>VXBI01014242.1:351547-432257 GCA_013397375.1 Toxostoma redivivum
GTCCCGTCCCATCCCATCCCCATCCTTATCCCGTCCCGTTCCCGGTGCCGGGCGAGGGCAGCGCGGACGCAGCCATGTCGCACGGGGCGCGAGTGATCCGCACCGGGGTGAGCAGCGGGGGCCCCGCGGTCCCGCCGCCCGTCACCGTCGCCTCCTCCTCGGCGGGCTCGGACGCGGAGCTCATGGACGGCGGCTATTTCCGCTCCTGCGCCGGCATGCTGAAGGTGGCCCAGATGGTAAGGGGCGAGAGGGGCGGAGGGCGCTGCCGGGGCTGCTGCCGGGGCCCTGGGAGCCCGCGGGAGTCGCGCTCATCCCTGCCGGACGGTCCGGGAGAGCTGTCGGGCAGCGCTGGGGCCGCGGCTCCGAGCGGCTTTGGCCCCGCAGCTCTCGCAGCTCCCAGCAGGACGGAAAGCCCACGTTGCTCTGCCGTCTGCCGGGAGCTGCCTTTGCCTCTTCCTAAAGCAGCGATGAGCACTTCTGACCAGACGGACGTGTGCGGGCCCAAAGCAGCAGTGTTAACTTTTGCCATTAACAGCGGTAGCCCCGTGATGCGATGGCACATCGTGCTGCAGTGCAGCGCCTCGTTCCGTAGCGTGGGTAAGTTTTTAGGAGACAGCGGGGCCAAGTGCCAGTGCCCACAGCGATGTAGTCCAGGTGGGCACCGCAGCTGAGGCTGCAGCTCCAGCTGGCTTCGTGCCCTGTCTGTCAGAGACCTCCAGCAGTGACCCAGTGACACAGGGAGGGATGTGGGAGTTGTGTGGCTGAAATTCAGAAGCAGTCGATGGTGGAACGCTGCCAGGATTTGAGCTGATGCCTTAAGTCAGTGCATGAAATTCAGCTCCATGCAGATGTGGAGATTAACAGATGGATAAGCTCTTTCTCATTTTTATGGCCCATAATTATCTGTGAAGTGATTTGTCAGCTTAATTACAGTAGTGGCAGTGATAATGCCCAGGAAAGAGCATGAAAAACATCATGTACAGATACTTCCACATGTACGTTTTCATCCTGCAAAAACTTGTGCCTTGACAGCGTTTTATCCTGGAATTGTTGCCTTCATCTTTTGTAAGCTCCCAGTGCCTTTTTTCCTCCTGCCTGTATTTGACTTGTCATGTTTTTAAAGTTGTGTAGGTTATTAGCACCCAGATTTCTAAACTGACATTTGAAGTTAGGATTCATTATGTTCTAAGTTACTGAGTAGTAATATAAAATCCTCAAGTTTCTCTTTAAAAGTTGCTCAGTTTTTTCCAGTTTGTTATTAGCTGTCAGTTGCCCTTAGAAATGACCCTCAGTAGCAAGAGATGAAGTTGACCATGACTGGTCCTGGCTGTCTCCACCTGCTGAGCATCTGCCCTTCCCTCCTGACACCTTGGAGCTGTCCCTCACGATGAATTCTGTGCAGTAGGAATTCAAAGAGTTGTCTGCTGCCTTCTTCTGGCTTGGGTTGTTCCCAAACCATTGAGTGGAATCTTTGCAGGAGACAAGTGAGCATGTGTCTACATTACAACTGAACCTGTAGTCCTAAAACAGTAGACCTGTGCTCTGCTGGTGAGATGAAAGTCTGTTTGCTTTCACCACTGTGGAAAGAACAGTTCCTTTTATAGACTAGAAATAACTAATCCTCTCTGCCTTCCATCCTGCTGTGGTGTCTCTACAACTCTGAGGTGACTCCTAAAGCTACCACAGCATGGTTATTTGTGCTGCAATGTTAGTTTCTGGTGCATGTATTAAGTGAGTGCATTCTTTACATGCTTTACATATTTTCATGTGCTGGATGTAAATCTCTCTAATTTTATGTAATGCTTCACATACTTTGCATAAAGTCATATTTTATCAATGCCATTCAATCTAAAGTTCATCCAAATTTACGCAAGTGCCTTTCTGTGGTGACTTTACCAGATGTTAAAATAATCTAAATTATTTTTCCTTTGCACTCTTTCAGCTTCACCTTCTTATATTTTTCTGCTTTTCATCTTGCCTGTAAACATCAGTAGGAGTTACCTCAGGTATTCAAGGAACTTTGGGCAAATGAACTTCTTGCAGTATCACATATCACAAATATCTTCTCAAATAATTCCATAAGAAAACCAAATGTTTGTGCTGTAGCATGTAGAAATAACCATGATACATTAGTTTCAGATTTACTCCTGCACCCAATAAAATAGGGAGACCTAAATATTTTTACAATTCTCTTTTATCTCTTCTCAGACAGTATTTATACCCACAGCTCTATTTGAGCATTCAGTTCTCCTAGTACAAAATGTTGGCAGTAACTTCTTTTGGTAAAGATTGCTTTATGCTAAATCTGTAAACATTCCTGCACTGGTGTGGCTGGTGGCTGTAGTCTTACTGAGAAGGAGAACCCTTATGCTGGCAAAGGGCAAAGGCAAGGTCATTTGGGTTAGATAGATAATACTAAATTATATACTGGGCCTCTGAGTGATTGTGGTTGTGAAGAGGAAACGTTACAAGTTTTGCTCTCTTTCTTCCTCAGTCCTCTTTACCAAGAAGTAGAGGATGTGACAGAGAGGAAGAAAAACATTTCATCATTTACTGTAATGTTTAGGGCTGTTTGCTGTGCTTGCAAGCTAAAAAACCCCAACGATTGCATGTATATGTGAGTGTGACATAAATCTAATAGATGACAACAACATAGAAGATAATGTTACAGCTGTTCTGCTGAAAGACAGAAGGACTGAAACTCAGGAATATTGAAGAGATTGTGCATCCTGAATTGTTGCTAATTTTGGGTATTACTGGTGCTTTATCTTGAAATTCTGGATGCTGTGGTGTCTAGTATAGAATGAAATTAAGAAGAAAAAGGTGTTTCTTGCCTGTAAGCCTACACAAATTCCTTTTTTTTCTAGAGAATTTCTTTAGCCTTGCAGAATGGTTATGGCTTTGAAAAGACAGTGTATTTTATGCATTGACTTCATGGCCTAGGAATAGTCTATAAAAATGTTGAAAAATAAAGTGGAGGAGAAAATATAGTTATGCAGACTTGTGTAATTTATGTGGCAGTAAGAGAATTTGAAAGCTGCTTTTCCATGTGTGATTATTACTAACCTTAAATGGTTTCAAAATCCAGCATGAACTGACACTGATTTCAACAGGAAGTTAAAAAGTATTTCAACATCTAACATACTCCAGCTTGTTTAACTTGATGTTGTTAATACAGCTTCTGCTTTTTCTTTCCTTTCCTTCTCTTTTTCTTAGTATTTGCTGTTTTGCCAAGATCACTTAGGGATACGTGCAGGATCCTGCTGTGGCCACCTTGGTTCTATAGCAGCAGTGTACTAAACAAGTGTGTGAATGGGTGTGTATCAGTGTGCACAATACACTTAGACCAGAGAAACTGACTTGAATGATTTTAATTTTAGCCAGTTTGCCAAAACTGACACAGATGGCACTTTTCAGCATTCAGCATGAGCTGTGCTGCTTTGGTTGAGGCACCTTTGCTTTCTGTCCCTGCTACTGCTGGCTTGTTTTATTGTAAGCATTTGTGGGAGCTTCTGTGGCTTAGCTTGGCAAGGTTCTCAGTGGATGTGTTCTTGGGAGTTTTTTGAGGCATCCTCTGCCATTAAGGTCAGTGGTGTGAATGTGCATTTGTATTGTCACCAGGGTGACTCAAGTGCCAGCGTTGATAGATTGAAACAAGTCTGCTTCCACTGAATTTGTCCTGGAGCCCTCATGTGCTTTTTATATTTTTACAGCTGAAGGCTAGAGGATGCCACCAACACTGTACTGGACAAGGTCCTGCTTTCAGCACAGACCATATTAGACAGGGAGCCTGTGTGGGTGTCCCCTCTCTTAGGCACTGGGCAGGAGTGATTGTGTCATCTGTCCAAAGTGCCTGGTGCAGAGCTTTGCAGGAGTATGACCACACAGACTGAAGAGAGAAAAGGAGAGCTGAGAGCTCACATGCTCACATGCTCCCTGATGGCAGGAGAGCCATCAGGGCACAGCACATGCTTGTCTTTCAGGCTTCTCAGACTGCTCTTGGACCACTCCTTTTTCCTGAGAGGTGCAGTGACCCATGGCCCTCTTTGCCTCTCTTTCACCTCCATCAGGTTGGGCCAAGCTAACTTTGGTCACAGTTCAGACTGAAGGCCATTGTTCCCACAGTGACACCACTGTTACTGTTAGAGATCTGTCAGAGTAAGCACAGCCTTAGAACACAGAGTGTTTTAAGCTAAAACCTGTGCTGATTCTGTCAGCTCAATATGAGCCCTCAGTTTTACAAGACAGGAAACAAAAAAAATCAAAATTACCTTCTCAAGGCTGAAGAAAAGATTTACAAGCAATTGTAATGTAAAAAAAGGATAAACTCAATAAAATTGACTTAACAACGTCATTTTAACTTGTTAAAAATGCTAAGGCAATAGCTAAAGCTTTTCTGCAGAGTATCTATTTAATTTCCAAAGTATGCCTTGACAAAAGCAATGACATACTTGACAAGTGAATGGCCAACAAGACAGTCTGTAATTCTGAGCAGCTTTGAAGTGTACTGAAACCTCTCTGGGTTATTTGTATATTAACATATAGTTGCATAATAATATTCAAGAGAATATTCATTCATCTAACACTGAAGGCTAGAGAATGCTGGTAGTTAGGTTGCTGGAGCCAAGTTCCATTTCTCAATGTGCTGTATTGTATCAGGCAAATTTAATGGGGAGTTGTATTTAGAAGAAGTTAAAATATTGTCCAAGTTTTCATTTGCCAATTTAAATATACTTGTTTTTCTGTTGTGAGACAGAACCAGGAGCAAAAAAACAAGGCAGGCTTAAAACTTAGAAGGGTACGAAAAGAAATTTATTAACTACACAAAGAAAAAAAGAAACAAATTCAGAATAAGATTTTCAGACCACTTCGTCCTCCCCTCTCCTAACCTTCATAGCAACAAAACAAACATACAAGAAACTACTTTAGTCAGTTCCCAACTTAAATAGTTATTTTCAGTTCACTTCAGGGAGAGAAGTTTCCTCTTGTCAGGCCATAGCGACTTTTCCACAAGGAGGGAAAAAAACAGTTCTCTTGTGGCTTCACTTTTCATGATTCACATCTGCCCAGGAAAAAACTTACAAATCGTGAGGCTCCTCCCATCTTCACAGCTTTCCAAAAGCTGTGCTTATGGGCCATGTTAAACTCATGGGGTATGTACTTTTAAGAATGAACGGTTCCAAACAAAAAAAAATTCTCTTCATCTTTCTTCTCTCTGTTCATGCTTCATCTTCAGAAACAGAGATCCCCTTTTCTCTTCGGGGCGAAGGATCTTTAACACAGGTGCTTTTGGTCAACAATCTATCAAATGGAACACTCCAACCTCCCCATGTTTTATAGGAATATTCAGTGCAATATCAGTTTACCCTACAATGTACAAAAGGATTTTCAGCCTTCTTCACAGCATCTCCTCATTCTCCTTCCATCTAAAGAAACTTAGCTCTTGCTTCACTGACTTCGGAGTATGTCCCTTTTCCCCTTCTCATATTCAAAGGAAAGCTGGAGGTCTGCAAATCTTATCTGAGCACTAAAGAGTTAAAGTTTCACACAGAAGCTGCAGAGGCTGGGTCAGGCCCAGGCCGTGCTGGGTGAAGGGTGGCTGAGATCTCAATCAGCCTTTTGGGCTCAGCTGCAGCCCCACACTGCCCATGGCCACCCCTGCTCCCAGACAGGGCCCGGTGCCTGCTCCACAGGCCGAACGGGGGCCAGCCGGGCCCGGCCCCTCGGAAGCTGCTCCGGGCCAGCAGCAGGAGCCGGGCACACCACTCAGAGCCGCGGGCCCACGGGGGAGGAAGCAGGGCTAAGGTCTTATCAACGAGCCTTTCCTCCCCCCGGCCATCGGGTCCCCTGGTTTGCAAATGGGGCCCAAGCAGCTTCCCAAGCCCCCCTACGGGAGGGAGCTTAGGTTGGTGTTACCTGCTCAGTCACCTGAAATAAAAGAGCTTTTTCCTGGGTTACTTCCTTCAAAATGTGTGTTCATGGAGTGAACTAACTTTCTCCAATTGGTTCCTCAGGCTGTCAATAACCAAACCAGCCTTCAATTGGTCCCATCAGCTCACAGAGGAAGTTCTCATAGGGAAAACCTCTCTCTGAGTCTGCCCTCCCCGGGTGAAACCAGCGCAAATATGAAAAGAAAGAAAAACCTGTTAGTGCAGGAAAACAATTCCTAATCAAAATCATTGATGCAAGAAAAAAAATTCTCAAAAGCAAGTGCTGCTTGGAATTATGTGAGAGCTACTCAATCTTTCAACTTGATTTTGAGACTGAAATATCTTTCTGTCCATGGAGGTGATTGAAGTAAAACATCAAATTCTATGCAGCAGTGTGTCAGTGACATGATTTTGCCTCTATGGTAATAAAGCTTCTCAGTCAGAAGAGAGGCATTCTGGTGATGTGCAGAGGTGCTGAAATTGTAAGCCTATCTGTGAGTCCTGTATTAGATTGTGCTTTCTGGGGGATTGAGAAAAATCACCCCAAAAATGTGCAAGATAAACCATTGGCTAAGCAATGAGACACATTTTCTGAGGCCAAGGTCAGAGCTGTTGTAGCTGCTCATTATTTTTGTTGTTCTGCTGGAAACTGCAGTAAAAGGACCTTGCTGGGCATGCTGAACAAAGAGAAAACAAAAAATTATCTTAGATGGCTCCAAAGTAAGCTGGAGCACTCACGTAAGGAACGTCCAAGCTTAGTAATTAATCCCAGTAGGACTGGGAGGTCCTGTTGTTTTCCCTCTAAGAACACCAAACCTGGCTGCCTCAGCCAGTGGTGTTTTTTCCATGCCACTGCTCTGGGTGGCCATTTTTTTCTGACCAGGTGTTTGCATAAGAGCTGGAAGCAAACACTGTGTTCTCTGCATGTTAACCAAGGAATGCTTGCTGGTGGGCTGACATGCTTTTATTTGATGAGGTGAAATTTCACAAGCAACGCCATTTTAAGGAATTTTTCCCTTCAGTCTTGTGTCCATGCAGCTGTTCTCAGCTGCAGTGGTGCAGGTGTCCACCAGGTTACACAGTACCAGGGAACTAATGGAGCTTTGCTTCAGCTCTCTGGTTTTCTTTTCCCATAAGTGTTTTTAGGGAACAGTGCAGCCATTGAGATTGCTGTGGGCAAGAACAAGTGTCTGGCATGGAAGGGTGGGAAATACATAAGCTTGAAGTGGTTCCATGTGTTTCAAGCCACAAGCTGAGAATGTAGTCCTTTTGCTTTTTCTCTTGGACAGGGGAAGGTTTTGTACCATCTGTTTTAATTTCTTTCTACCTCTTTCAGGGAAAAAAAAAGAAACTTGTAATTTTTCTGATGTCAAAACTGCTCTAGAAGGCTAAAAAAATCAACTCCAGTACATTTTGTAAAAAGGCAATTATAGTCATTATTAAACACTAGGATATCTCTGTTCTGAATGTGTCAGTGAATTTTCTATTTGTTACTTATTAAAAGAGGCTTTCTAAAAGCTCAAAGTTGGAGCCATCTTCCATTGTTTATTTGGTGCATCCATTAGGATTTGTTGCAATACATTCATTAGCAATGTCTGTGCATGTAGAAGTGATCCTTTCTGTAGAGGTGATAGAACAGGGGTCAACAAATAGATTTTCTGAAATAAAAAAAAAAAGGGAAATGAAGCATAGAAATTTACCGCATCACCTGAGATGTGCTTAGTATGCCTGAAAGAGCAGAGTGAAGTATTGGCAGTGGTTTCCTGGCACATTTGTTTTATGGGAAGTTAAATTTTAAAGTGCTGTTTAAAAATCTTAGTCAGGTCAGATGGTGTCTGTGGATAATGTGGTGAAAAGCATGGATTCTTACTGCTCCGTGGCTTCCTTTTAAGATGTGCAAGAGCAGTGTGTTTGCTCCCTGTCCTCACTTTGTTTGGGGATGGTGTCCATTTGAATGTCCTCCTGCCACAGAGTGGCAGAAACCAGTGGATCCCTTGTTTACAAGTTCAATCTCCATCTGCTCAGAGCCTACACATGACAAAGAGCATCCTTCACTGGGTTCCAGGACTGTAGGGGCTGGAACAATTTGTTGTGTCTCTCTGTGATCCAGTAGAAGCCATCAGTGAGAGAAGCACACCTGACCCTGAGGCTCTGTACCTGCTGTATATTTCTGGGGTATTGTCCCCCAAAGCCAGACAGTATTTCCTTCTATGAGTAAGTGTTTCCTCCGCTCCCCTCCCTGGGGAGTCCCTGTGAGGTATTCACTCACTCCTGTGGCTGAGCTGTCCCCTTTGTGCTATTGTCACGTCATATGTGCTGTGGCCTTGTCCTCCTATTTTGTGGTGATATGTAAAGTATACAGCAGCCAGAAATTGCTGTTTTCTGTACACAGAGTTCAGACTCTCAAATTGCTGTGATTTCCCTTCACCCACCTGTGAGCTTCCTCTTCTTTGCGTAACTGAGATTCTTACAGGGGTCATTGTGGCTGAAACACTTCCCTGCACTGTGATGATGGTCATTTGATGAATGTAATGGCAAGGACAGATGTGAGTGGCTGGTCAAGGCTAGGTGTCTGCGGCTTTCAATGCCAAAACAAACTTGGCTGCTGTTCCTGCAACAATAGCAGCAGCTGCAATGCTTAGGGCTGCTTCTTCTGCTCACGGCTTCCCTTAAGGAAAATGGAAGTGTGATGATGACAGAAGTGAGAAGCTGCTTCAGGGGAAATGTTCTTATAATATTTTTGGCAGTTTGTTTGTTGTTTCTTTTTTTTTATTTTTTTTAGGAGTACCAGTAATGAGTTCAAGACACAAGTGCTGACAGCTGGGCAAGAAGTATGCTGTTAATGTGAGATGACCATCAGCAGCTGCAGAACTGCAGACTGACTTGGCCTATTTTCCTTGAGTCTGTAATCATGCTCTGCAAGAGCCCTTTTCTTTGTTTGGGAAAAGCACAGTCCCCACTTGCTGCTTCTCACCTGCTGGCTTGTTGAGCCTTTTGGCAATTGCTTGAGTATCTAACCTCGTAGCAGACACAGGAGTGCTATCCCAGCCTGTTGGAGAGAGGCCTGTCAGTCTCCAGGTGCTCACTGAAAGCTGTCAGTTGCAACAGTGCCACAGGGAAATCTCATCTAATCTCATTTTTCCCCCTCTTTCATCTGCCCTTCACTTCTCTGGCACCTTGCTAAGCATCAAGTATTTACACTTAGAAAAGGTGTGCAAAGACCCACGCTGATCCAGCAGCCAGGCTGTGATGATGCCAGTTCATCTGGGGATCGTCATGATGTTTTCAGGAACTCTCACCTATGTTTTCCTGATGAAAATCACGATATATCAGCACAGCTGACAACATGGACTTCGGTGATGTAAATGAGTCCTCCTCTTATTCAAGGAGACCTTGCTCAAGGCTCCTTTCCATGGCTTAGCAAAGCCCCTGCTGGAGATGATAGATAAGAACTTCTTAACTACTGTCTTTGTGACTGCCAGATGTCAGTGTGGTGATCTCTGAGGCAGGGAGAGATATGGCAGGTGTCAACTGAAGATCTGAATCAGTCAAGCACTAAGTGCCTCAGACAGTGAAAAGGGGGTGTGTTGTGAGCAGCATCTGATGAGCAGATTGCTCGCTGAGGGTTGGCAGGCGGAGGCATGAGACATCACTGAGCAGTTCACATGGTATTCCTTGATCTCAGCAACAACTTCCAGGAAGATGAGATTGCTTTTTATTTTTTTCATGCATCTAATTTGATATCTTAACTAGAATGATCATCACCCTGGGGTGCTGGTTTTTGTGTTGTATGTTCCTATCTTAGTTTTAACTGGCTCTGTGCTGCTAGATGAGTATTGGATATCCAGAACATGATGGAAACTTTGCCTCCTGTAAATACACACAATGTACCCATGGCTTCTAGCAGCCAGCCAGTCTGAACCAGGCTTGGTTGGCCAGCCAACATGGGCTCCTTCTCTGTAGGTGGTATTGCCATGCACGGTTGGGGAATCCATTTTTAGACAGCCATGAAATTCATCTGCAAGAGCTCTATAGCTCACAAGTATGGATTAAGCTCTTTCTATGTTGTATATCACTGGCAATATAGGACTTCACTGGCTTTTTAGTGGGCAAGCAATGCAAACAAGCAAAGCAATATGTCTGAGAATGGTCCAGAGTGACAGTCTCAGAGGTGCCTGGTTCCTGCAAGCAGTTTATCTTCCCAGCCAACTAGAAGGAAGTATGGCAGGTGAGGTGGGCAGTCTCCTACAGTCGTTTTCCATTTAGACAAACCTATTCACAAACCTATGGACTGTCTTCTGTCATTCTGTCTGACTTTCAGATTTACCAGATGGAGACAAGGGTTGACGTGGCTCTCCCAGGAGGATCTAGATGTTGGAAGTTCTTGACTTGCAGGAGAGAGAAGTATCAATCACAGCTTGCTGTGCCATTTTTGAATCTGGAGAGATTTGGTTATACTAATTCCCCTCATTTTTGGTTGCTACCACCAAATACTGCAGTTTCTCCTAGGGGAGTCTGGACATTCAAATCTCTTTTTACTTCCTGTAGTCTTTTGAGATGTGAATTAGAGACTTTCCCTACTATGCAAGGTAGGTGATCTTCTACAGTGGGGTGAACAGGAGCCACGTGCATATGTTTTTTTGCAGCAATAAGGTAGTATTCTTCTAAATGGGCTTGTTTGTGTGTGACACAGGTTCCCCACAAACACCACAACTGGGAGGAGGGCAGAGAGCAGAGGCTGAGTGATTGTATCTTTGCATCTACAGAAAAATAAGACAGTTATGCAGAGGACGTGTCTCTGCTCTTACCTGAAAGAGCAGGCTCATCCATAATTCGGGGATTATTACTTGGTGAGAGAGACCACTGGAGTGGGTGGCCAGCTAGTTGTTACATGGGAGCTGTTGCCTGCACAGAGAATTAATTCCCTATTAATAAAAGAACAAGCTACAAAGTACAAGGTTCTGCTGGCTTTGTTCACAGTAGTCTTTTCAGTTGGTGCAGGTGGCACTTCTTTGAAAGTTAGAGGGAAAGCAGCTGTGTTTCCCAGAGTTGGAGTCTTGCTAGGGCATTTGCTGTATTAAAAATTCTGTTCCTATCCTTTGCAGACATGCTAGAAATCAGCTGTGCCATTAATAGTGTTTTGCAGTGTATTTTTTGTGTTTAGGAGATTGTTTGTAACTTGCATTATGCCACTTGTGCAATGTTACTCAGTTGCTGCAATACTTCAAGGGTCATGTGTGCAGCTCTTAAGTAGATTGAAAAAACTTAGTGCTTTCATAGTTGGAATGTTTTAAATTTAAGTTGATTTTTAAATAAATTGGAGAGAAGAAGAAGTAAAATTATGAGGTTGTGGGCAATAAGCTTTTCTTTTTTTAATTAATTCACTGCCTGATGAGAGTATAGCATATTGTTTGCCATATAACTATGAAGTCCTCATCTTTCAGTAAATAACATGCAGGATTGTATGGTGCCTTTCAGTGTGTGCAGGCAGCTGTGGGATTGAGCAGGGAGCTAGTTCAGCTGGCAGGGGCGGGATTGAAGTCCTGCATGCATTGTGATCAGTGGCAGGCAGGATTTAATTGCAGCTAGTCATTACAAAGAATTGCCTTTTTAATGATCATGGCTAACACCCTGCAACAAGGGCTCTTTAATAATGTCCTTCATATGCTGGTTCTGGGATTACCCCACACCCTTTTCTACCACTGAGTCATGGGCCTGAACAGATAGATAGCTTCTTATTAATAGATACAGAACACCACTTGCTTGTACTTAGGATTGTCCTCTTATCTGTGTTGTAGAGGGTCTGAATAAGATTATTTTGCCTTTTCTCACCCTCCCACCATTTTTATCTTCAATAAATAGCCTGTGGATGGTGGTGCACAAAAGAAGTGACTTATCAGAGGCCAGGCAGCCCCCTTATTTTAGCAAAGCAGCCAGACAAGAAGGAAATCTGCCCAGACGCAGAGGCTGAGAGATGATTGTGCAACCAAAGACTGACTGCTTCACAGAACCATGCACTTGCAGGCAGCTGATTTCATCTGTCATTAATGAAGTTTCAAATGGACTGTGCCGTTTATCTTCTTTTTCTAGTAGGGCTTTACAGCTCACATTTCCAACACTGCCCTGGAAGAAGGAAATCTCAATTACAGCAGTAGTCAACATTGCTGCTTAAATTAGCTGAACCAGTCTTGCATGAACTGCAGTTGTAACCTTGGTCTGTGCTTTGCTCATCTTTCTGATTTGGGAAGCTGTTAAAAAATTATTTTACTCCATCCAGAAATATGTACTTAATAATATGTGGGTGTTGCTTCGCTGTGTTGCGGTGTAACATTTGGAAATGTACAGCTATAGTCAGTGACATTTCTCCAAGGCACAGTTATCCTGATTGGCTCTCGTAGGGATGGAAAATTCCATTTACTATCTTGGCTGGTGTCACAAGCTGGAAACTTTGACTTTTTTCATTCAAATACAAAAAACATTTAGCTCTTATGGTATTTTTTTTTTTAAATGCTGTGACGAAACTGCATGAGCGTCAGTGCTGTCCCTTGCTCCAAATTTGCAGACAGTTTCTGTACAACTGCTTTCATTAAAACTTGGGTAAGTTTTAAGATAGTGGGAATCAAACAGGTTTTATCAATTTTATGAATCGTTCTCAAGGTCCTCCTCTTTTCAGATTCAGGAGGAAGGACATTAAAGTAGTACAAAGGTTCATCAGTCCTCCAGCAAGTACAATGGATGAGAAAGAAAAGCATTTTCAAGTATTACCATCAGGAAACTGGTGAGCCAGAGCTGCTGCCTACAGTGTTTGTGCCGGTGCTACAAGTGTATTGCTACGCTGAATCCTGTCCCCTGCTTTTTTTCCCCTGAATGGTGCTAATTTTTGGTTAGCTAATTTCAATACATGCCCTGAGGCTAGAGAGTGGGCAAGATAGTCAGGAAACATTAAAAGAGGGAATTGGGGTGCATTGTCATGTATAGAGGGAAATCTGGATGGGAGAGAATGACAGATACAAAAGGAGAAGAAATATGGAGTGTGATGGAGGGAAAGAAGAGGAAAGGCGAATAAGGAGCAGGAAAAAAAAGTAAAGGAAACACTGGAGACAAAAAGTTTTCTCTTATGGGAGGATATAGTGGAGGAGGAAAGTCAAGAAAAAATGCTCTGAGAAACACAAGGATGTGGTTGTCCATTGCATGGCAATGTAGTTAAAAAGATAACACAGAACTGGGTGGATTATACATGAGGAAGTGTATGTCACGGTGTTATGGTGAAACTTTGAGATAAGTGTTACGGTGTTTCTCTGTAACTGGGCACCTTGAGGCAATTTTTCTTCTTATTAATGTTATCTTTCCTCCTGCAGTTAGGCTAGCATTTCACATCTTATTTCTATATACACAAAGAAAATTATTATCCAGAGCTTAAAGTTACGTGGTAAGATAGCAGTTTCAGCCTGGCAATTCAGTAATCTTGGGATTTGTAAAAACCATAGTCCATGTCTTTCTGCAATGAAGTGTTCTAATATTGTTCTTTGTACTTCCACAGAAGCTTGAAATCCAGATAAGGGGTAGGCCACATGCAGTGAGTTAACCCCAGCCAGCAGCCAAACACCCAGCCAGCCTCTCACTCACTGCCCTCCCCTGCAGGATGGGGAGAAAATAGAAGGAAGGCAAAAAGACCCGTGGATCAAGGAAAGCAAAAGCTGCACACACAAGAACAGCTGTAAATTCTTCCACTACTCCATTCAAGGCCAGGCTGGATAGGTGGTCTAGTTGAAGGTGTGTCTGCCCATGGCAGGAGGTTGGGAATAGATGGTCTTTAAGGTCTCTTCCAGCCCAAAACACCCTGTGAGTCTATGATTCTATATGTACTGGTTGCTTGGGAAGAGAAATGCCATAACCTGAAATATTCCCCCTTAAACCTCCTTGTCTTGAGCTTTTATCACTGAATACAACATCATATAGGCTGGAAAATCCCATTGCTCAGCTGGAGCCAGCTGTCACTGCCAATGTCTTTCCTACTTGTGAGCCTGCTTTGGGATGAGGGAAGGGAGAAGAGAGGCAGAAAGCCTTGTTGCTGTGTGAGCCCAGCTCAGCAGCAGCTGAAATACTGATATGTTATCAAACGTTTTAACCATAGAAAGCCCAGCTCCTGTGAGCTGCTGTGAAGGCAGCTTGTGTCACACCCACACCAGAGCATCACCACTGTGCAGAGGCTTGCACAGCCACAGTGGGAAAGGGTAACCTGTGCTCCACAGTCACGGGCAGAATAGTGACTGTGACTATTGCTGCACAGGGGTGACTGAAAATGGCAGTACTGAACAGTCAGGGATGGTCAAGAGGATGAGTAATAAAGTAATCCTAGCATTAAAGATTAGAAAACAGTTTATTTGCCATGCCTTGTGTGTGGCATGCTTTTTGAATCACTGCTCACGGTCAGTTATAAGTAAATAAATGACAGGAAATAAATACCAATTTCCATTTTACAGTGAGCTAGGACTCTCATTTTTGTTTCTCTAGTGTGCTGAGTTAGCAACTCAAAGCAGCTCTCAGAAAGTGAACCTTTTCCTCCTTTTGCTTGTGGTCTGGCTTCCTCTTTGGATGATTTGCACACCTGCTTGTCTGTTACATCTGTAATCTGTTGATTGTCCATTTGGGTTAGAGGGGAGCAGGGAGGAAAAGGATATGAGTATTTTGGTATGGTTTTTGGGGGATCTTGTCTTTTTTTGTTTCTTTGTTTGTTGGGGTATTTTTAGTGAGCATTTTCATTCACTCCGTAAAGGAAAATAAGTCATCATGCCCTAGACATTTATTAGCAGTCCTCAATTTTTGCTTTTATTTTACATGGCTGAAGTGTTTTGAAGGTGCAAAACTTTAGCATAATGCATGTGAAGTCTTTATTAGTTCTCATTTGGTGGCTGGAGGAGCTGAAGTGGTGAAATACATGATTTACTGAAGTTCAGACAGAAATAGGATTACAAAACTGGGGTCGGATTCAAGAGTCAGTGACATACAATTCCTCCCTTGTTGTGTCAGTGTTTGCCTGTGGAAATGGGCCTCTCATCTTCAAAACATTAGGCTTTCCTTTAAGAGTAGGTTCTTGTCAGTATTGGAGATCATGCAGGATTTATGTTTGTGCAGGTAGCTGTGTTTGGGGAAAATTTAGTTCTCTCCAAATGCTATAGAAGAATTAGGTATTGGCAATAAAGCCAGAGCTTTATTTATGACATCCATTATAGCAGGACAGTAGAAAAAGATCATACAAAGCACTTGCACAGAATGATTCCTGGGTTATAAAATTGTTCTGTGGTCAGATAAACTACAATCTTCTATTGTATGAGCAGAAAATGCTTTGTGGTGCCAGCTGGCTTGTTGGCACATGCAGAGCAAAACAAGCCCTTTCCTTTGTTACCCCCAGGGCACTAGTGAAGAAAAATGTACGTGTAATGTCTGGGCTGGTGGGTGTGCACTCCTGCCTGCCCCTTCCTTGGAGCAGGTGATTCTCTATTAGAGAGCTTCTTGTAAAAGCTCTATTAAGCTTCTTTGGACTTGCTGGCTTGGCCTGGGCTTTTCCATCTGTGCTGGTGCACTCCAGCACCATGTGTGAGTGCAGGAGAGCCCAGCCCATTAGTCCTGAGGGGCAGGCAGCTCTTGGGCAGTTTTACTGGTGGCCTCTGTGACCAGTGACAGGACTGGAAGCCACAGGAGGACCCAGCCAGCAGAGAGGCTAAAGGTGTTTTGGCTGGCTAGCTCTGGGTCTCAGCATCATGCCCAGCCCACTCCCATGTGGACAGGGTATTCGGAGCCAAGCGTTCTCTGTAACCTAATTGCATTTGCAGGACTACAGCCACCCAAGAGTGAGCACGGAGAGTTAGAGGTGGAATTCAAACCATCTGAAATCAGGAGTACAACAGCATCTGGGCCTAATGCCATGGGCCTTTTCTCCAGTATGCATTTGCCTTAGGAGTAATTGGAAGTTGTATCTTCTTCCTATATATAATTGCTTCGTAATACAAAGGGCATGATTCCTCTCTTTTTGTTAAGAAGGTGTTGAATTTTCCAGCAGTGGAAGATTCATTTCCTTGAAGTCTTGATACACATTTTCCTTGTTTTTTACTGAGTGTAATAATGACCAGTGGACTTCAGATGCCTATTCTTTGTCAGGGACAAGAAGAAACAAGGAGGAAACCAACTAATTTTTAAAAAGAAACAGCATTTCCAGGGAACACTTAAAGAAGCATTTTACAGCACAGGGAAGGAGACTGTGTCCCTCTTGTCCAGTCCTTCCCTGTTTTCTCTAGCCTGGGAGGTACAAATGGAAGTGTGCCATTCTGAACAGATTGATGTAATATCCATGGGCAGGAAGGAAAATCCAGGGACTTACAGGTTTGTCAGCTTCACCTCAGTCCCTTGGGAGATGATGAAGAAAACCCTCTTAGAATGCATTTCCAAACACATGAAGGACAAGAAGGTGATCGGGAATAGTCATGAATTTACAAAGGGGAAATGACCAGCCTTACTGCTTTCTGTAATGAGGTGAGTAGCTTGGTGAACAAGGGAAGAGTGATGGATGTGGTTTACCTTGATCTTAGTAAGGTTTTAGTCTTCTGTAACATCCTCATAGGCAAGCTGACAGGGTATGGATTAGATAAGTGGGCAGTGAGATGGATTTAAAACTGAACAATCCAGCCCAGAGGATAGTGATCAGTGGTATAAGTTGGAGGCCAGTCACTATTGGTGTACCCCAGGGGTCCATACTGGGGCTGGCACTGTTCCACATCTTCATTAATGACCTGGACAATGATGCAGAGTGCGATCCTGGAAAGTTTGTAGGTGATGAAAAACCTGGGAGGAGTGGTTGTGCCAGGGAGTTTGTGCTGCCATGGAGAGGGACCTTGGCAGTCTGGACAGAGAGGAGACTCAAGTTCAACCGAGAGAAATGCCAAGTCCTGTATCTGGAGACAATTGAGGGTAAGCCCCTGCACCAGTACGGGCTAGAGGTTGCAAAGCACTTCCCCAGAGATCTTGGGGGACAACATACTGACCATGAACCAACAAACTGTGCTTTCATGGTGATGGTGGCCAACAGCTTCCTGGGCTGCTTTAGGAGGAAGACCACATCAGGAAAGAACAAATTTTGTTTCATTTTTTTGGTAGATCTGAGGTAACTTCAAGTCAGAATGGGGTTTAGGCTTGGGAAGGTATGTCAGTGCCACTAAGAGGCAGCATTTTGCACAGTCACATTGCAGAGGATGCGGTTACATCATCTTCAGCTCCAGGTAGGGAAGAGAATGCAGGTTCTGTAAAAGTCTTTCAGGCTCTGTTATGTCTTTTCTGTCTAAGTACTGACTGCCTTTAGCTCACATTGACTTGACTGCAAGATAGTTCCATATATATATATATATATCAGTGTCCCTTAATGTGCTTCATGACTCACTTCAAATATCTGTTCCAAAGAAGAATCAAGAAGTGGATTAGTTTAAACCAATTGACTTCTATGAAACAGAGTAAATATGGAACTTTATTTAAATCCAGAAATCCCTCCTTGGGGTTGATTAATACATATGGTCTTTATTTTGCTTCTCAGAAACCAGAAAGCACTTAAATAATAGTGTCCTATCATGTGTCCCTCACGCCTTTTTGTAATGCAGGTCAGGAGTCCAGATGTATATTGTGGAGCACACTGAAATCTTCTGAGACTGACCATCACTTGACCTGTACTTCTGGTCACACTGACTTGCTGGCTATGGGTTACATCTGTGTTGCTCTGACGACCTGTGAAATGCTATATTGAAATGGAAATAGCAGTGCCCTGGATTTTTTTTGTGCCACCAGTTTTTATTTTCAGGGTGTATAAACCTGCTCCCCTGAGCACAGATGCATAAAGAACACTCATAACATTTGATCACTTCAGTGCTTTGCCATTCATTTCTCTCTCCCTCTGTGCCACAACATGACTTCTGAGATAGATGTTCACCTGTATCCCAGACAGTTACGTATTTATCACTTTATCACTCAGTTCTCTGGAAACCAGAATCCCAGGGGGGAAAAAAAGATACAGTCATCACCCTGTATATCATGATAAACCAGTATCTGGTGAAAGAACTTCACAGAACTTCAATATTTGTCAGTTTCAAATAACAAGTGATATTGTGTGGCTCTATTACCTGTATTTGTTAGTGTTCTTTTTTCAACAGATGAGTTTTAAACTCTGACTGTACCTGCATGCAGTATAGTGTGGCAGATGTGGTACAGTTTTGTATAAAGTTGTTGAGAGGGTCCCCTTTGCACCTGTCCTGGGAAACAGAATCACGTGCCTATGAACTGAGGATCCTCTTTAGAAATGGCAGGTAAATCTCATGTTGCAAGATTTATGCTAAGTAAATATTTGACAGAAATATCTCTTGCCATACAGTGGTTTCTTCCAATCTGTGTGCTGAGGCACATCTAAAATCAAAGAAGGGAGAATCTTTACTAATTGGATTTGGAGCTGTTGTAGTCATGAAGAACTGTTGAAATGGAAAGCATGTTTGTTCAAATCCACAGTTCTACCCTGTCAGGAGTTGAGCAGATTCTTCATTGGTACCATGTATCTTCTTATTTCTGAGGACTGTGACACCTCAGATGTATTTTCTGTCCTTGGATGACTCACATTCTTCTTTATGCTTCTCAATTTTTTATACCTTTTAACTGAAAAGAAAAATAATGCTATGCTTCCATGAAATTGAAAGAACTGAGTCTAGCTTAAACTAAGGGTTTTTTTCCAGTGCTTTTTATTATTTGGATGGTGGTTATACTTCAAGAGTCCAGTCTTCCTTATCCTTTGTACACTGTAAAAAAGCCTGCTAAAGTTAATTGTTCATGCATGAAATGAGCCAGTGGGCAGATTTAATATTTCTGTGAATTAACGCTTCCTTCTTGATTTTTACAGTGTAATTGAAATTGAGAACTGATTATTGTGAAGACACCTGAGTAAGGGAAACTTCTTCTGCCCTTTGGTGGGTGGTTAGAGAATGTTGTCCTCATCCCACCTTTCTCCAAGAGCAAGACTCAGTGCTTGCTGTGACTTGTTGTTGAGTCTTCCTATAGAATAAAATTTCATTAAATTTAGTTTTAAATTATGGAAATAATAGCTGTGTCTTGCATCACTTAGAGTGTTCTCCTAGGCTATAGGATAAATTATTTCCTTCTGATTGTTCAGGTTATTCAGGGGCTAAGTCAATGACTCTGCTTAACTGACACTAAGATTCAGAGTGCTGGGTATCACTTACAGGGTTAACAGCAAATCCTTGGACTGCCACAGTAAAAGTAATGGAGCTGGACAAGGTCTGACAACAGCTTAGCCACTTGTATGGGAAAGAATCCAGAGCACTGACTTTTTTCTTTGAAGCCACCTTTTTGAGGTGGTTCACTGTCAAGACATTGCTGTGGCTGTTTGGATGGAGTTTGGTGAAGGTAACAGGTCCTTGTGAAGTTTTTACACACAGACCTTTTGGTTGCCCTTGTCCATCATATATTTAGCCTGTCCACTTAGAACTGAGCAGGTGAAACTTGCCTAACATTTAAGGAGAATCTAAACTATGTTGTTTGGGCGTTGGGTTGTTGTTTTTTTTTCCCTTTTAATCTTAAGGAAATTATTCTGATAATTAATGCAGTTGGTTAGGAGTTTGGACGATGAGTATGCAGGAAAGGATGGTGCAGTCTTGAAGTACTGGCTTCCTCAGATAGTTTTTTAATGTCTAGGAGAAACACTTAAAATGTGAATCATTACAGCTTCTGGCTGACTTGGGATGAACTAAAAATTACAGTGGCTGAAAGCATGCATTGACTGAGTCTGTAATAAAAAAATATTTTAGTATATTCCCTGTAGATTTATTTTGATCACCCAGGTTAGCCAGGCTGATGGAAGCAGCAAGATTAGTAAAATAAACAAGTGGCTTTGGATTAAAGAAAAAAAGGAAATAGTTTTGTCCTTAGCAGGCCTACAGCTGAAAGAAGTTGTACAATAATGCTTTATAGTTTTATGTGGCCATGTTAACTTATAAAGGTTTTGGGGGTGAGGTGAATTAAATCGGTTCCTCCAAATGTTTATATTATTTACTCTGATACTGCCTTACAGTCTGCTAATACTTCTGCTCTGTAGGTGGCTGAAGAGGAAGAGTAAAATGGTTAGCTCAGGTCCTCTGATTTTGCATGTGAGAAATGTCACTAAATGAAAGGAAAGGTGCATGTGTTAATGGACACCTCCATTTTCACAGCTTTCAGTGAACTCCTTCTGAAAGTGTCTGGGGTTCAGATACTTCAGTCATTGGTGCAGCTCCAGCCATTCAGTTCCATTTCTCTATTTGAGACCTCGTCTGTTGTGCATAGAGACATCTTCAAGTTGAGTTCTTCAGGCTGAAACTGCTGCTTTCCTTCTGGCCCTTTCCCCAGTCCTAATGGTTACTTCAGCTCATTTATCAACTAATTATAAAACCTTATTATCATGCTTGTTACTTTGTCCTCCATTTTGCTGGGACCATCCCATTTACATTAGATATTTGTCTTCTGTTTCTAAGTGCCATTTTTTCTGTGCTTAAAATCATCTCCATGACCCTCTGGGCATCATAGTGAAAACCTTGAATGTGGCTTCTTTTTGTCTTCCAGATCTCACTGCTGATTGGATTCATCAGCGTAAATAATTCTCCATGGACAGATTACAGTGCATACAGCTTCTTTCAGATTGTCACCATGTGCGACTTGGTTATGATTTTGTTCTTCTACATCATGCACATTTTCAGGGTCTACAGGAAGCTGACCTGCGTTAGCTGGCCACTCGCGGTAAGCTGGGGTTCCTCTCCTCTCCTGGGGGTTGATGTCTCCCTTTCTCAGTCCATTCCCTTGTGCTGTCTCACAAAAACAGGCTGTCTTTAACTCAATTCTCTTTTGCCTTGCATGCAAATCCTTTTGTTGCTTGTATTCTGTTCAGCAGATTCTGTAACTGTAAGATTTCCAGCTGATTTAGATTTGATTCCTCCCTCCTTTACACAGAGATAAATCTAGATTTACTATGTGGAGGGCAATAATTTTATTAAGAGACAATCGAAAGGAAGATACTGATCACCAAGCCTTCAGCAGATGGGTCCTAGCTCAGGTCATTTATAGCAGCTCAGGGATTGCTAAAGTACCAAATCATAGCATTATAATTCATGCACTACATCCTGTCCCAAAATAAAGTCTGTGAGTGCTATTTAAATCAGATGTGCCTCTTTATGGTATGGTTTTAGATAACTTAAACAATAGTAAAAAATAGGAGCCTTGGTCTCACTGCCATAGCCTGGCCATTCTTGGGATATCCTGCAGGATGTTCCTGCCTCATTCCCGCATTTCCCATAGACATTCATCTGTCATATCCTAGCAGACAACCAACAGGCAGCACCAAAAATGTGAGACCTGAACTTCCTCAGTAGCTTTGGCTCAGGTCAGCTAACAGGAGAGTTCTGCATCCTAGTGTGGATTTTAACAACCTCTTAGAACATGCCTCCCTTACGTATATTAGTTCCACTGAAGAAGGACCAAAGGAGTGGGGAAAGCCAGCTGGAGAGATAGAGAGGAATTTTGCAACCCAATGATTGGTTGGGTGGTGGTTAATGGAAGCTATGTAAGTAATTTACAGATCTAAGATAACAGTTTGTCCATCCATCCACTTATAACCAGAGAGAAAATTTTAGTTTTCTTTTTAGCTGAAGAATATGGTTAGACATTTTTTTCAAATGTGTGCTCCCACTATCTGTTCCTAAAGGTACTTATTTATCCAGAGGTAATACAGATGCAGGGATTGAAATAAAGGAGTGAAGTAAGCTCATAAACAACAGTTTTGCAGAGTAGCATTTAATGTGTGAATTGCTGTAATAGGACTAAGCTATTTTTGCCTCTGCATGAGCTGCTTTTGGATTTGTTTTTTGTTGTCTGTTTAATTATTCCTCAACATTCCAGAATTTAAGGCACTGAAGTTTGTGGCTGCTCAGCTTCAGAAAGCTTTATAGGATGTGATGCTTGAACATTGCTGCTCTGTTACAAAACAACCAACCTCATTTTCAGTCACATTTATGTATCTTTACAGCAAAAAAGGAAGACATGTGAGAGAGTCTGGGAAACTACAGCTAGCATTTGGATGAGCTTCCTGGCAGGATCTTTATATTGCAATCAGGGGCGTGACTTGCAGCCAGTAAAGCTGAAGTGGTTCAAGAGGTTGTTCATTGCTGGCAGCTTTTAAAGCTTGGAAGTATTTCTCCAGAGGGGCACTCTTCCGGCCCTGCCGGGGGTTGGTTCTCCACCTAATGTGGCCTTTGATGACTGCTGCAGCTTTGCCCCTCCCTTGGATTCCTCTAAAGTAGTAGCCTGTGTACGCTGCTTTATTTGATGTCTCTAAGGAGGCAGTGGCATCTCCCATTTGCCTGCTGCATCATGGGCTAGTCAGAGAAGCCTTCTTATGCATATAATTTATTCTGGCAAATGCAAGGGTTGAGATTTTGATTACCTGAAACAAGTTTATAAATTAGGAAAGGAACTTGTGGTCTCAGAGCCTACTTTACAGGAAGAATCCTCCTCAGCTCTTTTTAACACCTGAGCAGAGTGAAACTGGTATGATAGGCTGTTCATCTTCTGGGCTTTCCTTGGACAATTTCCTTCTGGGACTATATTCTATCTTCTGGTTTGAGATAGAATCTCTCCTTTGTATTTGCTTGGCTCATGCTGGTAGTGCAATGCAGATAAAGGAAGCAGATACCCACCTGTCCCATCCCACCATACACAAGAAACAACCCATATTCAGTGTGCAAACACCTGTTCTGCTTGTCATAAGCTTTGTGAGGATTCAAAATCGAAATCCATAGATGCCTCCTGCTTGTAACAAGGTAAAATTGACTCCTAGACTGATACTTATCACACCAGAGAAGAGTTTAAATGTGGTGCCTTGGTCCTGTCTCAGAAAACCCCAAGGCATCATGTTTTACTACAGCTGTGCTTTCCATGGCTTCTCTCCCTTCCCTGTGGTTTCCAGTCTCAGTTGATATAAGTTTTTAGTAAATGCAGCAGTAGATCCAGTGCTTACTTTCTAGATTATCACAAGTAGGAGCATTTGGTTTTCCACTTATGCCATTTCAAACAGGCTAGAGAAATATGTCCTTAAGGCTCCTTCCTTCTTCATCCATACTCAGTAAGTAAATCCCATTCCAGTAACATTAGTCGGCCCAAACTACTCTTTTTTGAGCAGAAACTGAGGTTTGGTATAAAATCCACTCACAAGGTGACTTGCTGGGTCTTGCTTCTTTGCTTTGTTTTGCTTTGCTTTTTTTTTTCTTTTTTGCTTTTTTTTTTTTTCCCTTTTGACTATGTTTTGTCCTCCAGGTTTGAGGGTTTGAGTAATCTCTGCCAACTTATTTTCTTTCTGAGACATATCAAAATGCTTTCCATATAAGTTTCCCTTCTGATGTGTGCTCTGCTTGTCTTTTCAGGAGTTTCTTCATTACTTAATTGGTACAATTCTGCTTCTCATTGGATCGATTGTAGCAGCAGCCAAGAGTTACAATATAACTGGACTTGTGGCTGGAGCGGTAAGACTGTGTTTATTAGGCTTGACATTTTGAAAATTGCACAATATATTAAGTAGGGCATTGGAAATCTATCACTTGTACCTCTGTTTTCTTACACACTTGCCTTACTTGTGCCTTGGTTGGGTGAACTACCTTGTAGCTCATTTCAGTGAATGTTCTGTAATACAGTGCCAACAAAAATATTTTGTTAGATGCTGGACTCACCACTAAAGTTGGTATTTGTCCTGCCAGAGCATTGAAACCAAAGGCTTCTGCTTTAACTCACAGGAATTAATGTGTTTAGGTGAAGAATTAAGACAATTAACTTTTGACAAAAGACTGTTGTAGCAGCTGGAAGTTACCTGAAGGATTTCACCCCGTTTGGCTTTCAACGCTTCTTGCTCCTGAACAGAGCCCTGTTCAAGATAATTTCTCCTGAGCTAAAACCCATTGGGGCTCTGAGCTGACTTCTGGCAGGTGCTCTCTGCCTCTCTTGGCTGGAAGGTTTTACAGAGGCATGACTTGAAATGTGGGTGACAGTATTTTCACAGTAGCAGGACCTGAAATACAACTCCTCCAGAATAAAGAATTACTCTCAGAAACTTAGTCCTGATGATGTACACAGACTAGAAGACCTACCTGACTTGTTTATTTGGCAGACAGCAGGGAAAGACTTGTTTGAATGGGGCAGTAAAAAAGCAGCAATCAGAGGTCCTAGAAACAGTCTTTTCTTTGTTGCAGAATCCTAGTGAGAAGTTTAGAAGCTGACACTCCAAGCTGCTGTTCTTTTTCTCCCTCCTTGTGTATGACTTTCAGTCTATCTTTCAGTTTTGACAAGACATAAACTGCTGTTATACTACAGAGACTTTGGAGTTTTTTAGTCTTTTGGCAGAATGGAGTAAAAAAACCTGCTTCTTTTTTGGGTTTGTTAATCCCATAAAATGTGTAGCTGAATATACAAATGTGCACATACATGCATGAACTATGTGTCATCTAATGCTCCATAAATATTTGTGGTTTGTTTGTTTTCTCATCCAGACTTTCGGGTTCCTGGCTACAATACTTTGTGTTATAAGCATGTGGTCATCCTACAAGGTTTCGTGCATCACACAGTCAACAAGTAAGTATCATGCTTAGTAACTGCCAGAATGCTTCCCAGAATGAATATTTATATTTTCTGGCAGAGGGCTGTGTCTACCTGGAAGGATTTATTAATGCCCTGATTGTTGTGGCTCAAAATTATTCAAAAAACAGTAATTCCCAATTTTCTGTCATCACAGATGTTATCACATCTACTGTCAGCTGTTAACAAATAACTACAAGAGCAAAATAACTTGTTTCTAGCACACAGTGAACATAGCAACGCTTTCTTTTCTCCCTCCCCCACCCTGTACCAAAAGGTTTTCTTTTCTCCCTCCCCACCCCTTACCAAAAGGTTTCCAGTGTGTTGCTTAATAAATTGGATGAATTTTTTTGTGGCAATACAAATGACACTCTATTCCTTCTCAAAGGTGCATCTGTGTGACTCCACCTGTGCAAGACGTCTGCCTTACAAAACAGGATACCAAAGAGGAGCATCCACTACTGAGGAGAGAGCTGTGGGTATTTTGTTACTAGCCTGGACAAGCTGGTAGCCTTTGGAAGATCTACTTGAATGCCTATGCAAAACAATGTTGTGAACCAAAGTTTTTTTGCTCCCCCCATCTTCCCCCACCCAAAGAAGTTTATAATGGAGAACCTGCTCGTTTCAGAGAAAGACAACTTCTGTCTCTCAAGCTGGGCTGTGGCCATTTCCAGCTGTTTGCAATAAGTGTATTTAAAACTCATTTGGACAGTCATTTGGTTCTCCTTTCAGAGGGATGGAAAAGTTCCTTCTGATTTCCTCCATCTGTTTACAAAAGGGAAAGCCTGCAAATTCCTACCTGATTTTTAACTTCCAAGGATTATATGTTTAACAAAGGAACAGTTACAAACTAATTTGTGCCTGGATAAGCTGACCCAAGCCTTTGTTACCTCTCTGTCAGAACTGTGGACTTTCTCTAACATCAGCTCAGCTAGCATCAAAAATTATGAACTGCAACTTGAAAACATCACTGCAAACACTTCCTCCTAGCCCCAACAGTACATGATGAAATCGGGGATTTTCTCCATGAATTTTTAGTAAGCAAAGATTATTCTTAAAAAATTCCCTTGCCAAATACAGGAAAATATATACCCAAAGACATACATTTAATATTTTATGGGGTATTTTTTTTCTTCTTTTCATAATAAGTCCACTTCTATAGAAAATTTCTATGCATTTGCTATAAATTATTCACTTTGTAATCTAACAATGTTTATGGAAAGCCCATTGTGAATGGAGCAATATGCTTCTTTCTCTCTCTTACATGTGGTTTTGTCACTTCCTCTGCCTCAGCTGGAGTCTATGCTCTTGGTGACTCTGCCCAGAGCCTGGACAGACAGAACAGTTCAGTTTTGTCCAATCTGGTATCATCATGAAATTCTATGTAACTTCAGTGCTTAGACAATGCCTTCTTGGCACCTTTGTCTTTCCTTTTGGAATCCATCTCTGGTGAGCTGGTAATTCTTTGCAAGAAAAAAGGAAGGTGGGCCTCTCTTCCTCCTTGGTGCTTCTTCTTTCATGCTTGAAATAGAACTTGGTTTATTCTGTCAAGATAACAGCATGATGGTGCAGCAGAAGTTGGGTTTATACAATTTACCAGGGAAAACAGTCTGGAAAAAAAGCATTTTCTGGCCTGCTATATATTTTCCTATTTGAATTCTGAAATTCTTTATCAATACTGCTAAGTAATTTAATAGTTCTCTCAGAAAATTCTTTTTGTACTTCATGGCAAGTCGGCAAATATTGCTATTTGTTGCAACCCTTTCTTTTCCATCCTAATATATGTATCTTTACTTAGAATTTATTTTTAACTCTGACTACAGAAAATTGACCAACTGCTAAAGTGTCAAAAATTTTGAGCAAGTAAATGAAAATAACTGAGCAGATAACTTGAAGAGGTAAGAATCCCCCTCCTCATGGTGCACAGTTTCTGTGATTCTTTTTGCTATTCCTTTTCAAAAGTACCCTATTTAGAGCAACACAGAGCAGGAAACAATTTGAAAGCACAAAATTCTGTTTTTAGTGGATGAAGATACATACGTTCACTCCAAGATAAAGTGCTTCAACATCAATACACAGGTTTATTCAAATAAACCATATAACAGGCAGATATATTGTTACTAATTTCATATTGGCTCTTTCTTATTTTTCTACTGTGTTCAGCTTCTGCCCCCTACCTTCAGATGATATGTTTTGTGTTTAGTCAGGAATGAGCCTTTTTTGTCTTTTTAACAGCCAGAACTGAGCATGGCTCAAAGGCTCTCTGGCTTAAGAGAACAAACATTCTTCTCAGCTGGGACTCCATTGTCAGCAGTGTCAGTGATAGCTCAGCCTTCCTTGCGCTGCCAGCACAGGACCAGTCAAATGGCCTTATGTGACAAGGGACTTTGTTCTGAGCACTTTGAGTGAAAATACCTGCAGAAGAAGGTACTCACACACACACACTCACACACACGTGTGTGTGTGTGTCCAATTTTTTGCAACAAGGGTGTTTGATCACCACGACTGACTTTACAGTTTTTGGAAAACAGTGCTCTGAGTTTAATTTGGACTGATATGACAGATGTTTGAGGATAACTTCTCCTGATCTCCTAAAAGAAAAAGACTGTGTTATTTCTCCTTCATCTCCTGAGATATCACCTCAGATTGACAGTAGGAACTTTCCTACAAGCTTAAAGCCCACTTGGCAGTCCTGTGGCAAGCCAGTGTTCTGCTGCAGACAGTATGAATGTAGCTGAGACCTCAGTGCTGCAGTGGCAGTGGGGAGAAGCACCTGCTAAGGTTGGGGCTGGAGCCTGAGTTTGCTCTGCAGAAAAGGCTGCTTCTACTTTCTCCATGCCCCCATCTCCTGGCACTATACTAGCTTCTTTTTTCAGCCTCTCAAGTCACTTTGTCACCTGTCACCATATGGAGAAAAAAAGAGTCAAGGGGAATTTAATGCAGTTTAACAACCAAAGAATTTCTGAACTATGTTCTGTGATCATCCAAAGAATATGTTTTGTTGTAAGTACACTTGCTTATACTGGATCAAGAGGTGTAAATTACCATTCCCTTTTGGGTTTTGTGCCTACTGACAGGGCTAAAATATTCCTGCAGCTTTGGCTGTTGTGAGAGTGCTGCGTCCATAGACCTACCAGATGCTCCTAATCAGGATGCTCTCAGGCTGGAAGACTGACATCTCTGCTGCCAAAGTTTCCTTGCTTTCCCCAAATCCTCCTTGTGAAGCATGTCTACCAAGAAAAGCACAGATTTCTGTTATCATCAGCTCCACCGGGGGGTCGTTGAATGACAGCTCCGTCTGGCAGGGAATTCGACACCTCTCTGCTGTACCTCTGCCAGCAAAAGTGTTTTAAGTTTCCTTCAGTGTCAACCTGGTTCGGAAAGCGCCATCTGTCTGCAACTTTGTCAAATATGGGATTCCAGCTGTTTTAGAAATAAACTCTGTTAGCTATTTGGGTGATGTGGAGAATTAGACTGTTGTCCTGGTCATTTTTTTCCTTCCTCTACTACAACAGTGGGTTTCTCTCAGGTGGGTATCAGAATACATCCTGTAAATGGAGGACAATAGGTAAGAGCCAAAACCTGTTCCCTGCTGTTGTATTTGGATGGTTTGCAGCTATCCCACCCAAAATTTGTCCATCCTCTTCAGCTATGAGTGTAGTTTATCCTTTGAGCTAACACAGAGTTTGGGATTCAGTTTTTACTGAAAAATTAAAATGTAAATGTTAGGAGAAGAAAATTAGTATTACAAACTGTTTCATACTGTGAAAAAAATGAAACTTCATGTTTGAACTCTGGGAGCTTGAGATAAGCTAGAGAGTGAGTAGTGCTTTTGCCAGGTAGAAACTAGGAAAATGAGAAGGGGAAATGAAACATTTTTAAAAAGAGGAAGAGTGGCTTCCACAGTGCTGGATGGAGACACTGCAAGTTATGTGACCAGCATAACTTGAACAGTTCTGTTGATGATAATTGGTTGCACTGTTTGGAAACAGTTCACTATGTGGGGTTTAAAGGGGGTAGCAGGACACCAGGATAATGATAACTTATAAGGAAGTGTGTAAGGAGTGTAAGGAGTGCTGCTCCATGGAAGAGAACTGGGAACTTACTAGGACAAAATGAGCAGGAGAGGAGGAAGATCAGGTGCAAATATCAGTAGAAAACTTACAAGGGGAGGAACTAATGTGAGTGCCTTATGCACTAACAGAAATGGTGGCAGATAGTTTCTGGCAGTGATAGTTATTAAAGGGCAGATCTGCCTGGAGTGACAGAGAAGTCTCTTTACTGCTTGGCTGCACTTTACACCCTGTTTCTGGGTTTTTCCTGTTCTGCTAAAGCTGTGGGGGGATGCATGAGACCTGTCCACAGGCTGTGGAATGTGACATCATGTTGCCATATGCTCTGTCCTGTTTAATTTAAAATTGCTGTGAGTTCTACTGTGCTTAGAGACAGCCTGGAGCCACATGGTGCTGTTGAGGCTGTGTGCTGGCCAGGAGCCTTGGCCATCCCCACAGCTTGGGCAAAGTATGGACCTGCTTTTAGACTGAATGCTATCAGAAAGCTGAGGAAAGCTGGATTTAGGTATCACTGGGCCCTCATGGGCATCCTGGAGGTGCTGCTGGTTGTGTGAGCCAGGGAGAAGTGGGTACCAGAGAAAGGGAGGCCTACATCCTGTTCTTTCTGTCTGCAGAGATTTATACTCAGGTGGCATGAGACAGCCCTCACCACAAAGCTCTAGGGTGCTCTTAAGCAACCCACCTGTTTGGGCTGTTTTAAGTTTCACACTGGAGCAAGTGCCAGTGCCATGCCCTTGGCTTACCTCTCGCTCCTCTGCAGACACACAGGGCTGCACACTTTGGAGGCCATCTTGTTGGGAACAGGTGGCTCTTGG
Source organism: Toxostoma redivivum (assembly GCA_013397375.1). Taxonomy (NCBI): domain Eukaryota; kingdom Metazoa; phylum Chordata; class Aves; order Passeriformes; family Mimidae; genus Toxostoma; species Toxostoma redivivum. Next base: position 381,056 of record VXBI01014242.1, read on the forward strand.
TTCCAGTCCCTAGTCCCACGGCTTGTTTAACCCTGCTACATGGGAGCAGGTCGAAAAGTGGAACTAGTGCTCGTTATCCTCTCCTAGAGAAGGATAATTACTTTTTTCCCAGTATAATGGCAGCTGAAAAACAGGAAAAGAATCATGTCCTTTCTAGAAGTCACTGATTACCCACAGTAGGCTACTCCAGAGTTTATTTCTGTTCTGTCTGTCCGTGAGCCCAGTCCATCAGCCACAGCTGGTCCCCTAGGTCAACAGGCTGGTTTCTCACAGCCAATATGACAAGTGCACATTGGTGTTTGTTACTAGGGACTGATCAACATACAGCGAGTTCCCACCATTCCAGAACTTGCATAAAAAAAAAAAAAGGCCATATTTCTCATTAACTGGTGGTTTATCCTCTTGTTATCTCATATCTGTACTGTTCTACTGCGTAAAAATGACTTGCCAATTTATTAAGGATCAAACAAGCTCTCATCACCTGCCTGAACCAGTCCCCCTGCCTTGGGGCAGTTGGGGAAAAAAATAAAAATCTGTCTGCTTTTTGCCCTTTACCAAACCTCTGCCTGAGCTGTGCTAGCAGTGAAAGTGAAACTGTCTGGCCATGCCCAGTAGCAGCACTTCACAGGTAGGAAGACTGAAAGTTAGAGGGGAAAAAAAGGGAAGAAGAAAACAATAATTAAAAGAGTTGCAGCATCACAGGAGTTTCCCGCCTCAGGGATGAGGTAGCTGCCAAGTCGAGCTTTCAGTTTTACAGGGAGGCAGAATTTAGATAACAAAATCCTTGGCATTGTTCTGGCTTAGTGCTGTGAAAGCTTGGCTTTAAGATTCCAGTGCTGAATAGTCAAAGGCCAGTCAATCTGACTGTGGCTGCTTGTAATGTGTTGCAGGGGACAGTAGTATGATAGGGAGGGCTCATGAAAAGGCTGTGAGGGACCTTGCCTTTTTGTGTGGTGATAGTGAGGAATAAGGGCAGAGCTAAAAGAGAAAGTGCAGATGAATGCAGATGAAGGAGCTAAAATCAAGGGGTCACTGCAGAGTAGCAGCACTACCCGATCTTTCCTGAGCGAACAGCTCAGAACAGTGCTGTTCCTTGGATTAATATTTTCATATTGCTTCCTGAGCATAACACCACCTCCAGCGGCACCTGTTTTTTCCATATTGCTGAACTACAGCATTACAGAAAGGCACATTAGTATTTTCAAAAGCAGTTTTGTCACTGGGTAAATGCTGGCTCTCAGGTGAGACGTGTGTTTGAGTGAAAGTATGTCCTTCAGAGCACTAGCCAGCCACAAAGGCCTGAACTTTTGAAACAGAAAAAAATGATTAGGGCATAGATAAATTTGCTTCAATTAAAATTAATTTTTGATAATCCTGACTTGGACTGACTTGAATTCAGAGTGCCCAAGATAGTGTAAATTTCATTTATTGCTCTTTAGATGCTTGCAGACCTAGAACAAGAGCAAGACACGAAGCAACCATTCGAAAGGAATAAACTGCAACCCCTAAAGCATAAGCCAAAGAACAGCAGTCCTGCCCTCCTCATGGTGACAAGAAATCCTGCCTGCATGCGATGTAACCCAGGAATGTCCACGTGTCCTGGTGCCAACACCTGGTGCTGCAAAACCCCCAGGTTACTCTGCCTGGCCCTGCAATGATTTTGGCCCTGCCTGGTGCACAGAGGCACTCACATTTGTCACTTCAGAGCCATCCTCCCAGGGGACTCCAGACAGCTAGGGCCATGCAAAGGTGGGCAGGCAGCTGTGCAGCAAGCCAAGCACCTGGGAAGGAGGGAATAACACAGAGGAAAGGGAGCAGGCTGAGTGCTCTGTGCTTGCATGTGTGGGTATGTGTAGAAAAACAGTCCTGTGTGGGGTGAAGGAAGCACCTGTGTGTTTCTGTGGGCGCTGAAGGGGCTCCCGGAAAGACAAGGAGAACACAGCAGCTCTTGAGGCAGAGCTGGCATGTGTGTGTGAATGACGAATGACGTGGCAGCTACGAAGGGGGATGGCATTCCTCCCCGCAGAGGGGAATATCCCCAGGCCACTAATGGAGAGTCGTTGCTAAATTAAGTATGTCTGAAGCACTTGTTCTTTTCTTACATGTTTGCACTTGTGTAGGAACACAGACAGGCAATCTCTTAGCACGGGAGGAATTGTAACAAGAAGGAATTGGAATGTGGGGAAGAAAACTCCACAGGTGTAGACTTGAGGCATATAACCCTTTGGCATATGAGGTGAGACTAGGAAATTTGAGACAGCACTCATTCTGGACTACTTTTACAGCTCAAAGACAGTAAATATCATTGTCCCAGGAAAAAGCACAGTGTATCTTGGAGACCATTTGCACGGGATTAGCCTTAATAGCCGCTCTCCCCTGCACATCTGATGAAGGAAGAGAAGGGCAAGAGTGAATCATAGAAGTGAGTCAAAGTACAGGAGTTACCCTTCCCCTCTGATTGATCCTCTAGATGTGCCTCGTCCTCCATCAGCTACCAGGGCAGCTTGGTCTCTCAGCTGGGCCATCTCAGGTAGTGCTGAGGAGACACTGCTTTTACCTTACCATGTACAGCTGGGGCAACACTCACCTTTTAATTCTAGCACTTATATCTCAGCACATAACAGAGCGGGTGCTGTAGCTGCGTGGATGGGAAGGGACCAGGCTAGGGGTTTGATACCATCTCAAAGCCTGTAACTAGCCAAAAGCACCCATTTGCAGCTTCCTTCTGTTACTTCTGCAAGGCAGCTGTGCTGGTAGGGTATGATTCCCCTCCTCCCCCTTCCAGCACACACACAATTACACTAACACAACCTTCCTTTATTATCATTATTGGGGGTTATATGGAGGGCTTTGTACCACCACTAGTATGAATTACAGCTCTGCTGGTGTAACAGCTCCTTTTACATCAGAAGTACTTTGCCTGTCCAGCATAGTCTACTGTTATTGCTACTTCTATAAATCACTCTTAATATAAAGCTTAATGATCTGCATCCCCCTTTTCCATGAACCCCTGCCAAACAAGAGCACAATGCTGCAGCTGTAGCTATTAAGCTATACGGTGGCAGCAAAGCACTCCATTAATACCTCATGCTCAGCAGTTTGTGATGCATGAGAGCTGAATAATTATGCCCTTGTTACCCTCAAATGAGAGGCACAATTGCCAGAAACAAGCGTTTACAATTAAAAAAAAAAAAACTGTATCAAGTCAAGGACAACATTGGTTCATTCATAAAACAAGCCTTTCTGAGCAAAAGGACGATGAGGCAGAAAACAGGCTTACATTAACGAGCCAGTTGTTTCTAGAGCTATATTGTACCCTCTCAGAAAGGCCTCCACAGCCTCTTTATCCCAGCTGTTTTAAGAAACTAGCAGGCAGACATTTAGCCAAAGCTCTTGTTGCTATGAGTTGCACTGATAGGGAGGTTTAGTTGAGATTTGAGGTACTGGAATAGGAAGCAGGGCTTTAGGAATGTGAGTATCAAAACCCAGTGCTCTGAAGCATTTGAAACTGAGCAGGCAGGCAAAGGAGACTGAAAATGGATGTTAATGAAAATAGGAGTGATGATCCTCTTGCTGAGGATGTGCCTTGATGCTCACATCAGGATAGCAGCTCCACACCATTGGTTAGTAGAGTGCAGAGACCACAGAACAATCAAGTCACTGTCTCTTCCTCACCTAGAGCTCAACATGAGCAGGGATTTCAGAACCGTGTCTGCACTGATATTTCTGGGAGAGGAACAGGTGGTGCAAAGGAAGTAGATAAAAAGAGGGCTGTAGTGCAGACAGACTTGCATTATTTTGAGCAACGTTGCTCCATTCTCTAAGCAAGGGTAGAGCATATGGTAACAGAAAACTTGTCATCCTTTTTGTCTTACCATGTTTCGCTTCCTCTAAGTCCAAGTGCGAACTAAAAAGAGAGCTCTGACATACACCTCAAGCTTAGCACTGCAGAATAGGGCCTGCCTCTGTGCACATCTGACTGGGGATTTGCTGTTCCCATCTGGCTGCATATACATCATGCTGCAGAAGAATGTGCTTGTGCTGTCACCTCCTCATGAAGCCTGACTCTCACCTCAGGATGTGCCAACTTCAGAACAGCCAAGTCTGGTTTATTTTCCCACCAATAATTCAGCCAAGAGATAATAGGTCATAAGAAACAGAGTAAGTGATCAGGGCACGTGGGCTGGTAAAAGCAAGTTTCACTGGGATGCCTGGAGAGGACTGGAATTGCAAGAAGTCCTGTCTGGCATGCTTTACAGCTATGGTTGCCAACATTTCTGTTTATGGGCCTTGATTTTTTTTCCCGGGTGCATAATTTGCATTTTTGGATAATAAGCTTCCCTCATTTAACTTCTCAAGAGTCCAGGAAATGCACAGGTATGCCCCACTCCATTCCTCTCCCACCTGTGATCCACAGAGCTTTCACTGAAAACCAGAGCATAGTACAGACCACAAAGTTCTCCAAGACTGCGGTGCAGTGTTTTAAGTGCAGGTGTTGTCATGCAGCTGAAGCTCGACTTGAATTTTTAAAAACATTTACCAGCAGGTTACAAAACACAAATAATGCAAGTAAAACCCTTTCAAATTGCTCAGGCAAAGTATCTCCTTGAGACAATACTGATGAGATTATATTGCCAAAAATCCTTCAAGCTACATATTGAGAAATAAGAAAATTGATGGAAAGAGTATCCCTAAAACGCATAGTTCAATTTATAACCACACTGGTAACAGAGGGACATGGAAGCTTCAATCTCACTGGAAATACAGGTGGGAAGAGGATGGAGTCCTTCATACCAAAGGATCATCTTTGCCCTCTTGTGGACAACCTTCCCTCCTGCAGCTTCTCGGCTGGTTCCTGTGCAGACAGCAGGAACAATGCAAAATACATTTCTGCTCTTCCCTGTGCTTCCTTCCGCAGGCTAAGAATAGCCATTCCGAATCCAAGGGACAGCCACACCCAAAGCCCAGACAAGCAGTGACCCTTGCTTGGCTCCTGCATAACAGCAGCTGTGTGAGAGAGCAGGTGGCTGATCCTGCTCCTCGCTGTAAGGAGAAAAACCATCCCAAAGCAAGGAAACACATCTGTGTCTTGACGGATGGATGGACAGACAGAGTGACCAGGTGTTGCCTGTGCACTCACAAAGGAAAGCTGCATGCTACCAGCCCATATTCTGCCCTGCTGCACTACATTCTGGTCATTTACAGTGAACCAACTTGGATTACGCTCCTGAGAAGGGGGTTGTGATTCTAGCAATAACACAAGTTAAACTGTATAGTCATGCTCCAAATTATTAAATCTAGTATTTCTGAGTTATTTTCTCATGGTGTAAAATCCACCACTGATGTACCGTTCCAATAGAGCATTTTGCCTCGATTGTTTTCTTGCATCTAGGTAATTTAAAGCATTTGAGACCTTTTTTCCTTTTGATTCCTTATGATTACACTCATCTCTGGCAACTTCATCAAAGAGATAATTTCATCTTTAAAATTATTTAATCTTTTCGTGTTACAAAATAAAGAAAAGCATACTGTGGGCATTCCAGTTTCTATGCCAACAATGAAGGAAGCATCATTCTCCTCCTGTGTACAAGAAGACCAGGTAATAAGTAATCTCTAGGATTATGAAACAAAAAAGTGCTCCCCTGCCAAAAAGCAAAACATGCAGGTTTGATTCCTTTTCCTCCCCTCCCACCACTGACAATCAGCCAAACAATTTTCTAAAGATCAAACAGCTCTCCCTCAACCGAGGAAGTCAGTGACCTGCATTTTTCTACACCAGAATAAATTATTTGCTCTCAACACCTTTTGCTAGGTTGTGCTCCTTCCTTTAACAAGTCTGCTCCTTTATTTTTTTCAGTTCCATGTAATCAAGACAACAGGAAGCAGCACCTGGATTGTGCTCCTCATAGTAATTTACCACATGTAAAGGCTACTGCAAACTACTTTGGCTGGACCCTGTGGTCAGGACCAATACTAACCTTTTCAGATCTTTTTTCCTGGGAACCTCCAGTGAGAATATGCAGCTGGTTGGACCCTCTTCCCCAAGAAAAGGCAAACAAAATGCAAGATCTTTCCTCCAAACCAGGAACAAAGAATGATGTTATTTCCTATGGCTGGTTTTGCAAGAACTGCATAGCAGCACCAAATCATAGCAAAAACGAGAAACACTTCTTTACTAAACCTTTATTTTAAAAAACAATTACAAAGTATTTTATAAAGTTCCTTAGATCAAGAAAACGTAACGCATTAAAAAAGATCACAGGTTTAGAATGATAAAAAATATTTAAGCATTTAAAAATTATTTAGATGGAAATTCAAGGCAACACTGGAAACAAAACTATAGAATTTTTACTTTATATATATAAAATTCTTACTTTATATATATAAAATTAATGTATTATTATCCTGCTTTAATAATAATTAAAAATCACTTAAATTCTTAAGGGTATTAAAAGTGATATATAGCTCTGTCCAGCATAAAATTTAATATCCAAAGAGCTGCTTATGTTTACAGCAATAGACTAAAAAAGATATTAATTTCCATCTTAAAGGCACTATCAGCATCTTGATTCGCTGCAATTTTATAGAACCTCTGAAAAATTTCACTAAGAATTTCCCCTCTGTGTAGAAAGCTTGGTATTTTATTGCACAAATTTGAATAAGGATCACCAGGACATTTTTTGCCATTATGCAAAAACTTCTTGTGCTGAGCTCCGAGAATTGCGTGAGATTGCTCACTGCTCTTTCAGGTTGGAAGGTGCAAAGGTGGAACTCACTTGTATAACAGACCCTTCCCTGCTCTTCTGAAGCGCAGGGTACAGACAGTAAGGCACAATTCCTCCCCATACTCAGGACCAAAGGGCACCGGTAGCACTGTGATTTTAATGTGGGCTAAACACCAAACACAAAAATTAACATTCACAATCTACACAATGCCCAATACAGATCTTCAGAGCAGAAGCTCACAGTCCACGGGCCAAGTCCTCACGTATCCTGAAAAATCCTCTCCACCGATTCTCAAGGCACTGCAAAAAAGCCTTGGAAGTGCTGCAGAGCCTTTAAGGTTGCAGAGCCTTAAGCTTGACAGGTTCAGCTGGAAAACACCAAAGCTGAGTGTCCGAGCAAGCTCCAACACCACTGCCATGCACTGTGGTGAAGAATGGAGAAGACAGTCCCCAGATAGATGTACTGGGCCAGCTACTTCTTTCCAACAGGCTTTACTACCAGTTATGATGTACAGAGATGTTCACTTTGCCAACAGAAGAAATTTGAGGCAGTTGTATCTAACAGCACTTCTGCCAGAGCTCCCATCACTCTCCTGAACAATCCCTAATCCACTTAAGCCAAAATCAACCACCTTAATGGAAGCAATTTAAATAGGTGGTTTAAATAAGGTTGGCTGATTTCATCAGAAGCAGGCTGGGAAACAAGCAAAGGGCTTTGCTGACAGAGCATGAGGGATAAGAGGCATCCAGCCATACATACAGAGCTCCTGCAGAACCAGACATTTAATCCAGCTCCAACAGCATTCTCTAGGATCAGTCTAATTAAGAAACAGACATTTAAAGCCAGCACCTGACACCAGAGGCATCAAAGGGGCATGTCAAGACTGCTCAGTTACTGCAGCAAGGAAGCCTCTCCCCCACCTAGTCTGGGAGGGCAGAGGAACTAGGAGTGATAAGGAAAGCTGGGATACAGGAAGCTGATAAAGCAGTTAAAAAATAACCTCACAGAAGCAGAAAACAGGGCACACACATGCAAATCTGCTTCTCAACTATTTTAAAACAGAGCAAAAACACCTTATAAGGTGCAAGGATTAACAGCACCATCATGCATGTTAGCCAACAATTGGTTTAGAAGTGACATTTTAGGCAACTGCCTTAAACCTATAAACATTATGTGACTTCCTCCTAGTATTTAACTACTACGTGACAGACTATTGCCAGGTAAACTGCCAAGGCTGGGAGATGACTTTACAGATCCCTTTCTGTATATCCAGAAATAGACATCAGTAACACATCACTTAGGTGGGGAAAAGCCTATAGAAAAAGCAACCAAAAACCAGACCTCAATTACCTTATCTTCAGGCTGAGAAAAATTACCTCAAGATAAAAGTCCATTCACAGTGCTGCATTGCTTAATAAATACTTGGCAGCACAGTGTTGCTCTTACACTATATTTACAGCGACCAATTACAGATGAAGATTTAAAGACTATAGACATTTTGGAGTGGAAAAAAATTCAGTAGGACTCTGGGCAATAAAAAGAAACCAAAACAAGACTGTTGGAATGTTACTTATATGGGCATAGTCCCCCAGAGTAAGACATTGCAGATCACAGAGGAGATATTTCTCACTATGGATATTTTGTATCGCTTGTAAACCAAACATCTCTGATCTACCCAGCTATCAGAGACAGCTACAGCCAAGTGCTGACTGAAATTGAGTTTTAGTGCAAACAGACACTAATAAATACAAGACAAAAAAAAAGAAAAAAAAATAGAAAAAGCCAGTCCAAAGAGCATTTTTTCTTTACAACACAAAAAATTCTATGAAGTATCTCTTCTATGCATAGCTCTAAAACAAAGCTACGGCTTGAACTTGGTGCTTCACACCACCCGGCAAAATTTTACATCCTCCAAGCAAAGTGTAGTGTTAGGCTTAAGTCTCAGGCCACAGAGAGAGAGAGAACATCACAAACTCACACTCATCAGAAAGTGGCAATGGAAAAAAACCCCAACTTTGATTTGCTATTATAGTCCTTTGTCTTAAAACAGCTTCCTCTTCCTTTCCCAAATACAGGTCAGCCAGTTTCTGGAGGGCTTGTCCTCAATGCTGCCACAACATTTTACAGGACTGGGAACATGCCAAATTGGGACATCTGTGAAATGCAGTTATCACCTGGGACACACGGCAAATGTCTCAAGCACTCAAACAAGAACTGTTTTTGCATAATCAGCTTTTCCTCATTTGCTTTGGTATTTTGGAACATCTCCTGGCTTACAGTAATTTTCTCTGCTTTTGAAGGCTTTCCTCTTAAGAGAGACGTAGCAGTCTTGCTTTTACCTCAGACATCAGAAAAATGCTTTTTCAACACTTCATTTTTTACAGCCATCAACATCTGGTCCGACACATCCATCACTTGTCCGATACGTGTCCCATCAGTAGTGTTCCTTGCAGTCCTACAGACTGTTGCTTGCAAAACAAATCAAGGGGACAAGTGCTTATTTACCTGTTTACCAACTGAGCTAGTCAGCAGCAAGGAGTCTCAAGCTACTGCCATATTTATAAACACAGAAAATGGTAAGGTTCAAAACCATTCTGGCAAAACTTAGTATTATCTATACATAAACAAGCTGCATATGGTATTAACCTTGCAAGTAATATTTACCAGGGTAGAACCAACATGCTGTAAGGTTTTTCCTGCTAATGTTTAGATTGCTGCTTCTGGAGTTGCTTCATATAAATATTTATTCTTTATCTCACTCCTCTCACTGCTGGCTTTTCAAGTTTCTTCCTGCAACTGTTACAGCTTTCAAAACCATCTGAAAGAAGATTCTGGCATACAAGTCCAAACTCTGACAATGATGGAGTGCAAAACTCCATGTCTCGTTAATATATCATTTACATTAGCTTCCCCATAAGCCCCCTACAGTCATTATACCATTAAACTGATCTCCACAGACAGAACTGAGACATAGGAGTAGTAAAAATCAACCGAAAACACCTTACTTAAGGATAAACATTCCTGTAAGATTCCAGTGAAGTATCCCTTTACATTCAGTTTGACCAGGAAGCACAAAAATAAATTCTGCTGTGCTAATTTATAGCTCACAACAGAAATATCTGGTCCATTTAACCAGGAAATATCTTTAGGTTATAGCTAGGAATTTATGCCTCAGACATTAACCTTTATTAGCCATCTCTGTCAAAATCAAATCAGCACACTGCGGTCCTGAAGTGATTCTGTTTAGACCCAAGGTTTTTTAATGCCTGTCATCCCAACAGGTGGCAGGACCAGTTTCCTTAGAACATGATGCTCCAGATGCCATTACCTGACCCAAGAATCCATAAAAATTTGTGACGAGCAACGCGTAAAAAATCAATTAGAACAAAGAAACAGAAGTGGTTACCTAGAGTGCACTGAAAGTTAATTTTAGTTTGCTCCAATTAAAAATATATATAAAAAGAAAATTTCAGGAAGTTAGCTTCGTTTATTCAATGGCTGATTTTCTGTGGCGCTCCGAGTGTTACCAGGATTTTCAGAGTGTTCACTGATGAGTTTTTGTTTTCGCCTGAGAAAGAGCTCTGTACCAAATTCAGCTACAAATGCAAAAGTTGCAAGAAATCCAAATACCTGTGAAAGTGACAGAAATAGGTGATTTTAAAATGCATAAACAGTAATAGTATCCAACTATTGGATACTATCTAACATTGTTTGGAAAGATTTGCTGTACCATTTTATATACATTAATAATACATATATTAAGATTACAGTCCTCCTTAAATCGATAGTTCAATTTAAATTAGACACAGATCAGAAATCATAATTCTAGCACATTCATTGCTGAAGGTTTTTTTTACAGTTTTCATTCTTTTAATCAAGTGTGGACCTACTACTGTGTTCTAATCAACCTTTAATAGTAAAAGTATTAGTTTCATTACCAAAATCAGCTATTAAAGTAGCATAGCATACAGCAGACTATCCATCCAAGAGAAGGCTGCTGATTAATGAGAGTAAATGAAGAACATTTGCAAGGTGAAGAAAGAGAAGATCTGCAGAGCCTGGGTCAGCAAGGGAGAATGAAATGACATTTTGTGAGTATCATTTCATTACTAGTCATGGCAAGATGAGAACAAGGCAAGAAACATATGCATTATTCTAACTCTACCTAAATTTTACACAACTGGTTTGGACCAAAGTAATTTGACATTAATAAGTATTAAATCACAGTAGTTTTTACTTTTCCCACATCAGAAAAAAAATAAAGATGAAACTTGATTTATGCTCAAGCTATTAGGTCTAAATGTATCTATATCACGTAAGATGACTATACCAAAGTGTGTATCTCTAATAGCTGATGCTGCCCATGGAATGGAATTATCTTGCTTTCGTTTCCAAATAATTTTTTCTCATTCAAGAATTTGATCTTTTAAACTCATATCTTCACAATTCCAAGCTTACTCAAAAGAAGTACTCAAATGACTAGGGAATTATGACATCTACAGCACCCCAAAAGCCCTTTCAGTGCCTTGCCCTGAGCCTCCTCAGTGTTCCCTGGGAGAAAAATGCCCTGTTGCTCTACTATTTCTGTCACTGAGGAAGCTGCTGCTCTTATTGCAGCAAATCAGTGTAGTCCACATGTGCTCTGCAAAAGCAAAAGACAGGATTTCTTGATGTCTTTGTGAGGGGGTGACATTATGAAAGGACAATTGAGGAAAAACAGAAATTTCAGAAGTAGGATATCAAAGAACTGGGCAAGCTTCAAGAGACGACAATGTTGAACAGCAAGAGATGAAAGGAAATAATACAAATCTGAGGCAGCAGGCAAAAGGTGGGGAGCTGCAAGTGCATGCAGAGCTTTCCAGGAATCCTGAGGAATGCCAGCTCTTTGGATTTCCTATGGTAAGATTCTGGAAGGTCTGAAATAGCTAATTTCTCCTGAAACATCACAATGCACTGAGTTCTATTCCCTGCCCAGTTTCTTCTCTGCAAATTGAGTGAAGTTTAGAGGGAAGAGAAATTAACATACTGGATAAATACAAAGTAAATCTTGCCATTTTAAGACTTACATATGCAGCACTTTCAACAGCAGAGCCAGAGCACGTTGCAGAAAATACTATTGATGCTAGCAGAAATGAGGCACCTAAGACCGGCACAGCCCAAAAATTCTGCAAATATATATTAAAAAATGTATGCAATTTAATTGGTTAAATAGGTTACCTAAAAACAACAAACATCATAACAACAGCTGAATTAAATTGCCTGTGAATTTGTTTTGATATTTGATGCTAATAGAAGCTTCAGAAAATAAATTTTACAACTACATTCCAAATGACATTCAACATTATCAGCTATTTAAACAGCATTATCAGCTATTTAAAGGAGCCTGCCCAGTTTTGGCATTTTTAAAGTATTTAATTAATTTCACCTAAACTTTTTTGACAATCGAATTCTAGCTCAGGATAACCATGGTGGCTTTATTCCCTACATAAAACAGTTGGGAAATTAGAACACTGTACTCGAATGTGCTCATTCAAACCTTTTACTACACTTCCTTATCTGTACCCTCACATAAAGACCCTACTGTATGCTCTGAAGGCAAACAGGAAGGGACATTTGTGAGATGGAATAATGTTCCTACTAACTTAACACAGCTACTTTCTTGCACTGGATCTTATGAAGTATAAAGCCATAAACTGTAATGAGTTACGATTATTGCCAAAAAGGAGGTACTCTACACCCAGCAGGAAAATAGAGACGGTAAACTGATAAATTGCAAGCATCATGCTGGCAGTAAACTGTATTCCATATACGTACCCATACATGATGGCTATGCTGTAGTATTGGTAGCATTATTACGGAAAGACTTTTCCACAAGTCCCAAGTTCCTGCAGGTAGCCAACTTTGAGAAAGATGTCAACATAAACTCTCAAAGTTGGCTCATTTTAAAATTATTAGATACTTTAATCTACCTTTTACATGAAGAAGAAAAGTAGATTCATTTTGCATTAGACTTTTTACTCCACATCAGACTTTATGCACTTAGAAGAAATGGTTTGCTTAAAAAAAAAGTTTTCTTACCAGTTTCTGCACTTTATCTTCCCCCAGTGATTCATATAAATCAGTGCAATATGCACACAGAATCAGGAGGCTCAAAAGAAAGACACTGCAACTTATGAATTCAAAGAAGTAAAGTCCACCACAAAGGTTGCAATCGTCCACAATTTCTTCACAAACAACGGCCGCTAAAGAGAAAATCTGCAAACAAATAACATGCTTGAGTTGGATCAAGTCTCTAACATCTTCAACAAACAGACATCTCTGATATGAAGATTAATAAAGCTAGCAGTGACAAAAATTCTCAATCTACAAAGAGTTTGGTGAAGTTCTGCACTATTTTCTTACAGACAGAAATAATTATACAACAACATGGTTTACACTTGGCTGTTAAAGGTGGTTGATAAAAATACACTCAGGTAAGCTGAGCACACAGGCAAACAGAGGCTTCTTGATTAGACAGACAAGATTCCTGTTTTGTGGTTTTCTGCAACTTCCAGTTAGAAGCAGACAAGGCAGCATGGAGAACACACATCCTGCAAAAATGCTACTGCTTACTACACAAAGCTGCACTCAGTTCTGAATGTATTTGGGTTCAGGGCAGTGGGGGAAACTGGACAGCACTGACACATTCAGCTATCTCCCTAGAAGTTCACAGCTGATGTTACCTTGCTTGATAAAACTTCAGAGAAAGTCCATGAACCCAACACTCACATGCTTGTGACCCAGTAATGATGGAAGCTCAACTGTTCTTGTAGGAACCAAAACCTTAGACTATGTTCAAGCTATGTTGGACAATGTATAATCTATGCAGAGGTTTATCTTCATCTTCCTGCCACAGTGTCTTTTGACAAAAGAACGTGATAGTTCCTGTACAGTCACCATATCCCTGCTCCTGGATTTTCTACTGTTTTATTGTACAAGAAAGAATAAGCTTTATTTAACTGTTGACTTATTTTGGCCACTTCATGCTAGTTTCCTTCACCCCATAAATCTGGCATAGCATTACAGATCTTCACAGTAAGGAGTTCACCAAATTAAAACAAAGCCATGAGCAAAAATCAGACTGGGTCATAAAATTGAGACTGATATGAGAATAACAATCATATTTTTAGTAAGAGTATGTGGGCAATAAAGAGGTTGACAGTTCTTTGTTAAAAAAAAAAATCTAAATTTAAGATTCAGAATTGTTCTTGGAAAATAACCACTAGTCTTCAATTTCAGTTTACTCACAGTAAAAACAAGAACAACAATTTAGCAGTAGGAAGCATAAATTCCCCTAAATCAGGTCTCAGAAGAGCACTTCAGAGAATCGTGTTTTGGAAATGCAACAATATAAAGTAAACAAGAGCTCAGAAAGGGGATGAATGGGAGCTGGGAAACTTCAGTATTACTATCAGGCCTCCACATGCTTCCTTTCTCTCCCACAGTGGCTGGCAACACAAACTTCTCAGCAGCCCTTGCACCTAAACCAATAAATTACAATGTCAGTCCAGGAATGTTTTAAACTCTGACTTCCCAGTTTTTATGGTTTGGGTTTTTGGGTTTTTTTTCATTTCTAAACATGGGCTTATAGCTGCAACCTATGACTTTCAATTTCACATTTTTCACAGGCTGAGAGATAGCACTGTACATGAAAACTTATCTCCCTTTATAAGCAACTGGAAACTGAATGCCATCATTTTCACTTGAGCTGAAACAGAACAGAAAGAAAATAAACCTGTCCTTAAAAGAAAGTATATGTCCAGATAACCATAATATGATCTAAATAACTGAAAAAAGCTTCTTCACTGAGTGTACAAACAAGTTAAAAAATCCCACTCAAAGAGAAGTTACGAAAGCTTCAGTGCCAAATAATTGAGATTTAGCACGTAGAATCCTGTGTGGGACTTGTCCAAGTCAATATTCAATTTTTTTATTAATAAAAGTTGAGTAATAAAATAGAGTACATAAATTTAAAAAAGGCTGGCTTGAAGAACTTTGAGTAAATGCTTTGATTAAGTTAATGTATCAGCAATATATTTGTAAGATGCAAGAGAGCTCTGCTTGGGTTTCTTAACTTGCTCTTTGATATCACTATCAGGAAAAAAAGGGATTCCTCTGTTGTCCTACTGCCACAAAAAAAAAAAAAACACCAAAAGCATTGTTGAAAAAACGGTTGTTTTGAATTTATTTTATTTTGTTATTAGTCCTGTCTGTATGTCCTGTCTGTACACCAGAAATTAAACATCTTCATCCGTCTCTTACCAGCAAGAAATTATTCATTAATACTGACATTACAGTTGGAAGTTCCTAAACAAATGTCAATTTTGTAAAGACTATTTAACAAGTGAATTGCTACAAAAATAAAAAATGAACTTGCCAACAAGCCTGTGAAGATGCTCAGGATTCCCAGTACAAAATCTTCTCGTTCAGATGGGTGCACATATTAATTCTCTATTAAGTCTGCACAATTTGGGCTACTACAGAACATGAACAGCTCAAAAAGGAGGTGATTTTTAAGCCTGAATTACAATTTTCCTTTCCAGCTAGGGAATTTTGACTAAAGTTAAATAATAGTTGATGACAACTTGTCCTGATTTAGGTAATAATTAGTTTCTACCTCAGTCTTGGCACAATACACACTATGCCATTTACCTTTGTGCAGAATTTGAACCAGTCGTGAACTGATTAAAACATTCTACCTATTAAAAGAAAAAATAAATAAAACAATAGCATCCTAGAAACCTGTGCAATAATATGCTTCCCAGCATGCTTTTGGCACTCACGTTTGTGACTTCTGGCAGTCACATTTTCCTTGTTTCATTTACTCAAAAGAACTAGCTAAGGTTACAGTGTATGACATTATTCATCTGAAGAAAAGTATTTCTTAGGTCTAGAAGCCAGTTTTCTGCAGGTGATTTCAGAATATTTTATAAAAAACCCTTGATCACCTCTACAATGAACAGAGCTCACTTTCTGATTGCAACACCCTGTTTAGCAGTCCACACAAGCAATTATCAGGACACAATCCCCGTAACAACCACTATTGTAACACAAAGCCAATAGATGTTAATGACCTGGCATTTCCAAAAATCAACAGGAACTTTCTTACTGCAGAGACTGAGGCTTCCATCTTCAGGACTTTTTGGGGCTTGTTTAAAGTGTTTTGACTGAGACCTTAAGATCTGTGCATTTTGATAAAGGTCACAAAAAAGGAGGGAAAAATGTTGGAAATTAGGAGGGTGAACAATTATAACTCCATTTTCTTTTTCCTCTCACTGACAAATGGGTGCAGGCCATAAACTGCTACTTATTTAAGAGCATGTCAAGCAGCTATTCATCCTGTTTAGGATAATGATTATTCTTCTCTTTTTTTCTACTTAGAAAGCACTTTAAATAATTAAATAGTTTAAGGCTATGGTACATCAATAAATTTGCCTATATAATTACTTATTTTATTTTAGTCAATGAACCTACTTATATAAACATTCGGCTTGTCATGGAGCAGAACTCAGCAGATCTTGCTTTAATAATCTCCAGTAGATGAATTAAAAGTTTGTTTTCCATTATATTTATTTAAAGCATTCTTGGGTGTGATTTTTTAAAACACTCTTAGAAAACCTGGCAGTGTTACCACTTTATGAACAGTAAAGAATATTACATTTCTGGTTGAGGGTTTTGACCCTGTGAGATGAAGCTTAAAACCCAAATGTCCTCTTTTCTGCAATGGTGAAGTAAAGAGAAAGGGCTGGAAATCACCTACAATTCCCATAAGCATGATACATCTGACTACAAAGCCACCGTGTTGGCTGCAAAACGCACGCTGACACACATTTGCAGTGAGCTGCCCTTTACCACCATAGGTTTCACTCATTCCCTGCCAGTACATGAGAGTGATGCTCCTCACATCCTTATCAGCAGTCACATTGGTACCTTTTGGAAAAGCCCGTCACCAAACAACGAACAGGACCTTGCACCAGGAGCCCAACTGCTTGATTCAGGAGTAGCAACATATAATAAAAAAGCCAGCAGAAAATAAGCCTTTTATTTCTTGGTGGCCCAGGGCTGCCTGACACGAAGTGATGTCTCATGCAATGGGCCACCATGATTACGGGTTTCTGGTGCAATTTTTCACAAACCACGGGAGAAATAGGCTCCTTAATTTTAGCATGGACAGCACAGACTGTCAGATTTAGAACGGGCTGCAGGAGCAGCAAGAGAGGAAGGTCTGGAGCTCATGACCCAGCACTGCCTTTCCCAGTTCTACTGCCCTATGGTGAGGTTCAACCAAAGGCTTCTTCCTCCTGTTTTCTTCCATTCCGGGCCTCAGAAGAAAGCCCTAAATTTCCTGTGAGGCCTCCCTCTGATTTAGAGCCAGGGCGGGTGGTGTTTAAGGCAGCAGGCAGCCGGACCACAGCGGCTGCATCACCGAGCCTCGGGCACACGACGCCGGCACCATCCCATGTCCGCACCCACTGCTGCAGCTCGGACGCGAACAAGGAAGGCTCTCACCACTTCCTCACCATAAACCGCTTTGAACCTGCATTATAAGACACCTTTATGCCAGCTTTCCACCTAAGTCTGCACAACTTCGGTGACCCCGTCATATCCTAAATCAGGACACCTTCCCGGCGGAGCCAGCCCTTTCCGACCGGCAGAATCCATTCCCTCGAAGCCTGTGTGCGGCCATCTCCCGAGCCTGCGCTGGATCACCTAGGAGTTTGATTTTTAAGCGGCGGGGGACTGTCCTAAAGCCGAAGGTCATCACAACACGCTGGTTTCCATCCCAGAGCGGGGCACCCCCGCCCCGCGTGGCTCAGCCCCGGGATACTCTGGGTCTCTCCCCGGTCCCGAGCAGCCATCCTGCCAGGGATGCTCCCTCCGCGCCAGGCCCGACACGTCCCGCACGGCGAGGGGATGAGGGCACTCACCGCCTGCACTACCTTGACCGGCAGCCGCCATCCCCAGAGGCGCCGCAGGGTGAAGCCGAAGGGCCGGCGGCGGGGCGCCTTCGTCTCCGGTTCCGTGGTCTCGTTGTAGACGCCGCCGTTCTCCATGGCCAGGCCAGGCCGCCAGCTCCCAGCTGGGAAAAACCGAAAGCAAAGGGGCGGTGGCGAGGCGGGAGCGGGAAGGGCGGGAGGCGGGCCCGGGGTGTGGCGGTTACACCGGCGGTTGGTCCCGGCGGGACAAAGGCGCTCCCGGCAGCTCCCCCTGGCGGCCGCGGGCGGGAGCGGCCCTGAAGAACGTGAGGGAGCGCGGGGCCGCCTCAGGCGCGGTCTGGGATCAGCTCGCTAACCGGGGCTTGGTAAGTAAGGTGTGCAAGATTATTCACTTGTCACACGAGATTACGGTATCAGAAGGGGGTTTTAAGACAAAGCTTTCCCCCCTCAATTGGGTTGGAAAAGCCCTCTGAGATCATCGAGTCCAGCCTGTGACTGAGCCACCAGCATGTCAACCAGACCAAGTGGCACGTCCAGTCTTGCCTTGAACACCTCTAGGGATGGTGACTCCACCACCTCCCTGGGCAGCCTATTCCAGTGTCTAATCACTCTTTGTGTGAAGAAATTCCTCCTAATATCCAATCTAAACCTCCCCTGGGTACTGCTTGAAGTTATGTCCTCTTGTCCTGTCATGAGTTGTCTGAGAGAAGATCACGACCCCCACCTGGCTACAATCTCACTCAGGCAGTTCTAGAGATCAGTAAGGTCACCCCTGAACCTCCTTTTCTCCAAGCTAAACAACCCCAGCTTCCTCAGCTGTTCCTCACAGGACTCATGCTCCAGACCCTTCACCAGCTCTGCTGCCCTTCTCTGGACTCACTCCAGCACTCAAGGTATGGCCTCACCAGTGCTGAGCACAGGAGAAGAATCACTGTCTTTGAAGATTTTCCTTGTTGTCAATGAGAGAAAACATTCATATCCCCAAGCCTCTTCTAATATACTTCCATACCTTTGCCCAGATCAGCTTCTAAAAGAAGCTGTAGTTTTTGTTGCCTGTTAAGAGTAGATTGAACCGTTTATATGTAAGCAAAGGTGTGTTGTGTTTGCTTCTATATTACTGATGTATTACCCACAGAGCTATTACGGTCCTTCATGGTCAAGTTCAGTTATATTTGTTTAATTTCAAGGAAATGGAAGATTGCAGCAGGTTGAAAAAGAGACTTACTTGCTTAACGTTAGCTGTATAGGAACAGATTCCCTGCTTGGGGAGCAGATCAGGCTGTTTGGACACTGCTTCTCTTTGGGAACTGCACAGTGCAGTGGGAGTGTGTGTGCTGCCGAGCCCCATGAGGCTAGGGCTACTTTTAGCTCTGCCAGGACACCCTCTGAACTGGGCAGATGCAGAACTGTGGGCCAGACCAAAGCAGCTGGGCCACGCTCCCTGCTGAGGGTGTACCAACCAGCAGGCCATGTGCCTGACTTCTCCTGGTAAGAAAACACGGTCCAGGGAACTACACAGTGTCCCTAGGCAGGATCATACAGACCTATCTCTGCCATAAACAATGTTTGGCTGCAGGAATTGGCTTGGGAGGCGAAAGAGTAGGGCAAGTCCTGTGATTCCCAAGGTGTGGGCATTTCTGCTTTAACAAATGAGGTATCACCATGGGTGTGCCCTAGCTTCTGCCTGGGATTGGGATGAGTTTTACATGGCTCTGTTGGCAGCATCCCAGACAACAGGACTGAGCAGGTAGGTGTAGTCAGGAACGTTTGCTGTTACCACTTAAAAGTCCCCAGTGCCTTCACTACATTTTTTCACACTAGTACATTATAAATTAGATTACGTTACAGAGGCTGGCATCTCTCTTCTGAAGGAAATTTCCTTCTTGTTTTCTTTTCTTCCTTGATAATATTTCACAACTGGCTGAATAATTCCAAAGCCACAAAGCATGTGTCTAGGTTATACAGTGGTCTGACAGGGACAGACTTAACCGAGGTAGAAGCAGCTGTCAGGTCTTCTAAGGTGCTCAGTAGCATCTAAGGCTATTTTGTAGCCCTTCCCCTTTGAGACTTTAGAATGCCTTCATGCAGCATTGCTAGATTATGAATACAGATGTTAGTACTGAAGACAACTGTCCTGAGGACAGACTGCTTTTCAAGGAGTCACAGAACACAAAAGACGACTAGAAAAGACAAAATAGATGGCGACCTTTTTCCAGTTTCTACTGCCTTTAAGCTGGTTTTCCTGTTCAGGCCCTCTCCAGGAAATACAGATCAATGATGCATGAATGATAAAGGTTGCCTTGCCATTTAAAGCCTAACTTATTGAGGCCAATTTATTTATTTGTTTATAGGAGGCTCAGGAAAAGTGAAATGACAGCAAAGCTAGGAACCTATAAGATCACGTGACAGAGAAGGAATGAAAACTGGACAACAGCATAGGAGTTGTTATCTTGAAAATATTTAAAGCATTACATTATGCTGCTCTTCACAGAGGTACAGCAGGTGTTCTTCACCCTTTTTATCACACTAACTTTCCAGAACAGTATTTTTCCTTTAAAGGGGGAATTAAAACAACAGTTACTGTAAGTAACAATAGGGTTTAATGCAAATAACAGTAACTGGCTGACTGTGATGAGATGGAAATCCCATTCCAAATATACAGCTATTAATTTCCTTTTGGTTATGTGCTACACCTGACAGTTTTCCAGAAAAAGAAGTCCTTCTTACCCTGCCACAACCTTTGCCAGAATGGCAGGAACAGAGCTAAAGGCAGGACATGGTGGCAGAGAAGCAACCCCACAGTTAGATGCTGAGCTGTGGTAACATCTCCAGTCAGCCAGGCAGAGAGGGACATCAGTGGAAGCAGATTAGTGGTGAGTGACCTAGTTTTCTCCCTCATTACACCTCCTCCAAGACACCCTCCATAGTGACCAAAAAGCAATACCAATGGAGAAAGCCCCCCCACTAGAGGAGATTGCAGTGTACACAGTATAGCTGTATGACTGTCCAGTTCTTGCCCCTGTGTTGCAAAAATTTCAAAAACTGTGAACTGGAGTTCCTTGAAGCAATTGAGTAAATGCCAGCTACTGCAATAAGGGGTCACAGCTGCATCGCTGTTTTCATCAAGTGAGCCTCAGTGGCTCTTTGGCACTCTCTGTGTGCTGTGTTACAATGCGACACTAAAGCCTGAGTCCCTCACACTCGGAATTGGCAGCACTGGCCTCACTAATTCATGTTCTCCTTTTCCCACTTTCATAAATGCAGTTACGGGGTGTTTTGCTTTTCTCACCAGAATGCAAGGGAGAAGGAAGTAGAGGAATGAGAAAGCAGCTTGGAAGCCCAAACCACTGAAGGAGACAGACTTCGTTTCATTGGAAGAGTGATGAGGAAGAGGAAGAAGTGTGTGTTACTGCACAATTCAGAGAGCTCCACTGAAGACAGCCTGTCTGAGGCACATCTGCCTCCTTCATTTTTTGTTCTCACATGGGCATCTCAACATCTTCTGTTCAAGACTATCCGCATGTATTACATGAAGTAAATACAGGACGATTAGCTAGCAAATGAAATATTCCAAGTACTGCAACAATGAGCTCAGAAGAGACTTGAATGTGTTGCATCTGCTAAATGTTATTTAGCTCTTGAGGCTCTATTTTTTGCTCAGTATTGCAACTGAACTTCACAAACTATGACACCACACTAAACAGGCTCAAATGTGTGATTTTTAAACAGCTGAAGATGAAGAATTAGCATTTTTAACAGTTATTACTAAGCATCCCTTATGGCATTAGAGATGAAATCCCCACACTTCCCAAATGCAAGCTCAGGCCAACTCTGCTCAGAGATTTTTTTGCATGCATCTGCATGGCACAGAGAAGCATTAAGCCATGACATATTTGACAGGCAACAGTTCTGCTGCTGCAGATATCTCACTGCAAACTGTTTGCTCCCCAAGAAGAGACTGCAGCCCAAGAGATAGCAATTCTTGCATTTCAGAAGTATGACTAGAAATCTAAGGTTTATATAGTAGCTAGTCCATAAAACCTAAAAGCCATATGCACATTTCAGAGATTGTAATTTTCAGCTGAAAAATATGACTTGCCTGGAAATAAAGTGGACATTTACTCAAAAATTTCAAGCTTAAAATTTGCAGAGCAGCTTTATTTGAACCAGTATACTCAGAAGAACTGATGTGGGAACAGGGTAGAGAATGAGGAAGAGAAGATTTACAAAATTCCCCTGAAACAGTTTTGTTTCAGTTTAATCAGCAACTTGTCTACATTGAACTAGCTCTGAAAGTCTAAAGGAATTTAGTTGATTTATATTGTAGCATTTTTCCAGCGTTCATACTGAAAAGTATTTTTAAAGTATTATTAAAATTGTACCCTGTATTTCTTGTATTACCTCTTTCTCTTTCCTTTCTGCATCTTATATGCTAGTCTGAAACTTTGTACCCAACAGCACTAAAGGCACAGAAGAGTGATTGAGAGCAAAATTCATATAATTCCTGTTGTTACTCTTTTAAAAGTTGGGGTAATCCCAAACCTAACCCATCCCCAGCCTATACCAAGGAAGTATTCTTGCCAAATTAGCTTCAGTGTTTTACCCAATTTATTTAGTTTGGTGCTTGACTTGATGGTGAAAGGAGAATAGGAGCAGGATTTACTGGCACTGCCTTTTGTGGAAAGAGCCATCTGTCACAGAGACTAACTTTGCATGATAGTTGTGGTAAATCCCATCTTACTTGTCTAGTGTCACCAAAACAATAGCTGGGGGAACTGCAGCTCAAGAGGACAAAGCAATCAGGAGGCTTGGTCTCATCAGAGGGAAACAAGAAGCCAAAGATATCAGGTTGCACAGAAATATTCTCAGATATTTTCCTTTATGGTAAATTTTCCCCCCAAGCAGCATGAGCAGGCTGTAGATAGGAAGTGACAGCAGCATTAAGAAAATTTGAAGGAGAGAAGCAGGCTACTTTAGTCTTTTAGAATGAAAAGACATGGTAGGTGACAGTTTTTTGTGTAAATAGGCATTTGTAAATAGTAATTTAAAAATCAAAACAACCAAAAAATCCAAAGCTATGAGGGCTTAGGGAAAAACATATTTAGAAGCTTCAAATACACAGAAGTGACATCTGTTTTAAGAAGTGAAATTATAATGAGTAATTTGTAAGGTTTTCCCCTGTCCCAACCTCCCCAAATAAGGGCTTAATAGCTATTAATGTGTAGGTGTAATAGCTATTAATGCACTATGTGGCCAATTTTCCAGGTTCATAAAGGGTTTTGACAGATGCTCAAATGAACTAACTTAGAGACTGCAGAAGTTGTCTTTTAAAAATATGGACAGTATCCACTAGTTTAAAATGTTGCCCTAAAATCCAGTTTCACCCTAATGATACATACTGCTGCAGTTGTGTGAGAATGGGTCCTGCTTTTATCATCAGAGAGTCCTTTCCCTCAAGCATGTTCCAAATTCAGTTTTAAGTTTACATACAGAACCTAGACAACTGTTCTGATACTGATGCGTGCAATGCATCCATAATTAGGAGGTTAAATTTTCTCTTCCAGACAATTTATTCTATACAGTTGCTCATGAGCAGGTAATGCATTTCCCCACGTGTCACCTTTACTGAATTGTTGACATAAGCAAAATTTTAAGGACTACAGTTAAATACATAGTTAAGAATGTCCACTGAAACTTCTCAGTTCACAATTCAATCTTCTATTTTAAACAAGTGTGCTTAACTTGAGGGAGTTAAGTGCACAACAAAATATATGTTGTTCTTGAATAAATGTAGGTATTTTGAAAATACGGAAGTAACTGAGGTCAAGGGAGGTGATCCTGCCCCTCTACTCAGCCCTAGTGAGGCTACACCTGGAGTGCTGTGTCCAGTTTTGGGCTCCTCAGGACAAAAGAGACATGTAACTCCTGCATTAGGGCCCATGGAGGAGAACAAAAATGATTAAGGGATGGGAGCATCCCTCTCACAAGGAAAGGCTGAGGGAGCTGGGCCTGTTCAGCCTCCAGAAGAGATGACTGAGAGGGGACCTCATCAACGTCTGCCCGTACCTAAAGCAGAGGTGCCAATGGAGCCGGGCTCTTCTTGGGGGTGCCCAGCAAGAGGGCAAGAGGCAACAGCCAGAAACTGATGCACAGAAAGCTCCACTGGAATGCAAGGAAGAACTTTACAGTGCAGGTGACTATGCACTGGAACAGATTGCCCTGAGATATTGTGGAGTCTCCCTCACTGGAGATATTCAAGAACTGTCTAGACACAAACCCGTGCCATGTGCATCCCTGCTCAAGCAGCAATGGCCCTGCTTGAGCAGGAAGGTTGGACCAGGTGACCCCACTGTGGTCCCTTCCAACTTGACCCAGTCTGTGATTTCGCTAAAAGCACTAAAGAATGCAGGAACTGTGGAAGAAGAGTACCACCATGTTCAAAATAGAGAGATTTCTAACAAATCAGAGAAATTAATATAAGACTGATTCAAAAAATAACTAGAAAACCTGAAATCATTGAAGTATCTTGGCAATCATTTGATCAGGATATACCTTTTACATTTTCTAGTTTGAGGCTGTAAGTAGAAAGTAACCAAATTTCACAGAGGAAAAAGAGATGTTCAACATTTGTGTACTGAAAGCTTAAGTAAAGTCCTAATCTTGGTCAACTACTACTTAGACAACACACTGCACCCAGCAGTGGGATCCTCAGTCTAACGAGTGTGCTTTGAAAACACTGCAGCACAAACCACAAAGTCTGATAAACTAGTTTCACTCCTAGGAATAAACACTGCAGACTTATCCCCTTCCTTCCAGAAACAATGTTTTAAGGAAGTTTAAATATCTGCTAGTGATGCTATTAACTGAGAGGTAAAAATACAAAAGCATGTTTTAAGATGTTTTACACCACATCCTTAGATGTAACTGTAAATGAACAAGAACACCATGGCTTCAATGAAAGTTATTTAAATTTGAATGCAGAGAATACTTTATTAACTGATTACAGTTTTGATGACCAATTTTAAACCATAAGTAGTGTGGGAAACATAGTGGGGGACATTAAGGCTGAGCCATATATATATAGACAAATCTGGATACTGATATTCTGTACAATTAACCTCTGCTTTTTTCTTTATACATATTGTCTGCATTTAATCAGAGGAAAAAACAAAAAAACCCTGGCCACTAATTTAGTCTTATACCTGGAATGAAAATTTGTATGGGTTTTTGAATGCAGTGTAAATTTGGGTAGAGATAAAATAGATTTTTTTTAAACCATATTCCCGAAGAAGTGTTTAAGTATATCTGGAGTTTGTTGCTATTATAGATTTGTGCAATTATTTTTCTTTTTCAAAAACTAGCAGTAGTTCTCTCATGTAGAGGTTAATCTATTTAAGATAGTATTAAACTTACCTAATGGATTGGGAAATCAATATAAATTAAGTGCCTGTGGTGTGTATCAGTTTTCCTGCTCTAAGCAATCCCTATCACTTAAGTGGACATACTTGCAATTTTACAGAATTACACTGACTTTTCAACAAAACCCAGAAAAAAATTAATTTACTGTTTTTGCACTGTGAGCAGTGTTCCTACACAATGTGATAACCATTTTCCATCTGTACAGCTCCCTTTTGTAAAGTTGGGCAACACATATAAAAGAAAGACAGACATCAATGGTTTGTTCTGAAAGATATTTCAGTTCTTTAGTTCCAGTCACTGAAGGAAGAGGCAGAGGCAAGTTTGAATTATCCCAGAAAACTGAACAATTGGTTTTATTTGGTGTCTTCAAGATGCTTCACCTTCTGTGGGAGATGTAGATGATGTAGGAGATACCATTTCAGGCTTTCGTGAAATTCTGTCCAATTCTGCCTGAACATCTGTTAAAACTGGCTTCTGACCTACAAAATAAATGTATCATTCAGTCATGTTTATGAAAAGCCTGTAGTATCTTCAATTCTTAAATCAGACAAATCCTAGTAACTGTTACTGCATGCATTGGTGCAAAATTAAGGCATGAGGCCAAAACCCAAAAGAAACGGAAAGGAAACAGTAGAGAGAAAATCATACCCTTCCATATTTCCCAAGAGTTAAAGTATAAAACACAAAAGACTTTTAAGACTAACAGTTATGACTACTTCTACACAATTTTCTGTATAACTTGTATTTGAAATAATGCTGAATGTAAAAATCAAGGGTTTCACCAAGCCCAGCAAAGTCAGTTTTGTGTACTTTGTCATCATAAACCTGACACCACTGCTCATGGGTACACACAGACCTGCAGATGGCAAATCCCTTTTTCTCCTCACCCACTTATCTCCTTCCTAACTTGGAATGGCACAAACACTTGTGCAGCCACACTCTAACCTAATTCAAGCTCAAAACACACCATTTCTCCCCACCCTTTTAACTCCTACTCCTCAGTCTAGGAGTAGAGTTCTGTATGTTCTGTATATAGAACACTATGTTCTATGGCAATGGAGGAGACAATACGGAAAAAGGCAGTGCAGTATTAGAACTCACACGCTATGACAAGTGTGCACAGCATCTGCAAAAGAATGTTCTGGACACATGTGCAGTTGTAGCAGTGTCCCAGCATCCTTTCTGAACATGCAAATTAACAGGAACTATCCATAAAGGTGATTTTGGCCAAATGTACTTTGCTGTGCTTCAAATCATTTAACAAAAGATAACATTGTATTAGAATCAAAGCAGCTAATGTTCCAGCTAATAAGCAGAGGAATTTCCCAAAGCTGCTGAGGAAAGAGTACTTCTCAAATCCCAAACTACTGTCTTAACAGAGAGTTTTCAGATTTGAAGAGTGAGTGCCACAGATATTACGAAATACAAGACACCAAATGCTGAGGAAGGTGAAGAGGCCACATCTAAGCCAAATTTATTAGTGATTATGGTAATTCCTTGAAAATACAGTCCTTTCGTTGTTAAACTGGCTACAACCCTACACATCACTTCTTGCATGGTAGGAAATTTCTGGGAACTGTTTTGCTCCTTAATTAAATTCTGTCCTTGAAGTTTCTGCCACAGCCCCAGACTGAACACTTTTCTGGAGCGCTGCCTCTGTTTGCTTGGCATCATCCAAACCTGCTACCAAGCCACGCCCCACAGGATTTTTTCAGTGAGTGCTCTCTGTGCCTCATATTGCATCAGCTGCATTTGTTCAAACAATTTCCATATGGTGTTCAAACTGGCACTGTTGACTTTACCTACACCACATTAGGAAGCACTCAAACTTTGCTTAGACAACTGAGTTTTGCACTTAGAAAAGGGAAGTGTGCACAGGTAAAAAAAAATTCAGGGTTCATCTACACAAAATGTTAGTGGGAAGCATGAAGTACCGATGAAACACCAGCATTTTCCCCTAAGTGCAGCATTATCTAACCTGTGGGGAAGCAGGGAGGGAAGGTGTCTTGTGTATACATGCTCTTAAGTAATACAGAAACATTTAAAGTTGGAATAGTATGGAATGCCAGTATAGTGCTGCATCTAGCTTTAGTACAGTCACTATTAAACACTTCTAGATTAATAATAATGATTAATTGCCTCATATATAAACAGCTGTCACAAGAAAACACTTAAGTATTTTTACAGGCTGTCTCCAAACTCAAAGTGCTCATCACATCAGAGCTAGAACACTAGTGAAAGAAAATTTAAAGCTATTTTAATACTGGCAGTATTGTCAAAAAGAATCAACTTGAAATAAAATTCTAACCTATTTAAATAAGCCTAGAAGAGGCTTATGGCAAAAACCATTTCATTGGTATGATGGAAACAAAGGGAAAAAACAAGGAACTCATGTAGACAAGATTCGCTTAAACAACTACATAAAGATTTTTTCTTTGCTCCTCTGAAAGCCACAAAAAGGCAATACTAAAGTGCTGTGGAAACAAAATCAGAAAGCCATACAGAATACAAAAGTACATATATATATATAACATTCAATTAAATATAGTAGTGTTCATACTTCTGATAAACTATACTAACAGGAACAATCCATCACTCAATTTAGATTGAGTCAATCTTTTGCCATTAATCATACCTGACTTTTTTGCTGATGGCGGTAAGTTGCTGCCAGCACCTCCAGTGCCACCTCCTCCTGGACTGCCACCAACACCACCAGGGCCACCAGGAGAACCAGTTTTCTTGCTCAGAAGACTATTGAAGAAGTTAGCCAAGACTCCTTCAGATGTAGCTCCAGCTACAAGTGGAAAAAGGAAAGAAAAACCACAACACGAAACCATCACAGATTTTCTAAGTAAATACTGATTTAGTGTGTTAATAAAACTAAATAAGCACATTAAAGCAAGCAAGCAAAGCAACTATTTTTACTTTTCCAGTTGCATTTGTGCCCTCATAAGAAAAGGTACCTTTCATATTGGGATCGATCTTTTTTGACCCAGTGGGGATAGGTGTAACACTGGCAACATTTGATGTTACAGATCTATTTGGTGTCCTAGGAGATCCCCCAGGAACTCTTGGTGAGGCATCCTATTAAAAAAAAAAAAAAAAAACAAACAACAAACCAACAAACCCAAAATTTAAGAATAGATTAAATGAAGCATTTTGTTACTTCTCACAGCTTCTAAGCTTCTGTATTTTAAATGTAGTATCTCGTGCAACTGAAATGACACAGGATTAGATTTTGCTGATTGCGTACAAGATTTTTCACACATAGAACATTGTTAAAACTATTAACTTTAGTGTAACTAAAGCACAAGAGAAGGTTTTAATTTCATCCCCATGAGAAACCTGAAAATCCATCTGTTACTCAGTAGTGCCTCTGACCATAAATGCATTCTAACATAGGGAAAAGAAAGCCAGGACCTTTAGCCCTTGCTGTCAATACAAGCTGTTGCGGCTCACTGTGGAGTGTCATAATTTTAGAGCACTATGAGTCTTTAAATACTATGTAGTAGTTTAAAACAATTAGATCCAACAATATTTGACAGTGCAAATAAAAGCAACCCTCTAAATATATAAAAGTTAATGATTTTCATGTGATGATATTTAAAATTTTTGTTACTAACCACTGGCCTTCCTGCAGCAGTAGGTGGTTGTTTCGCCAACTGTGACTGCAAAAAAACAAACATACACATGAAGTGTTAGATATTACAGTGACTAAGAATACAACCCCAAACTTGTATTGGGAATATTGTTAAATGAAACTCTTGTTGCTTCTTTTATAGTCAGAAAATTACCTGCTGCTTCATAAGAAACACTTGGTCATCCTCTGCTACAATTTCTTTTTCATGAACAAACTGCAATACAAAAACATCAGCATAAATTTGACTAAAAGAAAAGAAAAAAAGGTATTTTCTTTTTTATCTGCTGGTGAATATGACCAAAGCATTCAATAACGAAGTATCTGTATAAAATACTATGATTGCTGCACATCATGTTTTTCATATTTAAGACTGCTGCCTCATGATTGCATTTAGGCCAAGTTAAGTGAAAGTGAAATAGACTTATCATTAACTCCTTTGACTCCTTTGACCTCTTAGGCATAAAGCTGTAGATACATTTGTAGAATGACCCACAAAAAGTTAATTTAATTGTTCAGTAAAATGGAATTACATAAATGGCTACAAGGCACATTCAGGGGTCTCAGGATCAGTAAGAAATATACATGGATGCACACACTCTGCATCATGCCCACGTCTCTGTTAATTTATTGAGGCCTCACCTCAGTATTACTTTATAGGTAAGTATGTCACACATGACTCTTCACCTGTGTTGCATCACACTGGTGTAGGAACTGGACACAGACATCTCAGATCCCAGTTCTATGCACCAAATTGCAAGCACTCTCCTTCCAAACAAACTCATCAAAAATTCTGCCCAAGCAAGCATGGCAAATATCAGTATCAAAGTTTATAATCTAGGCCTGAAGTTTATAGGCATACAAAAGGAAATATTGTACAGTTATATTTTCCTTGGATACCTATTTAACATGTCTTGATATTTTCCCTAAAGATTTCAGAAAGGACATAGTATTAGTTTTCTCCACTAAGAAAATTCCCACTTGAAAATAAGATCAGCCATGAAACTGTAGCTTTGTTAGAAAAAAGCCATAGAAATATTTGCCTTCAATAACCTCTGAGTGCATGGGAATCCACTGCTGCAGGCATTTTGTTCAACAGCCTCATATATGTTTACTGGTCATTCTGTTAAGGCCTTTTGTTAGACAGTACAAGGGAAAATACAAAAATACACTGAATATATGTAGAAGCTGTTTGCACATGTTTATTTTTGATTTTACACTGTCTCAAGCTTTCTTATTTTAAATACTCCAAAAAGAAAGCATTATGAAGTTATAAACAACTCAGAGCAAACTAAAATGTTCTTGAAAAAAAAAAAAAACAACTCAACCTGAGAAACAGGTAAATCATATTTAGTATTCTCATATTTTTTCAATACCAAATAAGTCTTAAAAGCAAAACAACTGTATTTGCAGTCTTGAACAATATAACAGTAGCAGAAAAAAGGTGTAATTAGCTTACACCTAGAGAGACAGAACAAAAACATAGGGATCTTTTTTGTTAATTAAAGAGCAACTTTAAGAACAAAATACGAACACAACCCCCTTCCCCCCCCACCATGGTACATCACACTTTTGATAAACTGGAAGCATCGCCTCAATAAGAGAAAAAATCTGACAGGCAAATAAATAGCAAAGCAGTTAAATGTGAAGACATCTCAGTCTACCTTTCTGACAGGTGGTTTTGTTATGATATCTTCAAAATTGTCATCTGCTTTTAGTGTCTGGAAGTTCTCATGCAATATTCCTATCTTCTTGTCATTATCCCAACCTGCAGGACTAGAGAAAGGATTATTTGGCTTAAAATTCTATTGCTACTTTAGGCTATTCTTGCATGCACTCCTAAACTGCACACAACTGAGAGCAAGGAAAGTTATCACAGTGCCCAATCTCCTATGCAAGCTGGTTATTGATCAATACAAGTAGGTAGAGACTGGTCCACCGTAACAGAAAAGAGGAAAATCTCGGGCTTAACATTTCCCTTTGGAGCAGTGTTTGAAATCTTCATCCACCTGCACTCACCAAATTCCCACTCATGAGAATGTTACATAGAATTTTAAAAAGCATAAACCAAAAAAAGGCTCTAAATGCTGTTTTACAGTAATGCACAGATTCATTTTGTAGTCACACACACACAATAGTGCAGATAACTTACATAAATACCGCATCTTTTTCCACAACAACAGCTGGAACGTTGAAAGGAAATCCATACAACTTCTGGACTATATATTTATACACTAAATCAATGTTTTTGTTTTCTTTTACTGAAGTGTAAATAAGTGCTGCCCCATCTGAATAAATAAGTTAAAGAAAACTTAGTTTAGTGGCTAGTAAGAGAAACTAAAATAACCTTTAAACTATCAAAAAAGGGTCAGCTACTTCGTAGAATTTTGAAGGGAATACAAAACCAAAGCAAAACAGGTCAAAAAACTTCCAACACTTCATTCTGAAATAAGCTATTAAGTAATTTAAATCAATCTCCTTTTTTCTGCATTTGTTTTAGCCCAACTCAGCTACTGATTTTCAAAGTAAAGGCTCTTCTCGCTTTCAAAGCCCCCCAGTACCAATGGTTTCACTACAATGCCTTTAAAACAGTCTTATCCTCTTAGTGAGCAAAATTTTTCATGCCATATCCTTGTATCTTCTCATTATTCCACCCTGCAATCACTGCAGCACTAACACTAGCAGCTTCAAAAATGCTAAAGATTCTTCCATTTTCCCGTCTGGGCTTGTTTAATTAGGGGAACAAACTCTCACATTATACAGTGATCTGCTTTTAAAGGAAATGAAGGCAAATGAGTTTACTATATATCAGTTACTAAAATACCAAAAGAGTGCTTAGTATTCTAGCATTGTTCAGTAGCAAATTAACACATTTTATGCACACGATTAATAAAAAGAGTAATTTTTACTTTGGGATTATAAAAATACCAAATTCCCTCATTTATTTCCACACACCTGCAAATCAAATCCTAGAAGAAAGTTATATAATGAGGTCTGATTCCTATTTTGTGAAATTCAGAATGGAATTTCAAGTTGTACATGGCATATGCAATCATGGAGGCTAATCCCTACTATTTTATATTCTTCCACCACACACAAGAGTTACAACACAATTCCATTTTGAAATATTAGATCTTGGAAGCCCTTTGAAGGAAGTACCATTTCAACTGAGGTCTCCGACACTTGAACTAAATTTTCCATTTGTCACCTGCTGTCCCTCCAATAGCATTTAACCTTCCCTTTACCACAGCACAAATGATGACTCAATGTAGGCATGTTACTGGCATCTAAAATCTAGATCTCAGCATGTCTGTCTGCCTAAACAACACCAGACAGTATTTTATACACTTCTAAAAAAACGAAGTTTAAAAGGAATAATAGCACAGGAACAGCTTCTGTGCATTGTCTCTGTACCAAGACAAGGGAAGTCTGTGAACCTTGCCTACAGCGATTCACACTTCTTTCCTTCCCTCCTAAGCTCATCCTGTGGAATTACTGAACATGGAGGAGACTGCATATTTGGGACAAAATAAATAACACACCTTATGTGCATCTGGAGCAAAACCATACTTAAATGAATTATCTTGCTGTTATTTTAGGGAGCTTGTCAGCTAAGATGTGCTGTTCTGAGAACTGATGTCCTACATATGGAAATGGAGGCAATAAGGAAATTCATGGTAAGGGGACATGCTAGAAAATCTTTTAGCTCTGTTAAAAAAAAAATACAAGAA
Source organism: Toxostoma redivivum (assembly GCA_013397375.1). NCBI lineage: Eukaryota > Metazoa > Chordata > Aves > Passeriformes > Mimidae > Toxostoma > Toxostoma redivivum. The sequence continues at coordinate 413,545 of VXBI01014242.1, forward strand.
AACAGAAAAGTTTAATTCAGTGCTGCCCATTGGGGTAGCTGAAGCAGACAGCTACAGTAAAAGAGTTGCATCCTTCTTTGGTACAGACATAAATATTCTTTAAGCTTGTCATAATTAATATAAACATAATTAATATATACCGAATTGAGTAATTATAGCATCTTTATGATGTGTTAAAGGATACATTGTAAGCAAAACCGTCTGATATGTGACTGAATGAAGTCGAAGTGTTCATCTCTGTAGTCATGCTCTTTTTCCAGAACACTGATGGCATCACACTGTCAAGATAAACACAAAATTAATATACTGCTTTCAGTCATCTGCAAAAATAGCAGTGCTGCTACACATCCAGACCACAAGGGGAAAGGGAGATGGAGTGGGGTGGGGTAGTGCAGAGGAAAACAAAAACCTGCTAAGATAGTTTAGAAGCACAACCAAACCTTTTTGGTTTATAACTGGATGTACAAGTACTGGAGTCAGCATAACCTGAGAGTTGAAGTGACTGGAACTTTCCAGTCACCCTCCCCCACTCCAATGCACTCCTCACTCAAAATCTCTGTTATAAACTTACCACTAAATATCACCATTTTATACCCATTTTTTTTTTACATACTGTGGCATTAAAGGACAGTGTTTTTAATCCAGTTACTAACTAGCTCTTTGCAAAGGGAGGCAAAAGCAAGGAATATGGAAGCAGAAAAAAGGTGTGGGGGTGGAGAAAAGAATAGAAGGAAACTAGCAGGTGGGAAAAAAAATGATGTTTGAATGAGAGGGTTAGCCTTCCAGAGAAGGAACAGCATATGCATCAAAAGGTTTATGCCTTCCCTGGGGGACAGCAGAGGCTGCAGATGCAGTATGCTTAATGCCAATGAGAACTAAGGAGCCGGGGGGAAAAAAACAACAAAACAAGATAAAAAATAGCCACAGAAGAACCACACTATTGTTTTCTTTAATATGGTTACCTATCTAACAGAAACGAAAACAGATCATATAAACACCCTAAGAACTGAGAAAAGTAAGAAGTGCAGTACTTCACTAATTACAACTCTCAAAGAAGTTCATCTTCAGAAAAATATCAGAAATATTAAAAAAACCCACAATTTTCAGAATATGGAGAACTGTGAAAATCAAGGGGAATTCTAGTTGCTTATTGTCTAGCTCATTTCTGTGAGCAAAACCAGGTCTGAGGTATTTCTCAATGCCTCAAAAACTAGAAGAACTAAAGGAAAAGCTAATTCCAAAATAACATTAAATAATGGTTTCTAGAAGATAATCAACCTTCAATAAGAAAGACTAAAGAGTTCTTAAGTGAGGTAATCAGAATAACTTAATAACCACGTGCTTCCCACCCCAATCCACAATTGACAGAGTTATTTCAATAAAATATGCAAAAAACCTAAAATGTGAAACAAACCTTTGTACAAACTACTACTACTGGAATGCCTAAGTTACATGTTAGTGTATCTGCACCCAGGGGTAAAATCACACTGTCATCTTTGTCTTCCTGTAATGAAGTATTTCTTCTCTGTGGAGAAGCTGGAAAATCCTCGCCTGGTTCTATATACTCCTGGAAGTCTCTTACCACTGAAAGTAAAAAAAGTTACATTAAAACATCAGCTGCTTTATTATTTCAACAATGATTTCCACTGCCATTGATCTCTAACACTGTTGATTGTATACTTCTGCATCTTGGTGTTGAAAAAACAGAGCATGCACCTAGTCCTGGCTAGCTGTTGGCTCTGTGCAGCACAAGGGAGAACTAGCAAACCTGAGATCTGCTGGGTCAGCAGCCAGAAGAACATGATCAGGTAAAACTGCCCATAAGGACAACATCAATTTTTTTTATCATTGTTAAACCACTAGGCAGTTGCTACTAAGGATTACTGTTTGATGTGCTTCCTAAAGGACATAAGTTTCCTTCCATTCTTCTTGGCAAAGTTAATGGAACAGTTTGTCAGAATAAACAGAATTAAGCCTCACACAAACTGCTTAGTTGCTACTGTATATCAGGTTTTACCTACAGAGCCTTTGTCCATACTTCACACTCTGTACAGGGACTCAGCAGTAGTACAAACAAAAAATAATGGAACACATAAACACTAATTTAAACTAGCCTTATAATTAGTTAATAGCATATTAAACATTTGGTATGCTTTAAAATTATCAGATATTACTTGAAAATGTAGCAAGCAGAGTAAGTTAAGTTATACTCTTTCTTTTTTTCTAATTCTCTTTGCAAGTCCTTGTCATGTTCTGCTGCACACGCCCAAGCCTCTAATTACAGTCACTTACTATTCCTACAGTCAGCGATGCAATGTGAGGCACAAAATGTCTGCAATTTTTCACATCACATGTCCTGTTCCACACAGCAGAAACAAGGCTCTGCCAAACCAAACCACTGCCTGCTATTCCATGAGTAGCACATACTGATTCAGCACAAGAAGTTAGGCAGCAAGGCAGCTCAGCTGCATCATGTACAGTGAACTATACCAGAACATCTTCACTTCTGTGTTAATCCACTGCTACCTTCACTAAACTGACTGAAGTCTTTTGAGTTCATACCTAGAAAAGCATCTGTGCAATTAACAAAGCAAGACTTATTTCAATGCCCTAGAGGAAAAATTATATTAGGTCAAGATTATTCAATTTTTCAGCAGATCTTGAAGTTCACAATAACAAAAAGCAATGCACAGGTTATCATCTCAAACTGCCAAGCCAGGCTCTAATTCAGGGAATGCAGCTAATTCAAATCTGGTCCGAAGAGCTTCTGAGATTAACCGAATATATCTCAAACCCAGAGTTCTCACCACAATATGTCAGTCACTCTACAGTGTCTTTCCTGTATAGTATCCTGTCCTGGGATAACTGCATAAATCCTCCAGTGGATTCCTAAGATTCCCGATATGTGATTATAACATACTAATCTTTATGTAAGTAGAGAAAGGAGGATTAATTTAGTACATCACAGCTCCAAAGCTGTGGAATACTATCTCAGGTCTTCCTTAGAAACACAATTTCATTAAATACAGATTAATTCAGTGAAGAGGAAGAGCTATTTCAACCCTTTACACACAGCTGCTATGTATCCCCAAGTGCCTTTCTATACCAGTTCTAGTCCTCCAGGGTCTGTCTTCAAGTGGAGTTAAGCTTCTAGAACTGAAGACAAAACACAGCAGCATGCCTCCAGAAAACTACACACACAAATCCTCAGTAGATTTCAGTCCTGGTAGCAAGTTAAATCAGCTCTCAGGAGCACTGAGCCTGACAGAAGAATCTAGTGGGATCCCATAGCCAAAAGCCAGGCAAGCAACGCTGCCTCATTGTTTTGGCAATGTCAAGCTCCTGCCCGCCTAGCAATGCATGAAGTCACTTCACAACAGGATCAAAACAAAAACCAGCTTCCAGTCACATCTGGATTGTGTCCAGGGCCTCTGTTATAACCAATGTTCAGACAACTTACATCTGTAAGAATTAGACCAGATGACAGAAAACCAAAACAGACAAAACTAATCGGGGTAGCATTTTTTTTCTTTACTCATTTCATGGCTTACATTTTCTGGATTTTGTAGAGTTTCTCTATGCTGTTCACTCAGTCTGTGAAGAACCAAAACTATCAGCCATACACCTTTGATAGCACAGATACTGTATCCATAGTTTCAGCCAGCAAAATCCTATCCTGTAAGTGTTAGAGCGGATGCTTAATACACATGCACTAACATCCAAAACCAAACCAAAAAACACATCCAAGAGAGCTCAGCTTCTCCCACCTAAACAACTTCTTGTGGAAGATCCAATTCTCAAGGATGGTACTTCCCGTAGAAGAATCTCTCCCTTAAAGGGACAAACAAAACAACTAATATTCCCCATACCTCATTCCAGAGTATCCAAAACTGTCACCTTACATTCCACTTCATCACAGCACAGCTACAACCCTCATTTCTAAATTAGCATAAGGACTCATTGCTTAAGAATGTACCAGAGTGCCACTTCAGACTTAAAAAGAAAGTTTAATCATGTAATTTGATCTCAACACTCGGCTTTCTCAAATCTCTTCCCTGTAGATTCAAATTCTACTACCCTAAGGGAAATGCAAAGGATTGCTCAAAAGTAATATGGAGCTATAATGTGAGTTCAGCCAGCCAGTTTAAGAAACTCTGCAAAATCTTTGCATTCTATATGTTTAAAACTAAAAAGACAAGACACTGACAGAGCAAGAAACACCTAGCTCTGTCAATAAAACTCTACAAGTGGAAAGGGGCCAGACATGGCCATGCTGCCATGAATCCTCTCAAAATTTACACTTTTGGTAGGCACAGAACAGGTCTCAGATTCTCTAACTGGCAAACTACATGAACAGTTAAGAATCTGATGTAGTGATCTGCCTTTAAATAAATAAATGAAAAACTGAATGCTTAGAATTTTCTTTTTGCTTGGTGAATCTTGTCTAGAAAAATACATAAAAAGCAAGACTAATTTCAGCTGTGTTCATTCTGGAAGTTTTTTCCCCCCTACATTGTTATTCTGTTAGAAAGAAGTACTACTATTGTTCACATAGCTGCTTGAGACTTATCTGAAACTAGACTTGCTTGATAAGTTCTAGTTTTAAATAACACTTCCAAAGAAAGAAAAAGACTGCAATGGAGAGATTAAATGGTGCAGAAAGCATTAAGGATATCTAAATGGATTCCCATGTATTTGCAGAATACTCACACTTTTGCTCCATTTCTTTCATTTCTTCAGGAGGAATTTTTAACTTGTCAATATGTTCTCTTACAACACTTGCCCATTTTTGTAAAGAATCCAGTGCAGTCCAAGGTCTAGACATGTCTACTACCAACATAACTAGAGTGTCCTTTAGAGAGCTTGCCTCCATTGCAAATTTAAGAAGACCTTTGTGATACAGGTCACCATCCAAAATCCATACATTACATCTTGTTTGGTCTACAAAAAAAAAAAAAAAAAGGAAAAACATTTAATGAGATTTACTTGAAACACACTACTATATAATGGCTATTGAATGTTCTTTGGACATGTAAAATACAAGGAAGAAAGCAGATGATGTCTTCTCAGTCCATTGAACACACCTAATGACACAGCAATCTGCAGCTAGTGGGGAGACAAGTTCCTCCTCTTTTAAACCCTGATGTTTAATGGCTGATAACTGTAAATACATTATCTGAAAGGGAGGATCCAGAGAAAGCAGTCAGCGTTTCCAAAATAGTTGTTCACCATTTTTGAGTAGGAAAATATTTTCTTCAACCTGCAACTTAGAAGATAAAAACTGGATGAACTCAGTCATCTTTTTGCAGCTGTTGGCCAGCTCAGCTCTCAAGGACTCTGTGGCTATTTAGGCCCAGGAAAACCTCTTCTGAGAGTTTTTCCAGTCCAATTTTCTCAGACTCTGCTAGGGCTTTTTCCCAAAGCTAGCCACTTTTCTCTAATGTAAACATAAGAGAAGAATTAATAACAAAGATAAACACCTGCAGGATATGTAGGGATAGCCTGGGAAAGTGGTGTTACCTTCTCTGGACCAATCAGCTGTATTCTGTCCCTGGAGCAGCAAGTGACTATACTTAAGCAAGGTGTGTTAGAATAAAGTTGTCTCCTTCCTATCCTGAGGGATGACCATGTTGCTGTGTCTATTTCTGCTGCTCAAAGGGTTAATCCCCTAACACACACACAGCTACAGGACTCCCCTTTGAAACTCCACCCGGCATGCTTGGATAACTCTTAGATTATAGAATGTACCTCAGCCACTCAAAAAACCTGAAGAAATGTAAGTTTTTAATGATTGAATTTGACTTAACAGACTGTTTACTCTTCCAATTTGCAAAAGGACAATCCCCATACAAATAGACCATCCCATTGTTTTTCCTTTCAAAAATATCACAGTACTACAAATTCACAAACACTTGTGCAGTAAGAGACGTTGATTCAAAATTATTTGGCTTAATGTAATTACATTTCCTTTCAGATAAATTTTTATTACTTGTTACAGAAGTTCTGAGGAAGACATTTAAAGCAAACTCCCAATCTTCTTAAATCTTGTTCCAAGCCATCTTTGAGACCAATACCTAGACATGAATGTCAGGAAAGCAGGTGATTTAGGAGAAAGAAAAAAAAAAGAAATAAAAGGCCAACTTCTTCTAGTTCTCCTTCAACATGTTTGGCATTTTTCTTATAGTATACACAAGAGTTCTCATTTTTCTCCAAAGCTTCCAGTATATCCTTATTCACATCCCATAACTCCAGGTACTGGGATATTAAACAGGATCTTAAACATACTTCTTCCTTTTCAGCTATACCTTCACCCAAGTTTTTGGGTTTTCTTGTTTGTTTTTTAAATCTCTTTAGCATTGTGTACAATTTCCAACCCCGCAGTCAATGACGGTAGTCTTGCAGATTGTGTGACAAAGGTTTCTCTGTAGGTTCAGGACAACTACTTGCCACAGCAATTGTAATGGAATATAGAAGCCTGGACATCTAACTTCTCTTCTAGGCCTGAGAAACACACATCTTTACAGAATGTTGCAGCTAAGTCTGCATCTCTGGTCCTTTCTTTTTAGCTCTTTCTTTTGATAGGTTCCTCTCCTCCTCTACCACTTATGTGGTCATTCCTGGTATCTACTGAAGAAATTACACAAGCTTCCTTATGATACAAAACACTTCTGCCATAAGCTGGATTCCTGCATACTATAAAGACAGAAAAACATCCCACTGTCATTTCAAATATCACACTACTGAACCATTGCTTTCAAATTGGTTTAAGATATTGTTACAAATACAGACTCACCATCTCGGTCTTCATCATGCACATTTAAATACAAGTACTCCATTCCTCTTCCTTTTTTGTACTCCTCTATTCCTTGAATTTTTCCTATTAAGCTAGTTTTACCTGCTCCATCTTCACCTGAAGAGACAGAAGTAAGATACCACTCAGTCTTTACTCACAGTTATATATTAAAAACCACCTGGGGCAAGAAGAAAACCATATCCTAGCAGGATAACTGAGCTCATTGGAGTTTTGAAATACAGTAGGTTTTGCCCAAATCATCCATCTGTTCTAAGTGCAGGTTTCAGCTTCAAATATTATTTCTACTTATTGATAAATGCAATTATCCCACCAACTATGCTACCTGAACTAGGATCTTATACTACTAATCTTTGAAAGGATATGCTAAGGAGCAGTTAAACACCTCAAACAATTTCAGTCTTTCAACTACAACCAAAGTAGTAACAAAGTTTTTCTAATGTAGAGTTTAATTCACAGTAAGCTCCTCTGACAGTTCAGAACTCTGTCATTTCAAACAGCACATTGAAGAAGGCAAATCTGTTACCTCAGCTTTTATGAATCAGTTTCTTTGAATATTTTCTCTGTTACAGGTCTCAAGAAACCTTAAAAAGAAGTGACAAATAGTAAGCCCACTGCCTTACAATACGTGTGTGTATTTGGATAGCACAGAGACAAGCCTGCAATCCAGATCCACTCTTATTCTCTCCCCTCCAAAGGGAGTTTGGATAACCCTGAATCTTACAGCATACGCACAATGTAAACACCTCAACTATGCCAAGAGACCCTTCTAGAAAAACTTCATCTGTAATCATAGGTCTCAGTGTTGGAAAACTTCATGTGCATTTTTTCCATTTCAAAAGAGTAATCAAGCTGAATTTACACACAAGGCAGGGGTTTACCAGTTTGTTTTTTTCTCTAATTTGCAGAATGATGAGAATGTAACACATTATAAAATTCTTGAAATGTGCTCACAGCTTATAAAATTAATTCCAGATCCCTATGAAGCACTTTATCAATTTTGTGTCAAACAGAACATTTTTCCCCAAGTCTCTCCTAGAGAGGGTGAGTAAACACTTTTAATCACATAACAAAGACACGAGTTTAAGGGCAGTAATTTTCACTGCTAAACATAACGATGTTTTTCCTTTAAAGAGAACTGATTGTGATCTTATAGATGTCACTACAGCTATATTAAAAACACTATAGCTATAGCCACTGTAAAGAACAGATATGTGCTGGGGGTTGAATAATTTTTTTTTCTTTCTTTCTTTTCCTGTCTGTGGAATTTTTTTCCCATTGTTATGCTAAGGACTTGTGGCTACAACTTAGTAATAGTTGTCTCTCGCAGGAAGGTGAGAGGAGGGGGGATGGACAAAGGGAACGGGAAAAAGGAAGAGGGGTGGGGCCGGGGAGAGGGGTCTCTCTGGCAGGCTAGCACGTGGAGTTGGAGAAAAAAGGTAGCCGGGGCTCCGGGTCTGGCATCTCCTTCCCCCGCGGGTTTCAACGCCGAAGACCACGTTCCCTGCTGTTTGGACCTCACCCTGCCGCCTTCCCATCCTATCCTACTGTTCACTGCTGAGCAGCAGCAGCACAGCCGGCACTGTCAGGAGGAGCGGCCCCCCCGCCCCCCGTTCACAGTGGAGCTGCCATCACCGGCCTTCTTCAGCTGCGCGGGACCGGCTCTGCCCACAGCACCGGGAACTGAGCGCAGGAAAATGGAGCCTGTGACCAAAGGGGACTAGAATTGAGCTGTACTGTTCTGTTTTGTTGTCAATTTCTAAAGTTGTTGTTGTTTTCTGCTGTTTGCCTGGTTAGATATATTAGTAAAGAACTGTTATTCGTATCCCCATATCTTCTGCCTGAAAGCGTCTGATTTCAAATTATAGTGATTGAAAAGGAGGGGATTGCAATCTCTATCTCGAGTAAAAGGGCTCTTGCCTTTCCTTAGCAAATACCTGTCTCTCAAACCAAGACAATATGATACTTTGATAGACTGATTTTGAATTTGCTTAATGTATCATCCCCAAGATTACCACACAAAGTCTTCAATTTAGAGAATAGCTTTATTTTCATATTTCACTAACACTGGAAAACATAAGACTGCTTACTCTATGGTGCCATGGGGATTTTACTCAATGGAATGAATGTATTTTAAATGAAATCTATTTTGAGAAAGAGAGAGAGAAATAAGACCAGAACTGAAGTTTCAAGTCTAGTTAAGAACAGACAAGTTAAATGAAAAATTAAGTTGTATCCCTTTAACTTTTCCACACTTTAGGGGTTCATTTTGTGAGCTCCTGTATTAAATCAAGATGTACTTGAGCAAACAGTTACAGATAGTTTTAAATAACCATTAGGAAGCAGTGCTATTTTCTAGTCATACATCAAGCTTTTCTTCTTGTAAGAATCTCTTTTAAGTAATTCTAATGAAGAAGTGAAGAGTTCAAGCTTCATCACCATAGATGAATTACAATTCCTTCTCTGCCCTCTGTATTTATCCAAACTTCTTAAAATTGTCATCTACAAATAACTGAGGAGACTTTAATAGCTGCTGCTCTGACATGTTATGAAGCTGCTTTAACTTTTGCCAACAATCTCTGTATGATTCATTGTGCTATTTTACCTTTCTGAATTGGCAGCTTCAATTAATGCGTGCCAGCAGAAGGCTCAACAGGTAAGACAAATCAAAATTTTTTTATTCCTTTTAATGAGGGGTTGCACTTAAGAGCTTTCTGAGTTTCTCAGAACAGTTGACTTCCAGCTAAGCTCTTTTGCATAGTAGAGCTTGAGTCACACAGGTGACAATAAAGATTTCAACTTGCTTGAATTTGGGGAACTTTACTGTCTCCTGTGTGTATCTACCAGTTCTAAAAGTAGCTGGAACAAGTCTAAAAAACACCTGTGGTTGTAAAAAGTTCTGCATCTGATAAAAGATACACCTAAACAGTCTAAACTAAAACATACTTATATAGATGCTAATATCTAGACAACAATTGTTACAAAGCGTTCATGGTAAGCAATACAGGCAAACTTGAAATATACTTCCCACAAGCCCCTTACTTGTCATGGCTCTGTTATGTCATTTCCTCTCCAATCCCATGTTTCCAAATGCCTAAAATAAACTGGAGTTCAATACTGTTAAATTAATACCTTATGGCAAAATAAGAACTGGAATTTTGTTTTCCCCTCTGCACTGAAAGAAATTTTACCAGTACGGCACAAGACAAATTGATTTGATGTAAATTAGAACTTCTGGACGCATATGCACACACAGCAGTAATTTTAGCCTTCCATCACAGAACAACTTGAATTTAATCTGTTCCATGAGGAAACCTGTCTATTCTCTTGTCCTCAGCAAATATTCACCCATTTCAAAACATCAAGATCAGGCAGATGGATCACTGACACACTTAACAGTGCTGTACAAGTTACTGCATGAAGAGAGCAGCACTCATCTTTCATGAGGAAAAGCCAGAATAATGCATCAGTGACGTTTGAAGTTAGTAATACATAAACCAACTAGTTTACAAACAGGATGATCCACTTGCAAGGATTCAAAATAGCTGCCTAGCCAAATGTGCCCTACCCCACAGGAGATCCAGAGTTCTTGACATATTTAAGCCAAATTAGAGTCAGTATTATTTAAAAAGCTGTGAGGAAGTAAAAATAGGACCATTAATTATGACACAAGGACTTTCTCCTTTTTGCCCAAACAATTGATCATAAAGGTGAGGAAAAGATAACTGTCTTGGCCAAGAGAACACAGAATCGTAACAGAATAGTTTGGGTTGGAAGAGACCTTTGAAGGTCAGCTAGTCCAACCCCACACGAGTGTAAATCAACATGCTAAGACTTGAGGCTTCATCTACTTCTACTTTCTATGCACAGTATGTTGCATATACCTTTTAAAATCCTAACAACTGCAAATGTATTTGTATCCTTTTTATTATTTTTTCCCAACCTAGACATCAATAAAAAACACTTGAAAAGTCAACACACTTTGAATATACTGAGTTATGCTAGGAAAGAGCAGCAGCAGATTTTTGCTTTGTAGCCACTCTTCAGCAAGAATATCAAAACAGATAATCTTAAACCAGTGTTTATCTAAAACTTCTAGATAGTTTTTAAGAATCTTGTTATCAAATTAATTCTAAGTGCTAACTCTTAAAACTTCTTGAAACTCAAACATTTTATTGCAATGCCTTTACTATGCATAGAATCTTCTCTCCCCCTCAGAGGAGAGGGAAATATATGTGAGGAAATTAAAGTCCATTAGCTGTTGGAGGTTTGATTGATAATGTACAACATACTAATATAATTAACATTAATTGCTACCTGGGACATATATAAAAGTATATATGTTTAAAAAAATGTCAATCACAATACATATATACTTATATATGGCTTTTCAAATTACAAATCAACACATTTAACATATTTATCTTTTTTGTTTGTTTCTGGATATCTCTAAAGTATATGAAAAAGTAGTGCTGCTTAGTTTCAGACAAACAGAAAATTTCATATTCCCTGGGCTTGAACATTACTGCTTATTAATATTATGAAACATTTTTTTAAGTGCTACTGAAGCAAAATAGAAAACAGAGCCTTATGCACCTTCAAGAATAATTACCATCATCCTCCATTTCATTTCAGAATTTTGGAAAATCCTATAGTTTCTTTATTTTTAACTGTGGGATTAATTAAATTAACAACTGACTTCCATACATAAGTTCACAGAGCAAAATATTTCTGACATAGCATTTTTGACATAACATTTCAAGGTAGAATAAAAATCAGGTAGATACTGCACCCTTCTTTTGCAAATAACATAAAAAGGCCTCCTTTTGCAGAGTAAATACTGAAGAACAAAAATTCTCCATTATACCAAATTTCATTCACACATTAATACAGCAGGGAGGAAGCAGAAGTGATGTTTCTAGCAAGCGGTGCTATGCACCAAAGCTGAACACAAGTAAAAGAAAAACAACAGATTTAATTTTGCACAAAAGTTGGGCTAGGAAGCAACTGAAACAAAGCCAAACCAATCTGCTTACACACAGTATTTCACTGTCTTGTTAACAAAATGGAAAGTCTTATACTCAACTAAACAAATGCTATTTGCATTTTTATCTGCACACTGCTACTACTTCATTCCTCTGATGAACTCCAGTCTGGGATTGTGAAAGCTCCTCTGTCCAAGGTGCTACTCTGTTCACAAAACAGATTTTGAAAACCTCCTTCTTGCTGCTGCCCCAAATATATAGGAAACTGTAACAACAGAAACCCTTCCCAGCCTCCTCCCTTCTCACTACTCCAGGCAAAAAGCATGTTTATTGAGCAGAAAATCAAGTATCACTAAATGTTCTGCCACAATACAGAATTTAGCAGAATGCTCCCCCCGAGACAGGAAGGGTGGGCAATGAGGTGAATGAATCTCCTGTGTGTGTAGGCAAAAGGCACTTATTTATGTCCTGCTACACCAACTGTTCAGCCATAAACTATTACATTTGAGAGGACTTAGGCCTTCTGTTACAGGACATCTTCAAATTTTCAACTAACATTTTCAAATTCAAAATATTTACTACTCATGCTATTTTCACATTTCTTTCAGTTTAGCAAATGAAAACAGAAGTAGAATTTGTCTGGTCCTATAACCAGACATTTCTTACTTGTGACAGAAATCTGTACATGGAAGAGCAATCAATGTGTTATCTCCAGAACAGACATGAGTTTTGACTGTCTGTTTAAATTGTCTCTCCATTGTAAAGTGTCCAGTGTGTTTAAAATATGTCAAGGCAAAGAAGCAAGAAGTGAACATTTCTTTTGTATCATCAGTATTGGTAGCCTGCCCCTCTTTAATCCAGAGTGTGATTTTTTTTCAACAGCTCTTCAAAAAACCCTGGATGCCTTACTTGTTTGTAGTCTGTAATCCTAGTGGCTCCTTGAAAGAAGTTTTTTCTTTACATTTTAAACCCAGCAATTAAAAATTCAGCTTGATATGGGAATTTTACAATTCATCTCTAAAAAACATGTTCAAACAAGGCCAAACAAAACTAGAAATAACAGACCCAATTAGCATCTTCTGCACAACCCACATCCCCAAGCATACTTTTGTGAATCAGCTTTATACTTTTTACAATGCAAAAGACAGCTTCTGGGTAGAAAAATACAGAATATCCAATATCTGTAGAATAAAATATTGAATATTTTCATTAATAGAAAAAAAAATCTATCTTGCTTAAATATGATAGAACAAAGCCATCAAGTCTAAATTCGAGTTATCAAATGGGGCTAAGATGCCTTCCCAGAATCCCAGAGCAATCTCTGTTCCACACCATGTGGAATGCCTGAATCCCAACACAGCGGTGTAGAGACATAATGATCTTCTTCCTACTCGAACCAAGCACATGTGCACTGTAGCTATTTTGAGATAAAATACTTGTCACAAGTTAATATCTGCCTTTTCTACAGCTGCATATTAGTGAAAGAGGCTTGTTTACACATTCTACACTAATTGAAGAATGCCTTTTACAGAACAAGACCAAAATAATCAGAGTAAGCCAAATTTAGTTTGCTTTCAGAGAATTAAAAAACAAAATTCATGATGTTGATAAGAGCCTTCTCTACAATCTCTCAAACCAACATGGAAGTTCACAATAAGTAGGCCATAACAAGTTTACAAATAACTTGTCACTAAATTTTCATTTGCTCATTGAATAAAAGTCGTCTCCTTCTCCAAGTTTATTTTACTCTGCCAGTTAAGTCTTGCCCCTCACATACGATTCACTCAGTATATGTGTGGCACTGAAAAATTACATAACTTTTCAGAGGAGCACCTTAATTGCACTTCAGCCTTTCAGCATGACAGAAAGATTGCAGACAACTCTTGCAGCAAGTCTTTTGCCATGTCCCACACCACAAGAATATGGCCTGACTGTGGAAACAGGTACAGCAGTAATAGTGTTACCTCTGCCTGGGGAGACCCACAGCCAAAAAGGGAAATATTGCAGAGAATTCTACAGTGACTATAAACAGCATCCATTCCTAACTCAGTCTTCCTCCTTTAACATAGCAGGAAGTTGTCTAGAGTATTTTATCCAGGTTCCCTACCAAAATAGAATAATCCCATGTTACTATCCACGAGACACGTTTATTGGTATTCTTGCCACTAACCTGCCTGGAAAACACAGAAGCACAATTCCTTTCACTTCTTCACCTTTGGAGCTATTTCTGAGATAGATTCAGTAACCAGCAGCACCTCTGACACTGAGGAGACAAACTAAAATAAATGCAATTCAAGAATTTCAGACCATTCCATGGTGTTCTAAGTGACTTCTACTACAGAACATCCTTGTAATTCTGGATTTTTGGAAGGGTATTATAGCAGGAAGGACACAACAAAGAAGAACTACTTAATTCCAAAAAAATGTAGCTACAAAACAAGCCATTAGAATTTTATCTAGGTCAATGCCCCATCAAAACAATTGACACTTTAGAAGCATAACTCTCCTGACCTAAACACAATTTGACTACATTTGCAAGGCTTTCATTGCCTGCAGAAGGTGAATTAGTTGCAAGAGGACAGAAATAAACCCTCTGAGCTAACTTCTGCAGTATTAGGGAATTTAAGATATTTGAGATTAATAATATGCACAGTATGAACAAGCAATATTTTATCAGTTGCAATGATTAAATGATAATAATGAAGCTGTCAGCTTTTGGAAAAGGAAAAAATAAAAGAAAAACTGATTTTCATAGTGTTGAATACAAATTTAGGTAAGCAGATTTTATACCCTCACGAAAATTTGCTGTATTAAAACTTAATTTTCAAGTTCTTTATATTCCAGGTCCACTAGAAGAAAGCAACAAGCTAAACTTGCTCTTGAAGATATACTGGGAATGGCTGCTATTGCAGAAAATGGTACACACAGAAAAGTGTACCTGTAAATTGGCTGTGGATTGTACCTCTTTCCAAGCATCCTTACAGTCACTGGACAGGAGCAGAGCTCCAAGATTCAAACAGGCCTAGCCCTGGGAAGTGAGATGTCTGGGGTAAAGAGCAAACGTGGACATGAGGCAATAGAACTCTCACTGCCCACTAAACTCAAAGCTTTTATCATCAAGTCGAGTAAATTGTATAAAAAACCCAAGCCCACTAGGAGTCAGCAGAAGCATAATTGTGCAATACAGACACAGAGAGTCAGGCATTGGAGTGTCACTGGATGGTTTGACATAGTTAAAATTGTAGGCAAAGAATAATACTGTGCTTAAGAGACAGAGGAATGTATGGAACACTAAGCCAGATAGAAAACAACTATTCAATTCACTTGCCAGCTGGGAGCCTGTGTTCTGGTGCATCCTGGAATGACTTTGAACATTACTGCTTGAATGCATGCAGCAGTGTATTGGATAAACTATTAGTTCAGGTCTCTGAATCCAAGCCTTCATGCATTCTACAGCACTATGGATTCCATCCGTAATCTGCAATGGTGAGTTGTCAGCTGCTCCCCTCTACTCCAGTTACTAATATCAGAGAAAGGGAATGAACATGAGAGCTCCCGGTTAAAAGCATCAGTTTTCTCATCACAAAAACCATCTCCTGTGATCCACTTCTTTTACTACACAAGTGAGCAAAAGACAGTCCAGGAGAAGAAGTGAGAAAAAAATGAAGCAAGAACAACAGAAACACACTGCTTTGGCTATTTGCAAACAGTAGCTAGAAACATCAATGGAGCACTCAACTTCTTTAGGAAAGCATGGACATTTGCACTTTCTGCTGGTTTAGTTTGCTAAACGAGGTAGCTATGGCCACTATGGCAAAACTACCTAGGAATCAGAGCATAAGGGACTTACAGTAAAGTTTAGAAAAGCTTGCACTTTTATTATTTGTTCATGTAAGAACAGAAAGATAAGTTTTCACGCCACATGTGGTACCAATCAGAGTTTAAACTTTAAAGAAAAACAGTTATTGAAAAAATGTCTGCAAGTGAAGCAACTTTTGGAGAAGTAAAACTGTAAGTCAATTAATTTTGGGCTGATTTTGAGCAAATGATTAGCAACATTATTTGTGAACCTTCACTTCACAAAACTATGTGTCATATCTAGAGATTAACATTTGGCATTCCAGTCTCCTTTAGTTAGATAACTCCAACTGCTTTCCAGGTTCTTAAAAATGAGATGTTAACAGAGCTAAAAATAAATACTGAAATAGCAGAATTAGCATGCCAGACACAGACAGGTTCCCAGAACAACTAGGCATACAACTATATGCTATACGCACTGTTTGAAAAATAAAAATGCTGTAGGCAAATCAGAAAACCTGTCCTAGGAAACAAAAGAATACGGTGGGTTTTTCCAGTTGGTTTTTCAGGGTGGGGCCATGAGACGTTGGAGGTTTAAGGGACTTTTTAAATGCAGTTTGTATTGAAAATAAGCACTCATTTGTTATTATAAATCGTATTTCATCTGGCAAGTTTTGACCAATATGACTGTTTATACAGTAAGCATTCACCTGCCACAGATTGACTGAAAACCATCAAGATGCTGGTCAGCTTTACACCTTTTGCTTAAAAGTACTGAAAGTATAAAGAAACTGAAAATCATCATGTCAGAGCATGAATTTCATGCTCTGTATTAGTAACAAAAGTTAATACAAAACTATCTAAAGGAACAATGCTTAAACATAGAGGAAATGTTCGATAACAGAGAAATTGTAAACATAGCTCAAGAATCCAAACAGACAGAAGTTCACATACTGAATCTATCCAATACAGAACACATAAGATCTCTCCTTTTCCTGTGCCAGTGTGCTTTAGGTGTAGCATCATGACTTACAAGTGAACAACAAAGATTAGGTATTCTCATTAAAAACATGGCCATGGTCCTCACTGGCCAGTCCTCAGATCTGATATTCTTTTTCCTAAATACATGCCAAATTTGGGGGTTTTTTACCCCCTGTTGGATCAAGGCCTTCCAGAAAACACAATTTCTAAGCAAGAATTAAAATTTCTTCTATAAATCTGTACATTTTCAAAAAAAAAAGCATCAGTCAAATAAAGGAAAAAAGCTACACATTAAGTCATTCTATAAGCTCTACATAAATGGTAAAAAAGAAAATTTATATACAACAGGTTGTATAGCACAAACTAAATGAGCATTTGGAAACAATCTATGATATCCTTTCTAGCTCCGAAGGAAGCAGTCTCCAGCTACTGAGCACTAAGGATTACCTGACTACGAAGAGAGAGGAAAAACAAACAGTATAATCTTCTTGACAAGGATCACAGCTTGAAGAAGAATCTTCCAACTTCAGCAAGGACAATCATCCAATTTAGGTTCAAAGTTTCACATAAAAAGCTGTCAATCGTTATGAAATATTTCCTTTGTTTAATATCACTACAACTTCCAATCTCAATATCCTACTTAATTACATAACATACAAAGCAACAAATTAAAGGGTAGTAAGTCTTTTAAGAGCTTCAGAAGAACATGCCATCATCCTTGCAGTCTTCTCATTCTCAGTCAGTTTTAAGTAACCACTCATCTTATCAAAACAGGAAGAAAAGGATCACAATGATTGCTTTAGGATTACAGAGGGGGAAAAAAGCCTAACTTGAAAAACCTCAAGAGAGTACAAGCCACAAGACTACACGGAATCATAGTGTGCACAGAGTCTGCAAGAATAAATATCTTTACTGAGTTTTAACCCCGTTTCCAAATATTAACACAGTTCTTTCTGGGGGCAGGGAAGTTGGCAAAAAGAGTGGAAGAAGCAGCTACTTATAAATCCATACCTGGACTCATTATGTTGCCTACTAGTAATAGTATTTAATAGTCTTTCAGGAAAACAAAACATAACAAAATAACAAAAAACACACCACACTAATAATAATACTAAAAATTATTCATACACATACACTGGAGAGCATCCATTTCTCTCTCTCCTCCACGAAGCTTTTAATTTTGACGTATCATTTTCCTTCATGAATTGCAGCTGGGTTCTCATTACCGCCCTATCAAAGTCCCCTTCCGTACCTCTCACCTTGCCGAGGGCCAGGCTGGACTAAGGCCCTGGGTGGAGATGCCGGGCGGCAGCGCTGCCGCTGGTGCCGCCACGCTGGGTGTGAGTGGGCAGGGCAGAGCCCGCACGCCCGTACGGCCCTCCCCGGGGCCTCCCCGCCCTCCGGCCCGCAGGCAGCACCGTCATTGATGCCGCTCGGGCCACGGAAGCGGTTTTTGTGTCCGCATGACACACCGCAAAGCGCCGGCAAGCGGCATCGCCGGCTGCGGCGACGGAGGGCTCGGGAGCCGCACACCCCCCGAAGCCAAGGCTCACGGGGGAGAGAGACAATAACAGCTCCCCATCCGAGGCATCTCCGCCTAGGGAGCCAGGCTGGGGGAAGGACAGTGAGGGGATATGGTGAGGTACCTACGATGAGGGGCGTATCCAAAGCATCTGTGGACAATCCCCAAAATGAAGCAAAGCCACGCAAGGGAGGAAGAGGGAGGGTTAGTTCAGACAGCGCCTTGTCACCCAACAGCCCCCCTTCCCTTGGGGCGCTGAACAAGGGAAGCTCCAGGCGCCCAAGAGAGGGCTCAGGAGCCAGAGTGTGTGCGGCGGGAGGGGAGAAGGATCGGGGTGCTTTCCTCAGCCCGTGTGCGGAAGGGAAGGCAGAGGGATCAGGATGCTTTCCTCACCCAGCAGGAGGACGTTCTTCCCCGAAGGCAGCTTAGAGCGGGAGCGCGTGGACACCTCGCTGAGGATGCAGGACCTGGCGCGGAGAGACGACAGCGCTTAGGAAGGGTCTCCCGCTTCCTCCCGGTCCCCACCCTCGCCATCTCCCGGGGAAGGGGGGGGCTACGGCATGAGGGGCGGGGGGCAGGGCAGGAGCTGCCACTGCCAAGGGGAGGTGCCCCCCCC
>VXBI01014242.1:432288-457722 GCA_013397375.1 Toxostoma redivivum
CGGGGCGGGGGCAGCGGCGCTCCGGCCGCTCCCCTCGGCCGCCTCCCGCAGCCGCCCGGCACAGCAGCGAGCGGCTCTCGGCCCGGCTGCCCTCAGCGCTGCTCCCAGCGCGAGGTGTTGCCGTGGGCAGGGGGCTGCGCTCTGCCGCTGGCTCCCCGGGCAGCCCCGGCCCTGCAGGAAGCACCTCGCATCCAAGAGAAGTAAGTGCGGCTCAAGGGCAAGGCGTGCCTTTTGGGGAGGATAGGGTGGTCATCCTCTCCAGGAGGCCTTGTTACGTGCTCTTTTCTCACGAGTATCGCTTGAGAATTCGGCAAAGATGGGTCACTTCACCATCATTTGAAAAGCTCGACTTTGACTAGAAGTCTCAGAAGAAGCAAGCAAGTGTGCCAACCCTCTCTTTATGTTTCCTAGGTTAACACAAGAATGGCGGTAAATTCTGTAAAAGTTCAGTGGGTGAGTTTTGTCCCTTTAGGGGAATTCAGGGAAAACCTAAGGCAGAGGATGTTTCCTTGTGTCACCCGTTTTAAACAAAGGATGCAATTTCCCAGAGACGGGGTATACGGAAAGGTATTGGCTGCGTTAGTGACTTAGGTGTGCCAGCAATTTGTACTTTTATTTTTCTTGCTGCTGTGTTGATTTTATTTTTCCCGGAAAACACTGATTTTAAGTAGTATTTTGAAACGGGGAAAAATCTGTTTTTTATAGCCATGTGTTTCTCTCAATGGCTTTCTGTTGCTCTGCAACCCAAAATACAGACAGTTTCTTTCATGTGTTTGTTGTTTTAGTAGGGATCAGCTGTTGTAATGTGTGGGTAACCATTCATGAAAATGTATTTCTTTCAAATACTTCAGGTATAAAATAAGTGAAATGACAGTAACCATATGCTAAATTGGAGGTATTTACCACAGTAAAGCACAGTTATTGATCAGAAGTATTTTGTCATGGACAGAATGTAGTGCAGAAGACTGGCAAAGTTTTGATGTTGCGTTATCTGGTAAACAGGGGCCACTGAATAGAGGAATGCTGCTGAAAAGCTGCCAAGAAAAAACCCTTTCTTCATGACCCTGCAACTCCTCCTTATGGCCTGCTGTGGACTGCCTTCACCTGATATCTCTGGTTTTCATCACTGTTGGGTCAACTACTTAAATCAAAAAAGTACAGAAAAATTGATTACTGAAATGGCTGAATAACAGTGCTAATTTAATGAGCTGAACCAGCTTGTGGAAAGTGTTTGACAAGTGGCAGAGCCAACACAAAGGCTGTGGAACAGACTGACCAGAGCCAGGGAAGAAGAAGGGTGAAGTTTGAATTTGGAAAGAGTGGGATGGGAATGCCTTTTCAGTGACAGTAAACAGATCAGCTCAGCTCTAGGTTGAGTTCATGTTCTAAGAGAAAAGGAGAAACACACAAAGAGCCCCAACAGATTCTGGAACACATTTCCTAACAGACACGACTTCTAAGAGTCCAAACTTCAGCCACCTACTTCAATCAAAAGAGATAACATTGCTTTTAAAATAACATTAGAAATGGATTGCTGTTTATTCTGGTAGTTTTT
Organism: Toxostoma redivivum; assembly: GCA_013397375.1. Taxonomy (NCBI): domain Eukaryota; kingdom Metazoa; phylum Chordata; class Aves; order Passeriformes; family Mimidae; genus Toxostoma; species Toxostoma redivivum. Next base: position 433,844 of record VXBI01014242.1, read on the forward strand.
AGATTTTTGTAAAACTTTATTAAAAGGGAGAAAATCACTGAAATTGGATGAATTAGCTTTAAACACCTCACTTACAGAGGCACTGAAAGTAAGGAGAGTTAAACTACTTCATGTTGCTTGTTTTAAATTATGTTCCTTATCATATTGTTCATATGTGAACTATATTCAGATATGTAAATAATATAATCCTAGGACTTTTTTGAAATTAGAAAGTAGATGATAGAAGTAATATTAAAGTATGTGAAAGTAGCAGAAAATAAAAGGCTACAAGGAAGAATGATAATAAAAACTTGTTTTTTGTGCTGAGTTAGGAACATATTGATGTTGATAAAAGATTGTGCAATTTTCCTGGTTTTTTACTGTCACAGAGGCTAATATTGCTATCTGGAAAAAAAATCTGGTAATTACAAAGATACCAAGGATTATTCACAGTGAGAGACCACCTCTTTTCTTTCTCCCCTCCTCCTTCCCCTGACAGCCGTTCATTCTGGAGTCTTTTTAAGGTGGCTTTCACTGCCTCATCCTTTTGTCATGGAGGATTTTGCTGTGCACCTGTTAAGGAATGTGTATAGTTAAAATTCCCTGAGGATTCACTTACCAGATTGTCATACATGAAGTTTTGATGATGGGTTGTGTAATGTGTTTTCTACCTTTGGCAGAAGGCATCCCCTCTCCCGTTCTGCTCCTTCTCCATTTTATTTCTGTCTCCGGAGCTGCAGAGGAGAAAGTGAAAATGGAAATGCTTGGTCATCATGCTCTCAGGTTAGGTTACAAAAAAATCAGGATGGAAGCAAAAATGTTGAGAGAATCAAGCCTTCATCAATTGCAATGTGCTGATAGAGTATCCCAATTAAATTATTCATAGAGTTAGCTGTACAGCATGACAGGAAGAGAAAATTTAGGAAAGCTATAATGAAGCAACCATAGAAAAGCAGGGGTGAAATCAGTAATACATTTTTTTGTTTTCTACCCTGTGAAATAAGTTTGTCTGCCAAAATGATCTTGTGAATGTATAGGAAAAACCACTCCACTAGCATTTTCCTAAATGTAGCTATGAACAGGAACAGATGTTAATGATGCCTGGCAAACATTAAAGCCCCATGTTCTACCTCACCTACCTGTAGCTATTTAGCCAAGGATGTTAAATATAAGGTCTTCCCTACCTACTATCAAGTTGTAAGTTTTGAGGTTAAAGTTAAGTTTTTGCTTCGATACTATATTATACTCGAGGGCTGTTACACTTGCAGAGGTAGGTATGACTATACAATACAAAGGTAATGGAGAAATAGATCTGTCAACTATGATGAGAAATAACATTTTTTCAGCTGATGATTGTTACAGCCATTCTAACTGGAAACAGCTCTGCCAACAGCTTAACTACACACATGCACAAGAGTAAACTGCAGCAGCATCTCACTGATGAAATAGTGTCATTTCCTAATACAGGCAAGCTTTCCATCCCTCTGTGAGCTGCCCTGGGGTGATGCCAAAGAGCAGTCCCTGGGAGGGGGACAGCTATGTCAGCTGTGCTGTGTTCACCAAGGAGGCACCAAACAGGGAAAGACACCTTCTTTGCACAGCTGGCTGGTGATACTGGGTGTGGAGTCTTGGTTCTACTCACATTCTGTGCCTTTTTACTTTCTGATGTGTTTTGATTATGCTGTACTTGTTCTTAATAGAGGGCTCCTTGTTGCCTATCTCTCTTCACATAAAAACTTTTGTCTGAGTTAGCAGTGTATGAAATTCAAAAATTTCTGCATCTGTCTGCATCTATTGTCAGTGGCCAAATACTATAAAATTCGTTGCAAGTTTAGAAGGTATTTTTTTCATAAGCCTATGGAAATGAATTGTTATAGTTCAATTACATTTGAAAGGTCCAGTTTGGGTTCTTAGAGAGACTTTTGCCTTTAAGGCAAAACCAGCTTCTTAGCAATGTTGACCTTGTTGTTAAAATCAAAATTATAGAGGTCACTGTGCTCGATACGTACTTGTAGTTTGCTGTGCAAAAAGCTTCCCTTTGAAAAGGCAGTAATGGTTAAGCAGAATACATAAAATTTCCAAAAGGATGTTTTGTTGCCTTTGGCTGTAATGTATTCAAAAGTATAAAACTAAGCCTTTAAAAGAGAAAGACAGCATGATTTGTCATTATTTGCTGATTGGAATTTGTGGGCAGTTAATATTCAGAAAGCATTCATGAAGTTGGTAATGATTTTTGAAAGTGGCTTTTTTGTAGTATTAACAGCGAGTCATCTGAAACTTGAAAGTGAATTACTGATTTTGTTTACAACATTCAAGTTATTCTGTCAAGAAATGAAAAAAAATACTGTATGACTTACTTGAATAGTTGTAATAGCACAATTTGTTACTTCAGCACAGAATTAATATTTCAATCTGTATGCTGAAATTTGTTAACATAAACTGTATGGATAATACTAAAGAATAACAAACATGTCTCAGGAGCCTTACTGGGATTAATCCTAAGAAATGCTAGACTTTGACCAATTCTGTGATCACATTTCTATTTTTAATTTGACCAAGTATAAACCTTGTTATTAATCCAGTTATGATTTGTGCTGGTTGGTAATATAAGCTCTGCAGAGCATGCAGCTATATACCACTTACTTCTAAATTTATTTTCTACACACTGCACTGTAAATTTTTAGGAATGGTCAGAACTAGCTTGCTATGAAGCAGTATATTATGGTCTGCTGCAAAGGGAGACAAAACCTGTTTTATTTCACATAGGCAATGTTTGATTTCTTGAATCTAAATTTGTTACCAGAGCATCTTAAACATGTGTTCAAGTACATCCTTAAATTTACTTGGAATCAGTGGGATTTAAAAAGTGCTTTACATGTCTCACTGATGATTAAAAGTATGTGCTTACTGTGCATCTGTAGAAGATAACTATGGAGGGTCTGATCAGCCAAGATCTGAGTGTCCTTGTTTTCCCTTGGGAGACCAGGTATATTCTCTCTCAAGGCACATTCAGCTCTTTCAGGGCCACATGGTATAAGTACAGTTGTTCTACTGGTTTGAGCAGGATAATTTCTTCCAAGAGAGAAATGTCTCAGGTTGTTTGGTTTGTTTTGGCTCTTTAATACAATACTGTTTATTTAGAAAAAATATATATGAATGAATAATTTTTCAGATTACTGTAGAAGTAGTCAGCTGCAGGCACTTCCTTGTGTTTTATTTACAATTCTGCTTTTTCAGTGACTTCTTTACCTCAGGGAGCTGAATGACTGTTTCTCAAGTAGCTGATTTTCTTTCTAGTGGCTTTTTGGTTGCCAGATGGCATGGCTATTTGAATAGGCTAACATAAGATGAGGAAGGATGTGTGTTTGTGATGTGGCAACTACTTCATGCATGTTGTCTCAAGGTATCCATGAAGGATTTTGTGTGTGCTGTCTTCAGTAGGAATAATAAGGTAAGATATCTTCCATTTACTGCAAAATAAGTGATACATGTGATTTCCTTATTTTTTCCCTTTCAGAGTCTAGTCTTTGAAGCTCTAAAGAGTTCAAAAAATACATGTGTACTTCCTTAAACTACTGGGTTAGAAATCACAATTTTAACTATGGAATATGTTGTTTCATATATTGGAGGAGGATATTCTTTTCCATATTACTCTTGCTGTGAATGGTATCTTTGGTGAGGATGATGTCCTTTTCAATAAAATTGCCTGGTAAAATCATCTTCCTCCTCAGAACTGCATAAATGGATGACTTTGGTTAATATAATCAAGTTATGAATGTATGACTAATCTGTACTGTACTTTCTGTGAATTGGTAGAAAAACATAGCCCAAACAGAAAATAAATAAAAATTGTCCATATGAGGAACTGCCTTAGAATACCCTTAAAATGTCTTAGGATGTCTAACAGAAACAAAAAAAAAGTTATTAATATCATAAGAGGAGAAATACTGGCAATGAGAGTTGAGAGTCCTTGCTTGAAAGCAAACCTAAAAGAAATAATATATTCAGTAAACAAAATTATGAAGGTTCTTTAGCGTGGAAGGAGGCCTGACTGTTTTGGGGTTTTTTGGCTTTTATTTAAGTCCTGGCAAGATCTATCCTTATGTTGTAATAAGAGATGTGATCCACAAAAACAACAAGCAAAACTGCCTGCAGAGTGCCAGGAATATGTGTTGTTGAGACACATTTTTAACACATAAGACGATATTTGAAGAATAGGGTGGGGGATACCATGGCATGAAGGGAGAACATCAGATCTTGGCACAAGGCCTTTGTAGTTGTCCTTGTGATAAACAGAGCAATGGGACAGAGCCACCATGGCCCTTTGCCTGACTGGTTAAAAATAAGCACTGTACACACTTCATATGCATCTCTCCCTTTAAAGTGTGGGAGGAGAGAAAAATCCACATAGGAACAGATGCTCTGTTCTTGTCCTGTTCATGGCACCCTCCCAGGTTCTTATCCCTGCCCTTCGCTCAGTGATGCCACACTCGAGGGAAGGGCCTCTGATTGTTAATCCCTGTATGATGGGAACAGGTCTATGGATGTAGTTGAGGATTACCTGATTTTTTTTATAAATTTATTTACTCATGATAAAGGAATACATCTTTCATCTCATGGACCATAAAAAACAATTTCTCATTACTTTGGTAAGAATCTTGACAGAATAAAGAAAAAGGATCAAATCTTAATTCAGGTACTGTTCTATGAAACTGATTCACAGCAAGTATACCTGAGTGAGTAAAAGTAACAAAGAAAAGTATAGAAAGAAAAATTCTTCATTTATTCAACATTACATGTTTTCTAAGAAAATCAGGGGGGCTTTTTTCCCCCAAAAGTTGTATAGTTGTCCAGCATTCTGCTTGTCATTGGGGCTTCCTGTGTTTGGTTTAATTTTTTTCTCTAAATTTTTGCAAACTGACAATGCAGCATCTATCTTTAAGATGAAAATTTGCTAACACTTGGCTGTATGACTACAATGAAAGTATTTTAGCTAAGTACTCTGAAGATTTTGAAGTGACTATTGATATTTATTAATGCAGTGTTCCATGTTTTGGAAAGAGATCAAGATCAGTTGAAGTATTTGTCTGGCTACATCACATTACATTCAGATTGTATCTCAAATCTCCAGTTGCTTTGTTTTGCCTTTGAACAGGCATTCAGAAGGTTAGTCAGGGATGTTGGATAGGTATATGGGCACATTGTGAGGCTGATTCTTCCCTTGACTTGAACTAAATCAAGTGAAACCCCACTAAGCCAGAGGTATTGCCACAAAGCACAATGGGCATGAAAGGAAACACAGACTGTTTCCTGCAGGCTGTTTCCTCATATTTATTAATTTCTTCAATGTGTGAGGAACACAGAAGCAAGGTACAGTGGCAATAGGACATTAGTATAGCAGAAAAGTAATGAGGAAGTACCACTGTCCTGCTTCCTCTGCTAAGGAAACACATGTCTTTCTAATTACATAGTCTGATTTGAGATATGTGTTACAGTAATTTATCCTCTAAGATTTTTTTGAAAATCTGTAAGGTAAACATTGTATGGTTTCGTAGTGGGGTAAATACATATAGGCTGTGTATCCAACTTCAGTAGTATTTTGCTTGCTTTCATAAAAATAAATATGCATACACAGATATTATGTGATGCTATTCAATAACCAAATCTAAATTTCTGCAGAAGGCCACACATTAAAAAACCAAAATCTTAATTTTAAATGTTTTTCAGTGTGTCCTTTCTCTTAAGTGACTTTATCTTTCACAGGCCCTTTCTCACTCATCTGTAAAACATGAATGCCCCTCATCCTCTCACCCACTAAATCACATTGGACCATTAAGGTCCTGGAGCTTCTGCTGTTGTGGCACTTAGGGGCATGATTTGGTGTCTTCAGTGTTAGGTAAATGGTTGGACTCGAGGATCTTGGAGGTCTTTTCCCACCCAAGTGATTCTATGATACTCTGTTTCATTTGCTCTGTGATACAGCTCTTTTTATGGTACCTCCATGTTTTGGAGCCCTTTATGTCCTCAAATCCTTTTTTTTTGAGGTTTATGTTGATCTTTGTGTTGGCCTTTCCTTCTTGCTTGTGTCAGGATAGAATCCACTGCCTAAACAATTTCTCTCATTCCTGCTTCTAGACCCCTGCCCTTCCTGAATTCAGAAAAGTGCTGATATGGCAGTGAAGCATTCAGTGAGATAAGTGGTAGACTTCCTGAAACTCTGTTCTGTGTGCAGTGTCTGTTAGTAGGAGTGACTTGCAGCAACAAATCTGCAGTGTGGAATGGAGCCAGAGAAACCATGAGGAGTGAAAGATGTCCAGGTTACCTAAGCAAAGGGAAAGATTGGAACGTGTAAGAAATTAAGATAGACTGCTCTTAAAAAGTGCAGGACCATTGTCAAGTGTTCTGTCAGTCTTGATTTCCTACTGTTTTAACTGCATTTCTTCCCTTCTCAGGCATCTCTTAGGAACTTGGTGATGGTGATGTCAGTTATATGCCACTACTATATTAAGATGTTCCAAAACGATAAGAAGTGATGTCATTCTCATAGTAGAATTGTCACTAAGCTTCAGAATCATGGTAGTAACTTGCAGGGCTCAGCATTTCAGCAAAGTCCCCAGTGTAAATGCTAAAAATCTTTTCAGTTTGCATGTCAAAGATTATCATAGACTTTGAGATGTATGGAAAAAATTGGAGTCTGTTCCATGGAAATTCTGCATTCCAGAAAGGCAAATCAGTGCAGAGTCAGTGAGGAGAAAGAGCTTGGTAATCCATGGGATTGGAAGTGTAGAGTGGGAAATTAGGAGTGTAATTACACTACACAGTGAAGTATAGTATATAAATAATTGATCTAACCACCACTAAGCTCTTTCCAGAAGTGAGTTAGTGCAGCCATGTTAGTTTGGCTCTGAATACATGCTGAGGAAGACTGGCTGTCTCAGTGACAGGTCATATTGGCCTGAAAGGAATGTGCTAACCTATCTGCACAGCTCTTGGGACCATGAGGGGCATGTGGATGTAGAATGTCTGGAGTGTCTGCTCTGACAGGCCTGATGTACAGCCAGCTGGGACCTCTTCACATTGCATACCACGGTAGGAGAGATGTGCTGTGAAAGAGCTTGCCTCAGTGAGCCAAAATATACGAGTAGTAGCAGATGATATAATTTCCTTCTCTGAATGTACCATTACAGAGGTAAAGCTCTCTTTAAGCCAAGGACCTGTATTAGTAGAAGAGCATAAGTCATCAACTGGCTAGGAATACACTGACTCTAAAAATCAAACAGAAATTCCTGTCTGGGGAGAGACACCTTGAGGATGCCATCTGATAGAGTAGTTACAAAAGATACTTTGCTCAGTTTCTGAAATAATTTAAGTGATGCAACTGTAAGAGTTGAGTACTTGCAGTGATCCAGGAGTTCCCTTCTGTTCCTATGTCTCACAATTCTGTTCAAGCATTGGAGTCAATGATGTATCCCACTATTGAATCACCTGGGAAGAGCAGGTCCTAATTATAACCTTGTGGAGTAATATTCTGTTATCTTTCATGTATCTCTTATCTACATATATTTAGACTATATTTCAGTTAACACAGTTGAGGTGTGAAAGAAGTGGTTTGTCCGGTAGCCAGAGTTTATAACCTTAAAAATGTGTAAGGAATTAGGCTGCTTCAGTTGGACAGTTAATGAAGCAATTTTGTTTTATCATGATTCTTTTTAAGTAGCAGTGATAGAAGCAGGGAGCTCTTGGCCAAATCTCTTGTAACAGTATGCCAAACAATGTACATCATTATTTTGGTCATTGTAGTCATGAAGACCTGAGAGCTGCTGAATTCAGCCAGATGGAAAGTCTACCTAACCTAGTAAGTAGGTACCTATGGAAAAAATGTCCAGAGGCAGTCATGCTAACAGTGATTTTTCCATCATGCTCTTCAGGCCTTCAGTGACTAGGAGACTCTTTTGTTTAACAGTTCCTGCTGACCTACTGAATAGAACTGCTGAATCAATGAGGTCATGTTTTTTCTGATCCATGTACAGTTTGTGATTCACAATATCCAATGAAAGTAAGTTTAGTTTATTATTTAAAAAAAATTTAAAAGCATGCCTTCCAATATTTATATTGTGAAAACTTGTGAATAGCTATTACCAGGTCACCTTTTGAATAAAGTTCATTACTTGATACATTGCTCTCATATTCTTCTCTAGATATTTTTCTAATATATTTTGATAACCTTTTTGATAATTGAATGACTAAAGCTCCATATAGTATTCATAATGTGTTTGTGGCCTGAGTGTTTACAGGGCAGATTTTTAATGTTTTTCTCTGTTAATTTTTAAATAAATCCCAGGTATGTTTGTTCCTTTAAGCACTAGATGTTTTCAGATTTCTTTCCTGGTGATACTAACACCCCATATATATACATATATGTGTATTTTTTCTTCCCTTCTTGATGTGCATTGCATTTAATGACAATGAATAGCCTCTGGCATTTTATCACCCATTCGGTATTGAACTACCTCCAGAACTTTTCATAGCCAGCCCTAGATTTCCTCAGCCTAATAGTTTTGTGGCATTGATTTTTTTTTTCCCTTCGTTTTATTATGTGTGGTTTTTTCCACATTGTTTATGAATATATTGAAGGCCCACATCTGTCAGCTGAGCCTAAGTCAGTGAATCCTGAGAAAGAATACAAGTAATATAAAATTCAACCTATAAAAATAATTCAGCCTTTTTTCTTCTTACTAATAGAAATTTTACCATTTTAGTTTTATTATTATTTATTACATAAGTAGATGTATTTTAACTTGTTTTCACAATGCAGTTCTGCTTTTCAAAGCACTTATAGGATAATGGAAATAGAAGACAATAGAAATTCATTGCTTTCTGATAACTTAAGTATCACACATATTGATGTTAATAACTAACATCTTTATTTCATGTTTCATTGTATGGGATTCTGGCACATTCTGACAATTGAGGGTGATTGTCAGGAAAGAACCATATAAAAGAAACTGTTCTTTTTATTTTTTTTAATGTTAGTATGTAAAGGTTGTCTTTGACTGTCTACAATCTCCTATTGGCTTAATCCACTATACTTACTTGTTAAGCTATGAATACCTGCAAATCCTTTAAAGGATTAACTGTATCTGCCTGCTAAGCTGTCCAAGGCAGTTAAAAATAACTGCAGGCTGATTCTACTGACACACTAAAAATTGGACCTGCTCTACATTTTATGTTGTATTTGCTGCTGCTTTGACAGATGTGATGCAGTCTGGAGGTACTTAAACCTTCTATGAAGTTGGCTTGACCAAGTGCTCTCAATGCCGCAGTTCTGACTAGCAGCTGTTTTTTTCCCTTACAGCCCACAGAGGATCAGCATTTGCTTTATCTCATGAAAAATGCCAGTGACCAAGAACATACAAGGTGGAAAAAGAAATTCAGCTTAATATCAATTCACTAAATAAAGGTGTCCTTCTCTGAAGAAAAGGCTTTGATTTATATGCGTGGTCTGCAGTGCAGCCCTTCCTGTTTGATATGTTTTTCTTTACTAGCTGTACTAATTGACTTCAGAAAATGTATCCCTTTTCCACATTTACAAAATGTCTATATTCTAATACACTATAAGCATGTATGCTGGATGCTGCTAGGTATTGTTAGGAAGGCAGCCAAACATAGGAGATTCATCACAGCGGTAGCCTTGCAGGGAATGCACAGTTTGTCTTGATGGGCTGGAGAGCACATGAGACAGCAGCACATTAAAATGTGTACTGACTACCTCTATTCCTGCTGGCTGTCAAAGAAGAAGAGTTGAACTTCACCACCTTTTTTGATCAAGGAGGTTAAATAGTGCAATATATAAAATGGAAACTTTGAGACAAGACTTTGCACTTTTTGTTGTTTTTTGCCAGATATTTTCTCTTGGAAGTCTTGTACTGGTAAAATAGAAATTTCTGGCTGCAAAAGGATACCATAGATGTTGGTGTTTTCTTGCTGTCAAAGGACATAATGGGACAATGATTCTCTGCTACAGATAATCCTATCTTCATTAACAGATTGTTTAGGTTCCTGCAAAATAAAAGCAGAAGTTCAAGTGCACATAACAGCTGAAACTGGTTCTCACACTTACAAGAGCTGAAGGAATGTGACATGGCATAAAGTTATTTTCCCCTCAAGTGATAGGCATCAGGCCAATTAGTACTTAGCTACGTGCATGAAACTTGCATTTGTTTAAAGCTGAAGGGGGGATACTGAAAACCAACTTCAGTGAGATGCAGGTACTCAAAAGGGACAACTCTGTCAGCATCCCTTATAGCAAGCTCCTGACTGTAAAACAATATATGAACATTGAAAAGTATGAACTTGGGTTGGGGTTTGCCAGCCACCCTATCAGAGTGTAAAGCACTGACACAAGTGCAGAAGGAATATTGGATCCATTGGTGTGGATTCAGCCTTCAATCCCCAAAAATATAGCTGCTAGAAGTCTTTAGCTTAGCTAGTTGAATAGATAGGTAGGTACTTAATTATTATGCTGTTTGGCAGTAGGAGAGCTGTAGATTTTCCTGCTCTTCTAAATATGTAAGCAAACTGCACAACCCAAGCTGAAGGTTCTAGCTTAGACACAATAAGCAATATAACTACATTAATGTTAATATGTGCTAATTTATGTCTCAAATGCGGATTAAAAATTGGGCTGAGACAACTTCATACTGAGCTATATCAGGAAATCACATTATGCTTTTACCATTTCTAGCTAAGTGAAGTCAACAAAAACTTGGGAGAGTTACATTTTAACCCCTTGTTCCAGTCAATGTCTGCCTGCGTGTGGCCCTGGTCTGCCCAAGGAAGTGCCATGGTAAGCAGATATATTGTTTGTGATACTTCTGTGTTTCTTAGAAGTAATTGTAGAATTTCTACAGTGCCCTGTATTGCGCTACTCAAGCAACAGATGACACAGACATACCAGGTAGATCGTATGGTTCTATTTATTTCAATACTAATTTTTCTAATTAGGCATATATATTCTTTAATGTTTGATTTTATCTGAACTTCACTACAAACTGTCAAGTTAAATTTACTCAAGATGTATCTTTAGTGGGACAAAATGGACTTGTACAAAATGCACTTCCTAACATAAACCATTTAGTATTTTGTTGTGAAGAGAAAGTAGCATTCTTATGTTTTAAAAGAGAAGTCTTGTGGAACCCAAGCTTGTCAAATTTTTGCCAGAAACTTGCTGGTTGCCTGCCAGCTCTCTACCCATGCACTTGGCAGGTGGCCCAGCCTTCCAAGAGCTGCAGCTGCCTCTGCGTCAGGGCTGGCAGCACTTGCAGGGTTGCAGGTCCCTGAGCAGGTGTCCAGATGGACCCTCCCAAAGGGTCCCTGTCACCCTGGGGTGACGCGCTGTCCCTCCTGTCCTCGGCAGGGCTGGAAGCTAAGGAACTTCCCGGCCTGGAAATATTTTATCTTGTGCCAGCTTTTAGTAGTTCTTTAAGAAATTGTTTCATAAGTGGACATCCTATTTCTGTCCCTAAGGAAGGCCTTGTACCTGAAAACAGGGATGGATGCCTTTAACACATCACTTTATAGCAGTCCTGCTTCTGGAGAAGGTTAATGAAGAAATGACACAAAATGCAACAGCAAAATGTTGCTTTTTAAGTTGGAATTTGCCTTCTGACATTAGCATTAGGTTTTGTTGAGGTTTTCTGCTTTCCTTTTATCTTAACATTAGTTTTGTCCCCCCGTAATAATATCTAATCTTATTTGAGATTCAATCAGACATCAGCAGTATCTTGTGGACTAACATGCAATTTTTTAATCAGTTAAATATTCATGATAGTTGATACAGCCTTGGTATTAATCATGTATTGTGAAAGAACTGTAAGAATAAATAGAAGCTGATAAGCTTTGTGTTGGTGTGTACATGGTTGTTGACCTTAGTATTTTTTTATCCTATCTTTCTAGGGCTGATAAAAGTACAATTTAAGAGCATGGAGCATTCTGGGGTGTGTAACTCTTTGTATAAAAGTAAGTGCCAACTCAGGTTAATGAATAATAAAAGTGCACAAAGCAACTTTTCTTCCTTTTCCTGATTTTTCTTTAATATTTTGCTGCATTTTGAATAGCTTGCTAGAAAATTTATCTTTCCTAAATGAAGCTCTACTCCAAAAATAAATCAATTTCACAATAATAGGGATGGAGAAGAACTATTTTCTCTGCTCCAGCTATTGCTGGAAGATTGCTACTAGATGCCATGTAAATAAATAAATCAATCTCAACTTTATTGAAGCTAAATAATGATATTGAAAGACACATGAGAATGTAACAAAATAACTGTGATACACCAAATATTTAATAGACTGTTGTCTGGAGATGATACCTTTTTTAAGACTGCTCTCAAGGAAATGTAATGAAGAATTGTTAATTAACTTACTACAGTAAAGCATAAGAAAATCTTGTAATTAATTTGGCAAATAGAAACAGTGGTAGATGACATTCTGATAAAATTTCTCCAGCTTAGTAACTTTTTCAGCAAATTTGCTTAGTGATTTTACCTCAGACCTTGCCCCACTAAAGGCAGTAAGTCAATTCCTGAAGTTCATAGTGGGGTAGAGTAACACTTTAAGAGTCTAGGTGGATATTATTTTGGCTTATAGAATGCTACCTCACAGTGCAAAAAGTGAAGGACTAAACATTGCCTTATTTAAGGAACCAATGGCCTGTCAAAATTGGTACAAAAGATGGATGCACATTATTTAAAATAAAAAAAATTACAATATTCCTCTCCTGTTTCTCAGCTAGTACAGTATAGTGGAGTGGAGGTTAGCCTTGTTGTGCATTTTGCAGATGCTTCCAAATAGCTGCCCAAAATGAAACCAAGCTCAATTGATTTGCTCCTGTGCTACTGCAGCTTTATGTATATTGAAAGCACTGGGGGTCTGTTAATAATAAAATTAGAATGAAATAGAAATCAGTCATACACACTGTTTATTGCTGATGTGATGACAAGTAGCTTCTCTTTGGTTTTATTACTCTCTTACACTAGCCAATATAAAAATTTTGCCAACATGTTTTCCACAACACTTGCAGATTACCAATTACTGCCTAATTCCATTTCTGCTTCTGAACTTAATAAGAACATGCTTACATAAAGTAGACTGTGATGGTCACATCTTCAGCTACATCCTGGCATAGCTCCAACAGCATAGCTGCTGACTTCATGAGGATTTGGATACAAACTTAAAGTTAAGCCCATGCTTAACTGCTTTGTCAATCTGTCTCTCTCTCTCCCTGTCCTCCTGCTGTTACTATCACACAACATCTATGAGATTTAGCTCATGCTGACATATGAATGAATGTTCAGGTATTTCTATACACCCTTTGTACACAAAGCTATGATTGATTTACTTTTTTTTCAAGCCTGAAGAAAAGACTGATCCACTGTGAATTCCAGAGTGGTGTGAGTGTGTGTGTATGTTTATCTGTTCTCTAAGGCCACGTGTGGGCCTCTCATCCAACCAAAACTGTAAGAAGGGAGATTGCATTTCAGAATAAAACGTACTCGTGCTTTTTGTAGCCATTGTAAATTAACTCCTCTTCCTATTTGGTTTTTTTATTTAAATGATTTAGAGGTACCAATAACTTGATAAACATTTTTTCATTGTATTTAAACTATTTACAGCAAAATACTACATCAGTAATAGTAGCAAATATTTAGAAAGTGAGTTGTATAACTACTATTATATATAATCTCACATACAAAACAAAAGTTATTACACAAAGGAAGTTATAATAAAATTATGACTGTAGGCAGTGGCTTTCATGAAGAGTGTAAGTTTTTCAAATACTTAATAAACCAAGAGATTTTACCATAATTGTAACCTTATGTTTGTGATTTATGTGCATTCTTCCCCCAAAATAGCATTCAGCTACAATAAGGTTTAGTTGGGCATTTATGACCACACACATCAATAAATGTGATATTTGACTGTCTAGAGAGCTGTGGATATATTTAAACGAAAGATTTTATAACTACTTTAATTATTGTGATAAATCAGAGCCAAGGGATAATATTGTCATAAATTAGAGAGAAAAAATATTTTAAGCATGTATTTCCTTAAATTTTATCTGCCAAAAAGTTGGACAGCATTTCTATGTATCTCTTCATAGTTTAGTATTTGCTAGATGTACTGTTGTTTCCCTTGGCATATGTGTTCTGTAAGGCAAGGCACAACAGAATCAAGAAATAAACATCTGACCATGTCACAAATCCAATTAACTCTGACAAGGGCTAGTAAAGTCAAGTGAATAACAAAGCACTGCTGTCTGGAAGCAGCTTTGCAGACAGTAGGACACCAGCTGGACGAAGCAAAAGTACTTCAGGCAGCTGAATTTTCTGCCTCCACTAAGACCATCTTATACCCTGGTGAGGTCACAATGCTGTAGCATTTTCAAGTGTCAGATCGCATCTCTTCACTGTTTCTAAGTGGCAGGGAGGAGGAGGGAAGCGTTCCCCTCATAGAATGTAAAATATGTGCTAATGTCATTACAAGGTAATGCAGTGAAGCAGAAGCTGCAGTTACCATTGCACAACCTCTCCTCAACCACCACCACAGCGTTGGGTTATGATAGAAACCTCCAAAAGATTTCAGTGCAACAATCCCTGGGTAGAAATCGTGGTGGTTTTTTAATCCCAAGGCCTGTGCATGTTCAAAGTAGCTCTCCTTTTTCTAGCTCTTGACACGTGTAGCTACTCTATGTCCCATTTAATGAAACTGAGTGATTAAATGATTGCTTCACTGGTCTGCTGCGTTCACCATGCTTGAGACACAGAAATTGAGACACAGTGGGGGAATTTCTCATCTGGAGTATAGCAGTATCAATCTAGAGACATTCCTTTGGCAAAGTTATTTTGGGTTTATCTTGAGAGGAGAAGCCACTCCCTGCCCATCTGACTGGAAATTGAAATTCTTCACTGCATGTTTCCAGATAGAAAGGAAATACGTGCTTCGTTTTCTTTATCTGTGTAACCCAAACAACACAATGTTATCCTTGGAATCTTTTCTTGCTCTAACCTATTTCCCTGTCATGCAGTATCCTTAGGTAAAATGCTTTCCACTTGCACAGTATTAATGGAAGTAATCTTAGACCCATATACAATACTCAGTATTTTTACTGTTAATTGTCAACACCATTTGCAGCTCCTAATAACCTACTTTTCTAGTAGCCAGAAGAGTCAAATATGTAGTTTGTCAGCTTTAACATGGGTTATAAAACTGACACAAACAGATATCCTCAACTTTGGGATGGAGGAAGGAATATTGGCTAGGAAACAATAGGAGAATTGGGGTTAGCTCATAAGTCACAGCCAGTTTGCAGCTGAAATTGCCTAGCACTTTTCTAATATTTCTATTTAATTGAAACTAAAATTATATGAACTTCAGCAAAATTTTCCAAAGGGAGATTTCTTTAGTTCAGAATGAGATTTCTGGGTTCTAGAAACCAGAAACAAATATACACAATGACTCAGTGATTAGTTAATTAAATTACTAGATTTAGAGCAGGAAACTGAAACTGTTTCCCCTCTTCTAATTCTACATGTTTCTATACACTGCATCTTTTGAATCTTTCACCCCCTGCAACTTAAAAAAAATATTTTTTTCCTCTTGGAGTTGGTCCCAATTTTCCTGATCCTGAGAATTTAACACGGGGTGAGATGGGTAAATTGAAGTGTCAAGATGGTTTCTGAAATCAGAAAAAGGAGCAAAGAAAGAATAAAAATATGCAGGATTGCTTCTACAGAAAATTAAAAATTAAACATGTAATCATGCTTGTACATTTTTCGCACTGCATTGAAACTTGATCTTCTTGCTATACCTTTGGACACAAATAGAATTTAGCAAATGGAGATATGCTGTAGAAGCAGCACAGGCATATGCTGACATACGATTACCATATGTCAGTCCACAGTGATTCTCAAGCTCTTGAGACATGTTTTGTTCTTTAAATAGTTTTCCATGTTTTTAACATTTTGGAGCACATTGACTATTTTCATTATGCTTTTTTCCTCCTTCCTTTGAAGCCACATGCATTTACAACTGACTTAGATTAGACAGGAAGGACAGATAGAAGGAACTTAAAATAGCTTTCAGAAATTACTGCTACAGTCAAATATATTTGGAACTTCAAGAGTCAACATGAACTATTGAAATAAAATAAAGTTTACATTAATCTTTATAAATAAATAAAACATATGGGTTAGGGTTTTTGTCCAGCATTCATCCAGGATTACATGCAGTATTTTGTTCCTGGGATGTAACACAGCAAGTTAAAATTTAATTAAAAAACCAACAAAACCCCCTTTGTATTTAATCATGTATCATTAAAACCTGAGGTTTTGAATTGAACTGGAGACTGTCTGAGTCAGAACCTCACAGACTCACACAGAGAACAGTACCTGCCAACATGGCATTTCCTGTTGCTTTTCACAACAAACAAACGAAAAAGGGATATTTCTGTATGATCTGCCGATGTGCAGCATGAAGGCATTTAGATGCAAGTTTTACAGAGGCCTTCAATTCTAGGCAAATAATAGATAAAACCCCTTCCTATTTCTTAAAAAACCAACTCAATCACCATAGACTTAACATCTTTCAACAAATTGTGTGACAGTCTTATGTTTTTAAGTTCCTAAAATTTTTGGAGGAAAAAATACTTCAAATTTACTCAAATGCCTGTGAGAGCTTAAAAAAATAAGAACATTGAGAACATACACAAAAATTCTACTGCACACTCTTAAGGTACAAAAACTGTACTGAACACATTTTTTGGTTTTCACAACATCTCATATAGGCTTTATCAGCAAAATAATTTGTTTCTTTAGTGAAAAGAAATTGCTTTATACTTCTCAAGAGAGAAATAATCTTTTTATGAATGTCTGGAGAAATGCTGTGAATAATAACTACAACAAACAAGTCATTAGTAAGAACTTACTTTTTCAGTGCCTGGAGACATAATTTTCTAATAAGATCCAGCCTCCTAACTGTTGCAAACCAAAGACATCTAGTATTAGACTTTCCTACTAAGTATGCATATCAGCTTGGGCCAGCACAGGAATAATTCTTAAGGCTAGGCTGAAAGAACCAATGTTTCCTCAAAGCCTCTGATTCAACACAGGTACATTTCCTTTCTAAATCTCTGTCTTAAAAAGGGTCAAAGTTCTGCAATGTTGAAGGGCATAAAGTAGTGCTTGACACATTGGACATTAACACATATGTCATGCAGACATCCTCCTGTTAGGAATAAATCAATTCCTGCTTGCACTAGAAGGCACTGATGTAATCACAAAATGTTTTAGAGACCTTCTACCCCTAACTGGGTAACACTGGAAATTTTACCCCTCCACAAGTGATGGATTTGGTCTTAGTATACTTTTGTTGAAATAAAGGTACTGCTGTCAATTTCAGAGATGAACTGGAAACCAAAGTTCTATAAGATTTGTGCTGGCCTTCTCTACAGGAAGGTCAACAACCCAAAGTGTATGGTGATATGTGAATAATTCTCCTCCCACAACCTCTTTGGTTGCCAGAGTAATTGTAATTGGGTGGGCAGATTTCTTCTGGATGACACCAGAAGAGAAAAATGAAGAAGATTATACAAAACCGTATTTTATCTCTTATCCTAGGAAAGCCTTACATGGCACAATTTGGATGATCTCTGGACTTAAATCCATTATCAGAAAAAGATAATGATGCTATTGTGAGAGACAAATGAAAGGAAAACACATAATACCATATACAAAGAAAATCAGAGGAGATCTTGAACGAGCAAAGAGGAGGTACATGATGGAGTTATTTACCAGGTACTATAATGTGAAGAAAAGCAGAGCACCTGTTCTCAAAAGGGAATTACAGAAATTTATTGAGGATATTTTGGCATCGTTCCTCTAAATCCCTTATGCTGCACAGTTCCCTGTTTCCCAGTGGTATCCCTTTGGTCTCAGAAGTTTTGCACCCACTTGTTCTTTCCACATCCCAACTTCCTGTCTGTCTAAGCTTCTCTCCTAGGCTCAGCATCTCTGATTGTTAACAAAGCTGTCACAGTGGTAAACACTGTCAGAAAGATATCCTGTCTTCTTTTTTTGTATGTGAAAGCAAGGGGTAAGAAGGGTGTACTCAAGGTGTTTCCTGGCACTGTTACAGTACCTGGAGAGCTATTCCTTCTCCCCTGTGCCACCAAGCAATCCATGTTCCAGCACCAGAATGAAGAGCAGGATATCAAACAAGTAAAACAGTGTCACTTAGAAACTGGAGGAGTGAGAAAAGAGGGCTTCCTTCTGCCTGTGAACTTTTTATGTACATAGTAGAGACTGGTGTGAAACATCTATGTAAGACAAGTGAAAGGGGAACTTGGTGCTTCTTAGAGGTTCCATGGTTGAGGAATTTTTGTGGGAGAGCTTTTTTTCAGGGAGTTTCAAAATAAGTGATGATGATGTGCAGTACTGGGCCAATTCCCACCAGATGCAAAATAACTTCTGTGTAAGAATATACTGGAGATGTGAGGAACCTCAGCCCCTGCAGTTTACAGCTGTCAATCTGCTCCTGCTCTGAATGACTTGCTAAAGTAAGCACAGCCTCTGCTGTTTTATTCACTGAGCACTGACAGAACAAATATATGCGATTCACAATAATTTTCCAGGAAAATATATTCCATAGCACTCTGAAAATAAAGATACTGTATTTAAATGAGATTCACAGCAGCATGTTTTATTGACTTTGAGAGACAGATTCAGAAAAAGAGGATTACCCAGCTGAGACTAATAGCTACATTCAACATACTTATGCTAGTTTACGTTGTAAACAAGAAATCTACAGGCCCAGCAGAAAAGTACCTGGGGGTGTTGGTTGACAGCCAGCTGAACATGAGCCAGCAGTGTTCTCAGGTGGCCAAGAAGGCCAATGGCATCCTGGCCTGTAAAAGAAATAGTGTGGCCAGCAGGAGCAGGGAAGTGTTTGTCCCCTGCACTTGGCACCTCAAGTTCTGTGTTTAGTCTTTGGCCCCTCACTGCAAGAAAGACATTGAGGTGCTGCAGCATGTCCAGAGAAAGGCAACAAAGCCAGTGAAGGGTCTGAAGCACAAGTCCTATGAGGAACAGATGAAGAAGCTGGGGGTGTTCAGCCTGGAGGAGGCTCAGGGGGGACCTTATTGCTGTCGACAACCACCTGCAAGGAGACTCTGGCCAGGTGGAGGCCAGCCTCTTCTCCCAGGCAGCCAGTAACAGGGCAAGAGGAAAAAGGCCTCAAGATGCATCAGGAGAGGTTCAGGTTGGATATCAGGAAGAATTTTTTCACTGAAAGGGTTGTCAAGCATTGGAACAACCTGTTGACCTGTCGCTCCATGTGCTGGAGTTCCTGGAGTTCCTGGAAGTGTTCAAGAAATGACTGGGTGTGGCACTAAGTGCCATAGTTTAGTTACATGGTGGTGTTTGGCCACAGGTTGATCTTGGAGGTCTTTTCCAACCTTAATGACTCTTAATGATCGTTCCATATTTCAACATGCCTTGCTTTATTGTACAGTGCCACCTAGGGGGTAAAGGCTTTTAAATTAGAATAGCAAAGGAGAGGGAGCTTTATTCGTAACATAGAAAACATTTCTTCTTTTAAATTCTCTTTTGAATACTCTAGGCAAACAAAGTGCTGCTGAGATTTTCATACTGTGCAATCTGGCAAAAGAACTGGAATTTTCACAGGTCCTTTTGGAGCTGGCCATACTCTTTTCTCTCTTCCATAGCATAGCAGTGATTGGGGATGCCACAAATCCCAATTTTCTTCTCTGCTAGTCTTGCTGGTATGAAGCGGAGAGGTTATCTACATCTCATTACAGCTGTAAGGCTGGGTAGGAGATTGCTGTATTGCTGTGTTTGGGTCTCCAAGGACTTGAAATAGAGCCTTGGAAAGTTTGCTTTTTGAGGCCAAAAGCAGAGAGAAAACCCTGGTCTACTTCTACTTAATCTAGTCTGCTAAAGGAAGGTACTGTACAAGGCAGGAATGAGATGCTGAGACTACTCTGTCTGAGAGCAGATAGGTTTTATTCCTCCTGAAACTTCCCCCACTCTCCTTGAAATTATGAATTACAAAGTTGACTCCTTTGGGCTTCTAATGATTTAGCTTAGAAATGGGCAAAAGAAACCTAGAAAAACTGTCCATCTCTGTACCATGTTTATTTTCTTCAGAATGAGATTTATTTTAGAAGCCTGAATTGTGGTCATTTCTTTCCTGAAAAATCGAAATTACAGGAGTGGTAATATTTTAGGAGTGGGTTTTTTTTCTTTTTTTCCACCCCCACTTCTTTATTCTCTCAAATGATATTTGATTTTATTCTGTATCTTCCACAGCAGATGGCGTGCCTGCCTCCCTGAGACCATTGATGCCAAGCAGAATGCAGTTGATACAAGAAACTTGTATAACATAGAAACAATTGTATAATATATGAAACAATTATGCAAGAAACCTGCTCCTCTTTCGTTAGAGGAAAGTAGTGATGCTACCACAATATTTTTGAAGGAAAAATGCCAACATTTTTGATTGAATGACTGTGTGTTTGAATTGTAATAAAGGGTAGGTCTCTTCCTTTTCCTTCAGTAACCTCCACACACATAAGCAATTAAGTATTAATAAGAAGAGATTTTATTTGTGTTAAGTTCCTCTTAAAAATAATCCATACTGAAAAAAAGGCCAGCTGACAAAAATTGCTTTGTCTGGCCCCTAGAAATGGAAAAAGAGAAATTATTTTGGAACTATGAGCCACAGACATGGCAAAATGATGATGGAAGTTATACCAAAGCTTGCTGTAAGTAGCCCTCAGGTAAACAAGTCCTGTGGTAAAATCATGGAATGATGGATAAAGCAAACTCTTACTACTGTCCTCATGATGTCATGATGTGGAATAGGAGCAGATGGATACCAGGGCTGCCACACTTGAAGCTAAACAGGTTTTGACATGATCATTAAAAAAAAGCTACAGTAGGGCACAGCAAATTCACCGTGGTGCACATCCTGATGTGACATGCTCTGGAGCAAGCAGGCTCTTGCTCAGGTACTGGCAATAAACACTGGATCAAGCCTGGGAAACAGGGACACAGACATCCACATCAAGTCCACATTGGCCATTTTGGCTTGGTGACTCAGTACAGATTTTTGGTGACTTCCTTGTTTTGATACAATCAAAGAGAATATGCAGTTACACTTCTAGCACGGTGCTCTTCCCTTTATAGGCTTTATTTCTTACGAAACCGGCATGGTTTTAACATATATATGTACATATAAATAAACAGAATGGCAACATAAATAAATAATCACACTGTTAAATATATACATTAGGAGGACTTGCTATTGTAACTTTACTTGCAGATATTTGCAAATACACACGGGTCTTGTCCAACAGCTCTTTCTTACAAAAGAAGATACAACAAATTCAGAGACTTGGAATAAGGTATTTAAGGATAAGGATTGTGTGGTTCTTTCATATATATGTGTCTAAAAGAAAGCCTGAAGATCAGAGTTGAGTGAAGATGAACTGGAAAAGTGGTGATAAACAGTAAGTTATTAGACATAATCTGGAATATTCAGAACTTCAATTACAACATAGAAAGAATCATCTTGCTCTTCAAATTCCTGAAATAATCCTGTTCTTTTTCAGAATCCTTCATGTTACAGGGCCTGGCTCATTAAAAGCTGTGATTTAAAGGTGTTCAGAGCTGGTGTGTGTTAGAGTGTGTTTCTTCCCAACTGTATCCCTATGTTAAATCTTTCCTTGCCTACAAACCTGACCTCTCTGAGATGCCTGACAGCAGTTAGGGAGAACACTGTCACTGGAGGCCACTACAAGAAGACTGCTAAGAAATCCTGCTTCCACTAAATCCCTGTAGCTGTTGACTTCCCCAAGGACAACTTTCCTCCTTAAACCTTTCTTTAAGGTGCAAGAGGCATACCATAGGTGCAGTGTGCATGAGACACTCTGCACTGTCTTGACAAGTGTTGTCTGCTGACAACGAGGCAAAAACCATACATGCTAAAATCTCTTAATCAGAACTAAATGTATCTACACTTGCTGCCACAAGTAGAAAAACAAGGTGATGTTTAACAGGAATAAATTAGGAAGGATTGGGGGAAGGGGGAAATCTTGGAGAGCCACATCTGGAGAAATAAATAGAAGACACAGAAGAAGCACACAGTGCATGTCAATCATGGCCAGTTAAGGGTAACCATCCCTATGTCTCTGGATATTGACTCCAAGGGATGGAGACACAGGGAGCCTTTTGGTGCTTGAAGGGGACACCTTTGGGGTACTTCTAACCTCATCCCACTTCCTGTTGTAAATGTAACTATGAGGGTTCAAAAGAGAACCCCCTACCTGGCTCCTCTGCACTCATCCACTGAGTCCATGCGCAAGGGTCAGAACAAGAAGTGGCTGCTGAGTCTACCGAGATACATCGAAGCAAAGGTGAATACTTAAATACTATGTATAGCAGATCCAAGTAATCACAGGGTCACAGAATCCACTAGCTTGGAAAAGCCCTCTGAGATCATGAAGTCCAGCCTATGACTGAACACCACCGTGTAAATCAGAGCATGGCACTAAGTTCCATGTCCAGCCTTTCCTTAAACACTTCCAGGGACAGCAACTCCATCACCTCTCTGAGCAAATCATTCTAATGCTTAATTGCTCTTTCCATGAAGAAATTCCTCCTGGTGCGCCACCTCCCCAGGCACAGCTTGAGGCTAGTCCTGTCACAGGTTGCCCAGGAGAAGAGCTTGATCTCCACAGCACTCTGCTTTCAGGCAATTGTAGAGAGTGATAAGGTCACCCCTGAGCCCTCCTTTTCTCCATCAACCCCGGCTCCCTTGGCTGCTCCTTGTTATCCTCTAGACCCTTCGCCAGCTTCACTGACCTTCGCTGGACCCACTCCAGCACCTTTATGTCCTTCCAGAATTGAGTGGCCTGGAACCAGACACAAACACTCAAGTATCTTTAATATTCACACAACTATGCCGGTGCCATTTATCCCATGCCTGTTGCTTTAATGAGAAGTCTAATAACTTCCATTACAAAGGCTAATTGGGGTCTTCAGTCTGATTAGGGTTTTGTCCCCCCACCCAGGCTGCAGGTGTCCAGTGCCCAAACAGCCACTTAGGAAGGAATGCGGATGTAGGCACTGAACCTGCACTGGGCACTTATTGCCATTAATTAGTATGGGGAGAAGCATATTAAGAACACTTTAGAAAGTCTGCCTGATAATCCACATCAACTATAGAGGATATATTGAATGGAAGCCTCCAGGTCACCGCTATTGCTCCGGAGGGTAACAGAATGGGTCAGGTTGGAAGGCACCACAGTGGGTCAGCTGGTCCAATCTCTGTGCTCAAACAAGACAATCCTAGAGACATTGCACAGGATTGTGTCCAGGGAGTTCTTGAATATTCCCGGTGACGGAGACTCCTCCACCTCTCTGGAAAATTTGTTCCAGTGCTCGGTCACCCACACAGTGAAGAAGTTCATCTTCATGTTCAATAGAAACTTCCCATGGATGAGTTTCTGCCCGCTACCTCTTGTTCCATTGCTTGGAACAATCGAGCAGAGTCTGACTCCAATCCTCTTAGCACCCCACCTTTAGATATTTACATACATTGATGAGGGCCGGCACGTCCGACGGGGCAGAAAGAACAAAACCCGTTCGGCACAGCGGCCGGCAGCTGCCAGCGAGGTCCGTGCTGCGGGAGGACCAGGCAGCACCGCACCTCCTGCCCTCACACGCCAACATGGCGACGCCGCCTCGCTCACCTCTCCCTCCGCCCCCGCCGCGTTCTGGCGTCACATCCGCGGTGCCCCGGCAACGACCGGACGTCGCGGGC
>VXBI01014242.1:458141-489385 GCA_013397375.1 Toxostoma redivivum
GAGAAACGGCCGCCTGTGCGGCTGTGTGCCGTGTCCTTCCGCCGAGGAGGTAGTGCCCTGCTGTCCGGCGGGCGCGGGGCCGCCGTGAGGGGCCCTGTGACACCTGCGGGTCACCGGGGGGCTGTGTGCGCACGGGGCCCTCCGTGCCCTCGGCAAGCGGCGCGGAGCTGTTGCCCCCTCCTGGCCGGGAAGGGCCCTATGGACGTATTGGCGGGGGCGATTGTGTGTGTTTATGTGTGTGTGTGTGTGTGTCTCCCAAAGCTTAATAACCCCTAAAGAAGTCGAGCTTCTGGGTTAATTTGTTAAACTGGGGCATGCAGAAGGTACGAGGGAGGTTATAACTCTTGGTAGTGCTGCTTAATCGCTGGAGTTCAGTGTGATTCTCTTAGGGATGCTGCTTTGGTTTCACGGCATGAGTGCATCCTCACTGAACTCGGGCCTGAAAAGACACTGCCGCGAGAAATCACCGAGACTAAAAAATAAGCTATGTTCTGGTAAACAGACAGAGTAAATCTCAAATGCAGTTGCTGTGTAGCACTGATAAACTGCTCGTCCATCTCCCGTACAACTCCCCATCATGCAAGAAGTCTTCATTGCAGGAAAGGCCATTCTGTCAGATGTCAGTTCCTGAGACATAGAGAAGAGGGCGATGTGGAGGAAAGCCTTACTTATAGAACTGTATAAGTCTGCTTAATGGAAGTGTAGGATAATCCTGAGTTGGAAGGGACTGATAAAGATTCATGAATTCTAGTTCCTGGCCCTGCACAGGACATCTCTAAGAATCACATCATGTGCCTGTGATTGTTTTCCAAACACTTATTTAACTCTGTCAGGCCTGGTGCCATTCTAGTGCCCAAACACCCTCCGAATGAAGAACTTTTTCCTAATATCCAACCTAAGCCTCCCTGACACAGCTTCATGCCATTTCTTCAGGACTTTTTTTCTGGTCACTTGTCACCTTTTTTCCTAGTTGTTTTCATGTGGGGAGAGCATTATTTAAAATCGCCTTAAGCATTTTTTCTCTGGATGCTAAATATGAAATGCCTCAGTATTTGAAAAAAAATACAGGGAAAATAAGTATACTGCACTGAGTGATGTTTACTGAACTGTCATGTGTTTATTTATAATAACTGTGACTGCTAAACTACAAGAGAAAAAATTGGCATCGAGTATTTAATACTTTTTTGTTGATGTTCTTTAAAGTGTTGAAGGAACTTTTCAGTTTTACTTTTTTAAAAGTTTGTGCCAAATGAATCAAAGATGTGAGCTATGGCAAGATGTTCTACACACTGCACTTGTTCATAGCAGCGAGCTACAGGTAGCTTTCCTCTGAGAAATGTTTGCTTTTTATTGCACAGCACCAAGGAAGCCTATTGGCTTCTGGTAGTGAAGGGCTTCATACTTCATAATTCATACAAAAATTAAAACAAATCTTAGTGCCACAAACTGTTATCTTGTAATGGCTGGACACTGGCTGGGCTTCATACACTTCAAAATTCTTTTGGAACAAGAGTTGTGTGATAGATTCCTCCCCTTTCATGAAAGAGATTATCCCTCTGCCTGTAGAGTTTTGAAATTAAAAATATTTCCAGAGATCCTCTGGTATTCAACAGCACAGTTCATGCAAGATGTAATTTGTAGGGCATAGGAACAAGAGAGCTAAGGAACAGCAGTCCTTGGAGAAATGGAGAGCAGGTATGAGAAGGATAATGATTACAGTCACTCTCACGTGTGTATGTGGGAGATGTGACTTCTTGTTGCTTTTATGACATTCTGGCAGCAAGCTTATGAGGAGAACAATCTTCCTTTTCAGGTGGCAGCCTCAAACTTTTCTTTGTTGTCCTCTCATAGAGCCAGTTTTCCTGAAGTTCTGCTGTCCACCATGATGTACCTTCTCCAGCAGGAGCAGCTTCCTGCTTGTACAAAGCAAACCAGCCTCCGTGACATAGTGTTGCTGCTGCTCAGCCCCAGGATCAATATTAGGAAGATAATTCCTTGATTCTTTAACATCCAACTCAGTGCAGCAGCTTCCTCCAGATCAAAATCTGAGCATTTGATTTTTACATCCTTTTCCAGATTGTCCCTTTTGCCCCTCATCATGATCCTACACAAGTTTTAGTTTTAGAGTTGGTCTGTACTCATGAAGGTTGGGCAAATGAAAAGTTAAACAAACAAGTCCATATTTAAATACAAATTACAGAGATAAATCAAGTTCTCTCACTTGTGAAGTAGAGAATCTGCACTGCTCTGGAGAGTTCAGCTGATAATTGTGGCTGCTGTACAGATGGGACCATGTTGGAGATGACTGGTGTGCCATGTGTTACCCACATCACGTGCTTCTGCAAGAATGCCAAAGGTCACAGGGACCCAAATGAGCAAGGCATGCTGGTTTTTTTTGCCAGGGAACAAGTTTCCTAACTTTTTCACTTTCTAATGCTTCAAGGAACATGGAAGTAACAGTTTTATTTACAAGCACCCTTTGCAGCCAAGAGAACAGGAGCACTTCCTCCCCACCACCCCTGCCACTTCAGTAGTATTGGTGGGTTCTGTTCAGTCTCTTGTGCCAGCCAGCTTTCAGGTGACTCCTCTTGGAGGGATCTCTGATAGCAAAGATCAGCTGAAGCAGTAGATCCTGGTCTAAACAAGAATGGCAGTATCACATTAGACTAGAGTGGCTTTTAGGTCTTTAACAAGTTTCAGGTGTGTTTGGACAAAAAGGGTAGAGAGTACCCAAAGTGGTTTGTTGTGCTTTTTTCAAAGGAAGGAGCTATGCTGTGAACTACATCAACTGGATTTTAGGTTTTTTCTTGGTAAGCTTCCAGTTCAGGTTTCACAAACTGCTTTGTTTCCTGAGTGGTAGTAGGTGCAGTTGATTGAATTACAGAGACAGCTCTGGTTTTGCTTAAAGTAGTCCCCAGTTTCATTTTATGTTTTGGATTTTGGATTTGTTTGTTTAATGTCCTAACAAGCTTAGAGAGACAATGAAATTTGAAGACCTGTCCTGGTTTTTCCTTCAGAATTACATCAACCAAGCTATGTAAACGTAGTTTTTATTGCAGACCTTAGACCAATGTCTCTTGGTTTATCTGTCACTTCGTTGAAGACATTTTACTTCAGAATTCGGACTTCTTTGAGATGCTGGTCTTACAAACCTGCCTACAAAGGCATAATCAGTAATGTACGTGGAAATTGATGGCTCTCTACTGGGTAAACCCGTATGTGAGGGATCTGATCAGATTGTTACCAGCTTCAAAAGCTTTAGAGTCTCTCAAGGTTCTGCACTGTGGTTACCTTTACCAGCACAGTGTGACAGGCATGCTGAGCAAATAAAGAAGATAATGCCAGTGTGAAAGTTTGAGGGAAGATGCATTTGCTTATTTCCTGCTGTTCTAGAGATCTTTGGAGGGTGAGAGCTTTCAGTTCATCTGTATAATCACAAGGTTTAGAACTGGAATCAGATCTATGCTATATTTAGGTTGAAGCAGAGGTACTTCC
Source organism: Toxostoma redivivum (assembly GCA_013397375.1). NCBI lineage: Eukaryota > Metazoa > Chordata > Aves > Passeriformes > Mimidae > Toxostoma > Toxostoma redivivum. Next base: position 461,637 of record VXBI01014242.1, read on the forward strand.
TGTTCCTTTCCTCTTTTACTGTGGAAATCTTTTGGCACATCAGAAATGTTCTGAGCTTTTTTTGTGGTTTAAATTTCTCTTTTGCCCTTTCCTTTGAAGGAGAAGGCAGTGCAAGTGGTGTTGATCAATGCAGAGCAGGTGTAGGCCCTTGAGGATCCATTCCTCCAGAGTACTGAAATTGCTGAACCCTGAATTTTGTCCAAATGACAGTAGGTTACTCTTGATGGTGTAAGATTTGTTGGGATTTTAATATCTCTACTTTGTTGACATCCTAATGCAGGATGAAAGTCCCAATGAAATGTTTACAATTCTTGCTCTAATGCAGGGGGCGATAGTGTTATTGCAGGTGGAAGGAATCTCACTATTTCCCAGCAACAGGCACAAATTTAATAGATTATTAAGTCTGTTTTGTTCTTACTGAGGATATTATTTGATGAATCTTCTAAGGTTTGGCTGTCCCTTACAATTGTCATTTGTCCTATATTTGTAAATTTTCATGGTCTGTAGTAGAAGATCCAGATATATTGGTGATGATGGGGGATGAACTTTGCTGAGCAGCTCACAGCTAAATGTTTTCATTTGTTCAAAGTGAAAACAAAATTAGTGGAGTTTGCATTATATCTCTGAATTATAAGGAAGAGGAAAGCAGACACTGAGTTTACAAAGCCTACATAATCTGAAATGTGTATTAGAGCAGATCTTCCACTGTTCAAGAAATAATTTTCTCCAGAAGCAGATACCATTGCTGGTTTACAAAGTCTTTGTTTCAAAAACATGAAATTACTTTTGTGTGTTCTAGCACATTAATGAATGCTACTAGAAATACTCTCTCCAGTGTGGTGGTTGTGTGGTTGTTTTATTTTTTTTCAGCAGTTTGTGTTCAGCACAAGGAAGGGCTTACTGGGGCTTTTTTGCAGCTTCTTTGACAATGGGATGTTTGTACTGTGCTTTTTGGTGCAACTTCACTGAATTCTTAGTTACATGATGACAAAAGGATTTAGTAGACTTCTTTCTGAAAAATTTGCTCAATGGTGACTGAAACTTAAATTGTTGGGAATTCTATATAAAAAATTGAAGGTAATTAAAGCCTTTTTACATTGCTATATAAATGCATAAAGGGGCCACCATCATAGTTGCTACATGTTGTTCTTGTCTTAGTCTGGAAAAGGGTATAGTAGAAGAGAAGAATCTGGAGAAGATTCTGGGAAAAAATGTGAAGAAGATGGAGAATAAACTGCTCCTACTCACGTTGGAAGAGAGGTGATTCAAAGGAAGAGCTGTAAGATTTGGAGTGAGGCTGAAAAAGTGAACAGGCAGCATGTGCTTGTGCCTTGCAATATAATCACCAGACAACATTTGATGGAGTATATTGAAGGATACAAAAGTAGAGAGGTTTTCTAAAAAATATATTAGATCTGTCAGTTATTATCAAAAACAATGGTTCAAATGCAGCCTCTTATTTGGGGAGAGATTCTTCCAAAATAGGGGGTTGTGGGGAAGTTTCAGTGTTTATGCTGGTTTTTGTTGCACCCTAGAGTATCCCTTGCTTGCTGTTTAGGAAGCACTATACAGGGTTTTGTGTAGGTTTTCATCTAACCCACTGTGGTACATATTTCATGATGCATGGCCTTCACTGCTGACTTTTGAGCAAAATAAGACAATCCTAGTGTATGGTTGCAGCTTTAAGGTATAAAAAGGTATGGACTGTCAGTTAACTTGCAGGACTTTGGTTATTCATTGACCACCATAATTTACACTTTATGGAGAGGAATTCACTAGGAGTATATAAAAACTTGATATATTGTGGTAGCAGATGTAACTTGGGATACAGATAGAGTAGTAGACACGCTGCTACAGTTATCTGGAAAATTACTTGTATTGTCTGGAGGACCTTGAGAACTGGAAGAAACAAAGTTTTAAGCTGCACAGCTGTCATCACACTTGCAAGCTTTATTGTAATCTTCTGTCCACTTTACAGATCAAGGTACTGAAAAACATGATGGAGCAGGTACTTCTGGGATTACTGATCAGGAAAAGGAATTGTCAAGCAGCGCATTACAAGCTTTTCAGGTAAGACAAAGTCAAACTGAGACTTCTAAGTTACCACGTTACTGCTAAATGGGCATGTGTAGTTGTTTTTCCTGTTTTCTAAATACAGTTGCAAATGCCTTAAGAGGACATTCAAAAGTAGTGCTAGTTGTGTTATAAAGACAGCCACATGCATTTTCATTTTCTATCTGCTGTGATGTGAGAAGACTGAACAGGATACTTGAACAAGAGCACTTTTAATATCTTGATTCTCAACACTTAGTAACCTTAAAAGCTGTATTATGAGTTAATTAGAAGAAGCACACTTGTCTTCAGCATCAGCATTGGAAATGCATGATCTCTCAAAATAATTAATCACATCAAGCTAAAAATGGTGTGTTAGTGTTTAAAGGAACCTGATATATTTAAAAAACAGCAATTAAACACTTTTGTGTTTTAGCATCGTGCTATGTTCTTTCACAAAAAGTGCTGTATAATGCCCTGTCACTTTGCATTAAAACATATTTCTGAATGCGTCACACCTACAGGCAGTATCTACTACTTGTTTTGTATTTCTTGGAAGATTTTTTTTCTTCTGTGTTAAAATTCAGGTACCAGTTCTTTCAGTTTATTTCTTTCTTTGTATTGTCTCCTGATTTTGTCTCCTACACTATGTAGTGTGGCAGGAAGTATAATTGCTTTTCCTTTCAGTTGTATCTCTGTCTCCAAAATGCCTTGCTTTGAATTCAGTTTTAAATTTGTGAAATAGGTCAGGGAAGAATTTAAGTGTTGTCTTTTGAGATTCTTGCTTCAATGTTTCACTCAGTACTTCTATGTTTCACTCATTTTGTTACATAAAGTGCTTGTAGTTGGTTCTTGACACTGGGTTGCTCACTGATGTCTTCTTGAGCGCTCTCTAGCTCAATTACTCTTTTTCAGTAGCATTTTAATCAGTGTTATTTGAACCTGAGAACTGAAGACACATGAGAGATTAATTTCTTTTCCACCTTGCCCACACATCTAAATGCCTAAAATACTTTTGATCTGCTAATGATTTCATCTTTGCTTTTATCCTGGTCCAGTATATCTGGTTTGTCTTGTCAGATTTTTTCTAGCTTTAAGAATTCCCTGAATTCATGAAGTAAGGTGGCAACAGATGTGAGCAGAATTAATTTGATGCCTTGTTTGCCAATTTCTTGCTATTGATTAGCTCCAGATAGCATTGTGGACTGCCTCGCATGCTGCTTTATCATATTACACATCCAGTTTGTCTTGACAGAATTCCTATAAAATATGGTATTACATTCAAATCCTATTGAGTAGAGTGGCATAAAGGACTGTTAGCTGATGAAAAACATCACAAAATAAGCTGAGCATTTAAAGGTTCAAGGTGTGTAGTCCAGTCATGGTTAAAGGCCTTGTTGCTGTGATCTGAAAGCTCCTACTGAAGAGAAGCTCCAAAGTGTGAGCACAGGAAGAGAATTACTGGGTGATGAACTGTCTCAGCTGAAGAGCATGCCAGCAGTTGAGTTACAAGTTCCTGTGTTGGTGCACATGATCACAAGACAGTCCATGCTGTTGATGCTTAGAGTTGTAAAAATGTGTCAATGTCCTGCTACATCTCTCTATGTTGTATAACGGTGCCTGTCTGGGAGATTGAAGGAACTGGAATGGTTCCATGGCACGGAGCTGCAGAATGGCAACTTTCCTGGGAAGAGCAGAGGGACCCCAGAGCTCTTCTCTGTTGTATTCTGCCCTTAATATGAAGTTACTCAGGAGTCTGGGAGAAGCTCTGTGGAACAGCACTTGAAAAGGAGGAGTAAGTGTAGGGTGGTGCTCAAGAGCTTAGCTTTTGGGTGTGAACCATTGACAGAGATGGAAATGCATCTGCATATCTGTCTGACCACATTGGAGGAAACTCTGATATGGAAGAGGTGAATGTGATTGTTCCTGTGTAGGAATTAAGCAGTTGAAAGTGAAGTATCATCTAGGCTTAATGTAGTTGAAAGAGTGAAAAGTTCCTCTTTCATTCCTTGATGCCACTAAAGTCCTCCTGTACCAACACAAAAAAGACCAAAACTGAAAGCAGGTAGAGCAGTGTGTGTATCTGAAGTCCTTATTTATTCCTGTGGTCAAAGAAAAGGATTTTTCCATTAAATCATACATCAGTGGAGCATCACACTTGGCTCCTAGTTTCTGTTTAGGCATGCCTAGGTAATCAAATCCAACAGCTAAAGCTTGTAAAAATGTTTTTTAAATTCTATTCTGGGAAAGTGACGCTTTCTTTTTTCAGCCTCTCTTAAGCTAACTTTCATAGTTCAAATTGTAAATCACTGTATATTCAGATAAACTGAAGACTGAGCATAAAATTTTGGGCTGGAACTTGTGTAAGCAACTGCTCAGTGTTCATGAATTGGGGAAAGATTATGGAAACTGAGGAAACAGAGTCTTGAAACTTAATATGATAAGAGAAATGGGAATGACATGTTTCATGGGAGCATCTGTTAATAATAATCAACTACTTTATTTGTCCTTACTCCACCGAATTATTTTTTAAGTTTGGATATGGCTTCAACATGTAGACTTGCTTCTCATCCATGTTAGTCTGCATAAATAATGAAGTATGTGTATAGACATTTAGTTCACTTGTATTGATAAAGCAAAGACTGTATCTTCTAATGCATGCTTCTGGTATGTGTGCAATTTACAGGCTGGAAACTATGATGCTTGTTTACAACACCTAAATACCCTTCAAGACATAAACAAAGATGACTACAAAATAACTTTGAATACTGCTGTTGCAGAGTTCTGTAAAAGTAATCAGACTACCACAGACAATTTGAGACAAACCCTTAACCAGCTGAAAAACCAGGTAATGCAATCATATTGACATGGTACCTGATTTTGAGCATTGTTAATGGTGGTGGGATCTTTCATTGTAGTAGGAGTAAAACTTCTTGTCCTGTAGATTTAATTAAATAAGAAATTACCATTACTTTTAAACATCTGAGTCAGTTTAATCTTGTAGGACAGTTTTTCTAGTTGTATTTTTAACTATTGTTGAAATTGGTCTGAGATTATAACAATAGAAAGACCTGCTATGTTCTTTCAGTAGAAAGTTCCTTAACATGGAATAGTTTGTGAAATAATAGAGAAGTGAAAATAATACTTTACTACTCAATTGACAACTTTCTATTTCATTGTGTTTGTTCTTTTGGTTTGGTTTCTTTTTTCTGTGCTAATGTGCAACAACAGTGAACTTTATTAGGTCAGTAAGTTATAATTTACTTCAAGAAAACTTCATAGCTTTGGAGATGTTTTTTTTTTTAATACCTGGAACTTTAAAATCATAGGTACTGAAAGTTTAATGAAATGAGTGGGGTTTTTTCAGGTTCACTCTGTTGTTGAAGAAATGGATGGTTTGGATGATGTTGAGAACAGTATGCTGTACTACAATCAAGCTGTTATCCTGTACCATCTGCGTCAGTATACTGAAGCTATATCCGTTGGGGAGAAGCTGTACCAGTTCATAGAGCCTTTTGGTATGTAGGCAGAAAGAAGAATCTTGTTCATTCAAGAACTACAGAAAGATGATTCAGTCTTTTTCACTATCAGACAAGTGATTTTTAATTTGTCTAATACAGTTTTAAGAAATTAGGTAGGGTTTGGAATGAAGAATATGTTTTACTTATATCAAGGGCAACAAATGAATTTGGGGAAGGTGCTTCAGAGAGCTTTAGCAGACAAGTGCTATGAAACTGAAATGGATTTTTTTCAACTTGAGAAGGTATTTATATAAATCATATGTATAAGCTAATGAAATTATTTAAAATCTAATGTTTTGAGTCATCGTGCAACTTCACAGGTGGGCACTCATTTTAAAATACCTTTATTAGGTAATACATAATTGTATGTGCTTATATCTGAATACAAAGTCTACAACTTTTATGAGCTATGATACCTTGTGTAGTGGAATTGCCATACTTCTATGAAATAATTTCATAGTCCTTGTTAAATGTTAGAAGTGAGATGGCTGAATGATGTATGTGTGTGAGTCTCAGTAAATTAAATAAATGCTACTGTGTTTCTGCTTCAGTTCCTCCAGTTTTCAGTATGCATAATTGGGACTTACTGTGTGAAGTCAGCTGAACAGAGACATATTTGTACAGAATCTTTTTGAGTTCTATGGGATTCTACATCTGCATATGGCTCTGTCTGTTTAGCTGCTGCATCTTTGGTGCTGATCTGCTTAGATCAGTTCTCAGAACCTATAAAGTACTTGTTAAGCTATCTTTAGTCTGTACTTTTATGCTGATGTCATTTGAATGAATGAGTTTTCTTTTAAGTATGTACTTAGCTGTGGATTGGATATGACCACATTATTTTTTCTTATGTAATATATTGATTTTTCTCAAAATGTTGCATAGATGGCGCTTTATAGTAATTTTTTTTCACCCATGTTTGGAGGGATTGGTATTAGAGCTGTAAAACAATTTTTTCTTTGCTTTTCACAGAAGAGAAGTTTGCCCAGGCTGTGTGCTTCTTGCTTGTAGACTTATACCTGTTAACTTACCAAGCTGAGAAAGCCTTGCATCTGCTTGCTGTTCTGGAAAAAATGATTTCACAAGGCAACAATAATAGCAAGAATGGAAAAAGTGAGGTAAGCTTAAAATCATACAAATGCCATTAAATTTTAATCAGAAGTATGCTTTAGCTCAATCCAAAATTAGTATCTTAAAAGACTTCTGAATTACGAAACTTTGTTAGATCACCTGTAACTTTAGACAGCAGCTTAAATATGTTAGTAACTGAGTTAATTGTGTACAGCAGCTGTTTATTCCCTCTCACCCTTTTCTCTTACTCTTACTAGGGAGGCCCTAAGTTTTAAAGGGAAAAGTCAGTGTCAGAGAAACTGCAGTTGCAGAGCATAGAATGGGAAATTAAGTATCTTTTTTACATAGTGTCTGAAGTATACTTTCAAATGAAATCTTTTGTGTGCTTTTTGGAAAAATCAGTAGAATCAGTGGTGGCTTGGAAGTGAAGGGAGGGCATTTCAGTGTTTTCCTGTTGATGGAATGTCACACTTAAAATATTCTTTAAATATATAGTAATTCTACTGAAGGAAGTATTAAAGAGGTACTCTAGAATGTGCATGTAGTCCTTCTAGGTTTAACTGCAGGGCAACATAGTGTAACACTAATGTTAGTACAAAATTCAGCTCTTCATGGTGTGGTTCATGGATTTTGATTGTTAAACTCAAGTTAGTTTCTGGTGGGATATGTATATTTTGATATTAAATACTCAAAACTATATTATTACTAATACTATTAAATACTTATTTTTCTTAATGTCAGTTGAATCTGTCAACTGAATTTAAAAGGTGACTAACAGTAATGCTTCCTTTTTTTGTTTGACAGTCAGGTAATAATACCAATAAAGATTCCTCTAATCAAAAAGCTGAAAGTGGAGCTTTAATAGAAGTTGCTAAATCTAAGATACATCAGGTAAGGGTCTGCATTTTATTTGTACTTCAAGGATTTTCTAAATCTGAGTGTCATCTCCTTCAAAACTAGTTCAGCCCAAATTATGATGCTTTCTCTCTCCTGGTTGTAAAACAAAACTATGAATTTATCCAAGTCTTCCTTTTTGTAAGATATATGTACAGGAAAAACTGACCTAACATCCTGCCCACCACCACCATTTCAGTCTCTGTGTGTTATAACATTTTCTTTAAATGACAGTTTGCTGAATTGAACTTGTCTGTTTAAGCTCCAACAGTCTAAATCAGCTGAGGTTTTATTTCACTGTGCTGTTCTGTTGAAAAATATGTGAAGAATCAGAGTGCTTCTCTATTAGCATTCACTTACTGGTGTTTTCAGTTTACTAGGTAAATATCTGGGATTAAGATGTTAGATTATTTTAATTTGTTTGTAATTTTAAGTGCTCATATCTGTGTTTGAATATATAGCAGCTGTTGGCCATTGAACAAAATGTTCATCTGCTCATTGTAAATACAAACCCTCTAAATGTGGTGTTTAAAGTCTGAATAGAATTTCTTTTTTGTGAAGACTTTTTGAATAGCTTTTTGCTGCCTATTTTAAAGATGTATACAAAATATTCTGCAGTAAATATCTAGATACAGTTTGTCTTGTAAACCTGCAGACGTTATTGTATATTATTTAACAAATATAATTTTTAACAGTATAAGGTGAGAGCCTATATCCAGATGAAGTCATTAAAAGCATGCAAAAGGGAGATCAAGTCTGTTATGAATACAGCTGGGAATGTAAGTATTCTTAAACTTGTTTTTCAAATCTAGATATGTTCTTTATCTTAAAACTGAATTTATTAATGTTCTTTACAAAAAAAGGTCTTACTGAGGGTGGATGTTTGAAGTAATTCTTTATGTAGTCAGCTGGGTTTGTCATCTCTTTGCAAATGTAATTAATGTAGAATTTTCTTATTTGTACTGTTTTCAGTTGCTAAAAAAATATGCTTTGTGGTGCCAAAATAACAGTGAAACACTATATAATAAACAGGTTCAGCATTCTTTATAATTGAAATGAAATAAGTTTTTGTTTACTATAGATGTTATACATATTACAAACTTTGATGTAATTGGCAGTTTAAGCCAGTTCATAGAAGATTAATTCTGGCATATGTGGGCATTTTTTGTTTGGTTGGTTTTTTTTCTTTTTGTTGACATTTTTGGAAGCTTATGTCTTGCTGAAAAGCACGTTTAACAGAAAACCTTCTGGGTTATGAGGTCTCTGTTGGCAGACTGGGAAGATTACAGCCTATGAGGGCCTCTGCAGGGAGGGGAAGTGTGGGGAGGAAGGTATTAGAGGACAGGTTAGAGATCCTCTGCCCTTAGCCATTTCCATGACAGGGTTCTCTAAAGTTCACAACAGTTCTTGGAAGTATTATAGCCTAAACCCATTTCTTTTTAAATGGCAGCAGAGGCAAGTTTGTGAAGTGATATAACACTAGCAGTAGAACTCATCAACCAAGAGATAACTAACTATTGTTTTCTCCTTCACAGTCAGCTCCTTCTCTCTTTCTTAAGAGCAATTTTGAGTATTTGAGAGGTAATTACCGTAAAGCTGTCAAACTTTTAAACAGTGCCAACATTGCTGAACATCCAGGCTTCATGAAAACAGGTAAAATAAAAACCCTTCATTCTGCAGGTACTTCAATGTCTAGTATAATAGGACTACTTGTTGATATCAATTTTAAGGATATTAATGATTACTTAACTTTGTCAGCCCTGGAAGTCATGGTTTATATGCTGGATGTGTTTCATCTTTCTTCTTGTACTCTTTCACATAACACCATGGTGATTTTCACTGAATGTTCTTCTACAGAAGGCTGTGATTGTCCATGAAAATGGGTTTATGAAGTTGTGTTATATTTGCATGGCTCATAATTGAGTCTCTTAATCAATAAATGAAACAAAAGGCAACTTACTAGATCTAGAATTGAGGCACCTCTGCCAGTTTTTATGCTTAAAGTTCTCTTTATGATTTAAATTTTTTTTGGAAACTTTACTGTCACATAACTTTTTTACATTAGCTTTTTTGCAAAGCATAATGTTCACTTAGTAGTAGTCCTAGACTATGACTGACTATGACTAAAATAATGTCTGTTTAATTTGCTAATGGTCTGGTTATTTGGATTTTCAGGGTGGGTCTTTATTACCCATGTTAATCCTGTAAAACTTTAGTCACTGGTAGATAAGTGAAGAATTTAATTTTTTTGTCCTTTACTCTTTAAAAAGAACCTCTCACAGTGTTGCCTGAACATATATTTAGGAAGAAGAGTGCATTTCTTTCTTGTATGGTTAGGTTGGCATAAATACGTATGTATGTCATATCGGCTATAACACCATCATCCATGAACATAAAAACATGTTTGATAGACTGCTGTAATATGCTGACCCATGAGAAAGTGGTTGGAGCATTTCATGGGCTTTGCAACAACTTTCACTTTCTGAAAATGATCTTTTGTTGTTCTATCAGGTGAATGCTTAAGGTGTATGTTCTGGAACAATCTTGGCTGCATCCACTTTGCAATGGGAAAGCACAATTTAGGAATTTTTTACTTTAAAAAAGCCTTGCAAGAAAATGATAATGCATGTGCACAGCTGGGAACGGGCAGCTCAGATCCAGGTAAGCAAGAGATTAAAACAGATGGTGGAAGAGGGGTTGGCCTCTTTCATTTCTTGTTTTCTTCAAAATATACTCACTGTGAGGCATTTAATTGTTTTACTTATTTCTCCCCTGGACCTAAGTGCAGCCTTAGGTATTAATGTGAAGACAGAAAGTATTTTATGCTTGTTAACAGCAAAGTGGTTTTCTTCTGGAATCTGTATTCTCTGGACTGTGTCTAGATGTGTATTCTCACAAATCTGGGATTCAGTTTTATTGCATAACACTTAGCTTGTGTGATAAGGAGTGTATGAGGTTAACATTGAATGTATTTCAATCTTTATTAAGAGTACAATTAATTTGTCTTTGAATTCAGTTTTGGTATGAAAGAAATTTACAGAGGGAGGCTAGTGGATTTCAGCAATGAGAGAGGGTTTTGGTAGCTTTGAGGTGTTTCTCACAGCTTCCCTCTTCCTCTTAGAGTTTTGTGCTCTCTTGAGCTGTACACCCAATATGATGTAATCCTTTTCTGCAGGTAAAAAATTTTCAGGGAGACCCATGTGTACACTACTGACTAACAAACGATATGAGTTGCTCTATAACTGTGGAATTCAGCTCTTGCATATTGGGAGGCCCTTAGCTGCCTTTGAATGCCTGATTGAGGCAGTCCAGGTTTATCACTCAAACCCTCGTCTGTGGCTGAGAATAGCAGAATGCTGCATTGCTGCCAATAAAGGGGTAAGTAACTTTGGAAAATTCTTCTAAAGAATGGCATGTGGTTACAGAAAGGTGGAACTAATACCTAGAGTTAAGCTCTGTGTTTTGAAGGCCTGATGCTGTAACATCTCTGTAAATCCAGATCAATTATTTCTTGTGTATATGTATTTTTATGTGTTTAGTCTGGAGCTGCAACAGGTGAAGGGAACTCTTGGCATGTGGTCTTTTTCTCTGCATGCAGCCAAAGCTCATCTGAAGTTTCATTGTTTCCTCACTCATTGTCCACTAGAGACTAAGCGGGGTGAAACTTTGTAGTTTGGATAGTCTGAAAATGACAGAGCTGAGGAAGTGAAGGTCAGCCTTCTTCATCCTGAAGCTGTTGGGATCACAACTGCTGGGAAACTGAATCTCTAATTGCTGAGTCTTCACCTTCTTCTCCTGGAAAAGTTGGTGGAAACCTGATGATAGCAGGCATATTGCATATCCTCTAGGCCATGTTGTTTTCAACCTGTTGATCCATGTATATTTAGGATAAACCCATATGATAAAATTCAGAGGGCTGACGACAGGATTGTTTGCTCTTAGAAGAAAAAACGGCACCTAAATAGTACATCTGTGAAATTAAGATACACTGTACTTGATTCTCTGTAAAACTGTAATTCACCCCTTAAGTGTGGTGATGATGTAATCTGTAATTTCATGTTATTCTCACATTATGGCCATTTTATTTCTTACACAGGATGTGTGGGATGAATTGAACAAATAGCTATATTCACTCTTATTTTCCCCCCACCTCTGAATTCTGTTTTTCCTCTTTGGGTTTTTCTGCCTCTGTGCATTTATTTACTGCACACTATCCAAATACAAAATTAATAACTTTTCCATTGGGAATTTGAATAGTACTCAACATTTTGGTATTTCTATTTCAGAGAACTTAAGAAAGATGCAACTTTATAGCAGAGGTTTGCTTGTATACTGATTTCAGAGGCAGAGCACTGAAGATTCAAGACTGTTGGGTCAAAACTGAACTGTCTGTGATTCTGTATGTGCTACTTGTTGTCAGATTGCCTGAGTTTTATAAAGCAGAGCAAATGCAGGAAGAACAGCTTTCTTCATATTCATTTTGCAATTTTCTGTATCAATCCTACTGGGTACAAGTCACACAGATAAAGAAGACACATCTGATCATCTCTAGTGAAAAACTGAGTGTGAGAGTGGATTAGCTTAGGTTTTGTGGCAAAAATCCAAAGCTAGGATTTAATTTACAAGAGCGGTGTTTAGCAGTCTGGAAAAGGGGAAATACCAATCCTTTGGGGCACTTCCCTATTTACTGCAGACCAGCCAAAGTAGTAGATTACGCCAGGTTCCTAAGGTTTTTTCCCTGTACATTTATGATGATCTGTAGTGTACCAGAGAACTTGAATTCATGTCAAAAAACAAGCTTATTGTTCCCTAAATGCAAAATCTTAAAAAAAAAAGGCTTTGGATGCTATTAATATTAAAGGCAAATAGAAAGTGTCTTTAAATTGTTAGATTTGCAACATGACAAGTGAGGCCCTGAAGTCAATAATATGTTTAATTTGACCTTGTAACTCAATTTGCAGTAATATTCCTTTATATCTAAGCATGGATTCATGTTTATGCTATGAACACCATGCAGAAAAGCAATTTCACTGAAGCTAATTTTCACCCACTTTAGTATTTTAGTTTATAAAATATAAATGGAAGAAGATTCTCTTTTAAATACCTGCATTTCAAACACCTTTTTTGAAATATATGTTTCATATCCAAATTCAGTGTATGCATTTTTTATTTGGCAATAAATGCTACTATGTCAATATTTTTACATTCTGATAATTTTTTTGAAAAGTGATAACTAATGAAAGTCCAGATTTAGGATAACTCTTCATCACTCACTAAATTTGCCAGTTAAGATGGCTCATGGTAGAACAGCCAAATAAACCCCAGTAAACGTGGTGTAGAGATAATTCTTGGGACTGACAGTTAGGGTACTGCATACTCAACAATCCATTAAACAATTTAATGTAATGTACCTTTGCATGTGTTGTTTTTCAGCTTTGTGCTCCCCATGGAACAGTTTTGGAGCAGCTTTTCCAAAGAGCGTTTTGAGTGCTGTGTAAGCAGGGAGAGGAGATGGCAAGCATTACAGTGCCAAGTCTGAATGTTATTTGGCAGATCAAATTATTTCTTTTTAGATATCCTGTCAGTTCTTTTAATATGACTTGGTTCATTGTTCTTCTGCTTTCAAAACAGAGGAGAAACTAGGTCAGTAGGCTATCAGACAAGCTGTCAGAACTAATCTGTGCTTATACTGTGTGCAGTAAAACCCCTCTGCAACACAAAGACAATAGAAGGTGCCTGATTCTTCATTGTACTTTAAATTTAAACTTTATCTATTATTCTTATATTTTAGCAGGGTTCAAGGTCTTCTTTCAATCTTCACTTATTTTGTCAAGCTCTCATTCAATAGCCTTGATATTTAAGCTCTTTTTTTTTCCTTTTTCCTTTCAGACATCAGAACAAGAGACTAAAGGTCTTCCCAGTAAAAAGGGAATTGTGCAATCAATAGTAGGTCAAGGCTACCACCGTAAGATAGTCCTAGCATCCCAGTCCATACAGAATGTTGTTTATAAGTGAGTATGTTTTCCATGGGTTATTTATTTGGTTTTTATAGCTTTGTTAATGATATATATCTGTTTATCAGATTTTAAAACTGTTGTGGAATAACTGTTCATTCATGTACTGAAGAGGCACGCTAAAATGCTTGGTGAGTCTTAAACATAGTGTTGTGTCTCCTCTGTGATAGCCAGCAGAGGGCTTAACTGTGTGTTTATTTTAAGTTAGATGAGCATTAAAGCTTAAAATTTATTGATTGAAATTTTTATTTTCAGATAGTTAAATCTCCTTTTCTCACTTAAAATATATATTTTCAGTAATCCACATTTGAAAAATGCAGGAAGAATCTAGTTGCTCTGCCATAAAACTTCAGTAAGTGAAATAAAGAATTTATGTGGTTGAATCTGTTTGTTTGGGCATTGTGATGTATTTTCAATATGTAAAAATAACAAGATACAACGTCCTCTTAATATTTTTAGGTTGAAGTTTTCTCTGCATTCAGGTTTTTCTGGAACTCGACTTTTATTTTTAATTTAGTAGGATGTCTACTTATTTGTCAACTTCTCGATCTCTTTAAGTGATGGGCAGTCCTCAGCAATACCTGTAGCCAGCATGGAGTTTGCGGCGATTTGTCTAAGAAATGCCTTGCTCCTACTGCCGGAAGATCAACAGGAGCCCAAGCAGGAAAATGGATCTAAAACTAGTAATCAGCTGGGTGGAAATACAGAAAACACTGAAAGCAGTGAAGCATGCAGGTAAACAGAATTGAATATAAACCTTTCTTTTTGTCCAGAGTAACTCTGGGCTGACAGTCTGTGTCTGCTACTTACCTGGTCTGCCTAGCAGAAAAATAAGACATATTTGTAAATTCTCTTAACAGTGCTGGCCTGTTCAAGGAAATTGTTCAGCTATTTGTTGTTTTAATTTAAGAATAAAATGCTGAGTTGATTCCTCCTGTCCTTAATAACTTTTATTAAATTAGACAGTGAAATTATGTTTTCCCTCAGCCATCTTTTTTTCTGTGCTGCAAATGTTATGTTTTCCCACACCCTCCTGCTGTGCATATTTGTATTTATCTAATTGTAAGTGAAGTTTCACATGTTACAGTGATTTTGTGGGTGTGCGCACGTGCGCCGTGTACTTGATTCAATATATATATGAATGTCTGGAAACTCAGTTGTAAACATTTCTCCATGATCAGATTTGACATTAATCAGCCCTAGTATGCTTTGTTGTGTTTGCAGTAAAATGGGAAACTAGATTTAGAAAGTAGGTAGGAAAGCATCATGGAGCTATTGCTTAATAAATCATATTTTGCAGAAAAGAATTTAAGAAAAATCTTTTTTGTCAATAAAGTTTCAGAAAAAGTAATTTGTAGACAGTGTATGTTAAGGGAAGGTGGTTTAATGTATTGCATCACCTCATACATTTTGGACTTCCTTTGAAAGAGTAACTTTTGATCATAGTCTGCACTTTCATTAAAGACCATTTTGAGGGGAAATGTTACAATAACTCATCTGGAAAAAGTGTCTGTGGTAGAACTTGAACTACTTTGAGAGTAATGAAAAAACACACTGGTTTTGTCAGACCTGACTACAGATAAATGTTAAGAAGATAAGATCCATTTGTCACAAGGCAGGATTTGCTGCACACATACTGTGTTGTGTAGGCACAAGGTGCACCCTCATCTATTTTGAGGTTGCCTGCAGATAGACTAAGGCTGGGGGTCAGTGGCTGTTACTGTTAATATTTGAAAGCTGTTCTCTATAATCCTGTTTTTTCAATTACAATCTATCTTGTCAAATGACCAAATTATTTATAAAAGTCAGAGGGGGGAGGGGGTTGTTGTGGGTTTTTATTTTTGTTTAATTGTTTATTGTAGGGTTTTTTTTCTTTTTACTAAGGTTGGAGGTTCTCTGGCAAATATATATGCAGCCCATTGAGATGAAGTTTCTCTGGTTTAAATGGGACTTCAGTTTTAATCTTTTGGGGCTCACTAAGGGCCAGTGATCAAAACAAAATGGTGGCCCTTACTCAGACAAGACTTTTTTTTTGTTTTCTTTTGGGGTGATTTTAATTTATTTTTGTAGGAGTGAGGAAAGGAAAACATGCCCTGTATGGGAAGATCCTTTGCTACCTTCTGCTTTCAAAACCAGATGCTTCTTCAGCTGAAAAAAAGCTAAAGAAAGGACTCCCTCATATCTCCCAGTGTTCACTGCCAATTTCAAAATACCCAACAAAGGAGGCTGTTCTTGAATTTCTGTGTCACATTCTGAAAAGTTCTCTGAGGATTTGTTCCTTCTGACAAGGGAACCTCTGTGAGAGAACAGTAAAACATACAAGGCATTTGAAGAAAATCACACTAATTGAACAGGATGGTTTTAAAGCAAATCCCACTAATTGAGCAAGCTGACTCTTAAGGCGGATTCTTCTCTCATTCACAAGAAAACAGTGAATGCTTTTAGTGGTTAAGGGTATTTTTTAAACCTATTTTTGGTAAAGGCATGAAATAAATACTGTACAGCAGCATTGAGTATGGATTTCCTTAGAGTTTTCTACTGTATGTTTTGAATTTGTAATAGACAGACATGAGACTCATAATTAGGTTCTTGTTAAGTGGATAGATTCAGTTTCAATTCTGAATTTTCTTTTAAATCTTTTTCTAGACCTTAGTGTCACTCTCTGCCAAGATACAGCCATTAGCTATCTCTTCAGTTCCCATTCCAGAAGGAGGTTCTTTCAGCTTATTGGAGGGTGAA
The DNA here is from genome assembly GCA_013397375.1 of Toxostoma redivivum. NCBI lineage: Eukaryota > Metazoa > Chordata > Aves > Passeriformes > Mimidae > Toxostoma > Toxostoma redivivum. The sequence continues at coordinate 477,925 of VXBI01014242.1, forward strand.
GTTTCATACTTCTTAAAGAGAATGAATACTCCCCTGAAAAAAACAAGGTGTAATTTTGAGAACGTGGAATTTTATTTGGGAAAAGAGAAAAAAAAGTAAAAAGAAGAGACATTTTATAATAAAGGATAGCTAGAAGTCTAAAGGAAGCTGTAGCACTTCGTGGGTTACCTTTCTAGAATATTTATGTAACAAGTTTTTAGAGATCTAGAGAGAAAACTAGTTTACTGCTTTTCTTACAGGCTGAAAGAAGAGAAGCTACTAATGCAGTAAATTCTGTCCCCCCCAGTTAAAAATGCTTATCCTACACTGAACTTCAAAAATAGCTCAAGGCTGTGAAGAATGGTGTGGGTTGTTTGGTCTGTCAGTCAAATCCTTTCCAGCAAGTGTCCCACTTCTTCCTTCTCAAATAGAATGGTTAGGAAAAGAGCATGTGCCTCAATCTGTGAATAACTTCAACTGCCTCTATTATAGGCTGCAGAATTTATGTTCTTTTAAATGGAGTGAATAAATACACTGAGAATTTTAAAATTATTTATTATAGTAATACACTGTTTTTATTCTAGCAATAAAAGTCATGAAGGGGATAAATTCATTGCAGCTCCTCCTTCTTCGCCTTTGAAGAAACAGGAATTGGAGAATTTAAGGCAAGTAAATAATATAAAATATTTACCATTAAATAAGCCTCTTCCTTAATTGTGACTCCTATGGGGTTTTTTTGTAGGCACCTACGATGTTGAATTGCAGCTGGTAATCTTTTTTTTCAAATTTGAATCTGAACAAATAGAAACCCTCTAGAATTTCACCTTAGGTAGTCAGTCTATTTGATCCCAGTATTGTAAGTTTAGCATTATATATTGGGCAAAGCTGAAAATATCAAGTCCCATAAGGACAAATCTAAAACAGAATGGTGATTGACATTGGTGGAAGAGGATGGAAATTGCTGTATGTTCCTTTTCCCTTTAAAGCTACAATAAGGCTAGTTTGGAATTCAGTCCCCACGTTATATGCTTGTTGGATGGGGAAAAAAAAATGAAAGTGGAAATCAGCATAGCTGCTTTTACCAATGAGAATGATGTTCCTTTCAACAGGAAAAATCCATAGTTTGCATAAAATAGAAAGGAAAAATGCCTTTGTCCAGGCATTTTGCTTTCTCACAATGAAAAAACATAGGTAGAATTTCACTGTAGATTTCTTATGTGTTCTTAAAGATCCTTAAACTGCATGGTCAGGTAGAATAACTCACGTGTGTGTAAATAAGTATCATGTTATCTGGAGCCTCTTTACTCTTCCCCAACAAAATTACCATTTACTGGCAATGTTAATTATTTCAGATGGCTTCCAGCCTGTTGAAAGTCTCTTACTATAAAGCTTGCACCTGTTTAGAACAAAGAAATCTGTTTTAAGTTTCCATTATGGACAAAGCATACAGTAATTTCCCACTTGAACTCTTAGGTAAACATTCTGTTTCAGCCTAACCCCAGGTAACCTATGTTTTATAATGACCAGCTTAACCTTTCCTTTACTCCACTACATGTAGCAAATCTTCTTGTACTCATTTAAAAGCACTTCAGGAGGAATCTGTGAGGCGACTTTGATTATTTATTCTGAAGTGGTACAAGAGTGCGCTGCTTGAAAATAGAACGTGCTGGATTAAAAACAATGGTGTGGATTGCTTGTGGGTTTTGTGGGTTTTTTCTCCTCCTGACTGTTGAAAATGCAGCTGCCACATGTCGAAATTACAGAGTGTCACTTTGTGATTTTTTTTTTTAATATGTAGTCTTATCTTTCACAATCAGCTGTTGTTATCTACTGATGAAATCTGTCAACATGTCAGGAAAAACTTAGCAGTTCAGCAAGAAGTGAGCTGCTTCTGGTAAAGAACTTCATATAAGGAAAGGAAAAGCATTGATTATTTTTTCACTACATGCTTTGGTTTAATCTAGAGGACTACACATTCCTAGAAAGTGATTCTGCTGAAACTGTTTCTGAGTTTCCAGAGATGTGATTAGCAAAATACATTACACTAAAATAATAGTCTTGTATATTTATATTTTAAATAGTAAATTCCTGTAGCCTTGCTCACTAAGGATGCTAAGTAAGAAAATTGAAATTCTTGTTCAGTTGGGGAAAATTAAGAAAACATAATTCTGGTTGTAGTCAAGGATTATCCTAAGGAATCTGTTCAGTTTTTCCTGGTAAGTCACAGAATTGTAAAACCTCTATTGCCTCTAGAACTGGAAAGGGACTGTGACTGCTTTTTTTGGATCATTTTATACAGTTGTGCATCTTTGTAAGAGTTCAAAATGCCTGACTTACCTTTGCCCCCAAACAGTTTTTAAAAGCTAAAAATATAATCTAAAAAAAGGTTTACATGTCCTATATATTGATACTTTTGCACGAATCGGTTGAATGGACTATTCTCATAATAAGCAGTAATTCAATTGCAAGATTTTAAAAGCAACAAGGACACCAATCATTGCTAAGAAATTATGTATTGGAAGTAGAAACTCCAGATTTTTCTTCTGAGTTTCTCCTAAACAATTTTCATCGCTTCTTCTCATCCTTGGACAAGCCAATTCCCCTTCTCTGCTCTCAGGCTGGGGTATGTTCCACACACCACAACCACCTAACAGTGTTTGGATACATCAAGAGAAAAAAGTTCTGGTAGACCACAGTGTTGCATTTGGAAAAATTTGTGGATTTTATTGTAGAAGTTGAGATGGACAGCAGCAGATCTTGTTGTAGTCTTTCTCCCTAGATTGAAGGTCTTTGTGTGAGAATCTTGATTTTTTCCCCTTCAAAGCAGATAGAGATAAAGGAATAATTTGATCATTTGTCTTCTCCACACTTACCCAGTTTTGCCTCAGTTATCCAGTTAAACATTGCAGGTCTGTTTGGCCCTGTCACAATATTAGAAGCTTACAGTGATTATCACCCATAGCTGTTTCACTCTCTTCTTCCTCATTCTTAGCCACTGTGTAGTTCTTCCCCCATCTCCCCTTTGCTGGTGCTGATTTTGCCCTTGGAGTAAGCACAGTTTGCATTCTGTATTTCTTAAAGTTTTGTATTGTTTGCCTGTGTTGAAACATAAAAAGTAGATAGTTTGTGCCCATTGTTGGGTGTAGCTATTTGAAATTGTTTCAGATTACTGACATTCTCTTAGTGGTTTAGAAGTGTCATTTTTGGTGCCTTCATACTAAGTTTTGGAAAACTGTATTTGCCCTGGCTTGCCATTTCCCTGAGAAATAAGGCAAGTCAGATGTGGAGTTTGGGTTCCATAAACTTACAGTCTGTGTGGGCTGACAAATCCTGTTGCCTAGACCTACACAAGAGACTGTTTGACATAATCTGGCAGTTTAAAAAAACATTTTTCTTTTTCCTAGTGCAAAGGCAGTTTTATTTAGGGCATGTGGAGGCTCGGTGATGCTGGAAGTCTGCTGTGCTCAAAGGCGACCTGTGGAGTTTTGTCAGAATCCTGACCGGGGTGAAAAACTAGTTTGTCTTTTCCCTTGTGGTGCAATTCTTCTGCTCCGTTTGGCTGTCAGCTCTCCTGAGTGTTTGGTTCAGCCAACTCAACAATGGATCCAAGGGCAAGAAGACAACTGCAGGGGAGGAAACCTGAATGTTTTCCTCCTTAGATGGCTGTTGCTGAAGGCTTTTGCCAGCTCTTATGTGGCCGAAACCATGACTAGTGCTTATAGCAGAGGAGTAGGTTTCATCCCGTTGTGTGATTGGAGCATGTGTTGTGTTTGAATTTACACTTGCAGAAATAAAAATAGGCTTTAAAAAAGTTGTGGGAAATGTAAGACACATTGATGGGAAGGGCATAACAACCAACTCTGCAGGCCCTGGCTTGTGTCTAAGGGTATTTGGCTGGTGACACTCAGCATGTCTGCTGATTTAAAAGCTGTACTTCCTTGAGGCAGAGACAAAAAGAGGCTGGTTAAAAGCAAACTGTTATTGCAGAGATTTTTGTCTCCCCATTCCATCCCCCTCCCCAGTCACAACCTTTCAGAAATATTTTAGGTTTGGGACTTGAGCTGGGGAAGCTTTCCTCTCCTTCTCTCAAGCTTTTGTATGTGTTCAGATTTGATGTGACATCTGGGCACGGTGGAGAGGAAGTGGGGGGTAGGGGGAAACACTGGAGAAGTTTCTTATCCTGCTTGTGCATAATTAAGGAGCATGCCTCCTGGGAAAGGGGAATAAAGGCACCCCAGGTCCTGCCATGAATTACATGACTTACTGCTGGACCAAAAGCGGGCTTGACAGTTGCCAGAAGGTTGGCGCAATAATAGCCCGCCTACCAGCAGGAGAGCTGACGGCTCTCCTCCCATTGCTCCCAACGTGAGACCCCACTCAGAACATCCACTTGTCCTCCCTGTAGAAGAACAGAGTCCTGCTCACAGCAGGGCGTTGTGGGCTGAGGCTTGTGCCCTGAGGACAAGGCAGCCTGCACTGAATGATGTTTTACCAAGTGGAAAATATCCCCAAGAACGGTGTTTGGAGAGGGGGGCAGTTATTACAAAGTGTGAAGCTTGGCCTAATGATGGCATCCTGATGTGGGGTTATTGTTTGAAGATGGAAAATGTGAGTAGTTCAGATTTCATTAAATGAACTGCCAGAGATTTTCTGGTTTTGGAAAGATAAGCAAGTCTGTGATGGCAACAAAATGCCATGGATCAATCAGAGTCTTGGCACTGGGTTACAACCCTCAATTGAACACAAAATTAGAAATGCCAAATTCTCCAGTGTTTGTCGCCCTGTGTGCAGACATTGTACAAATAGGAGAGTGAAATATGTTACAGCTTAATTGATAGCTACTGTGTGTCTTATAGTGATCTAGGAATCTACTATTCTTCTCTATAGCAGAAGGTGAGGGCAGAAGAGTACAAATGAGAGTCCAAGGCAAGACCAGTAACAAGAGTGTAACAAGAGAAAGGGAAACTGTCCATGAGAAAAATGTCACATGGTGAAGTCCATCTTAGTCTGTTATTTATGATGAAAACTGCAAAATCTTACTGAGCACACCATGGTGATCCTTGGTTTATATTAGTCTTTCAACTGAGCCCATAAATAATGAAAATTAACTCTTTTACTTCCTAGTTAGATGGGAAGTCATTATTGAAAGTTTGATTTATTTCTTTAGCATTAAAGAAAGAAAATTTAACAGGTGTATTTGGAGTCACAGAATTCTCCACTTAACATATTGGCTCTCTCCCCCTCCCCCATTTTTTTTTTCTGTTTCCTTCCAGGTGCTCGATCCTTGCATGTAGTGCTTATGTGGCTCTGGCTTTGGGGGATAACCTTATGGCATTGAATCATGCAGATAAACTTCTGCAGCAACCAAAGCTCTCAGGGTCTCTTAAGTAAGTCTGATGGGGTAATTTCTTCTTTCTCAGCCCTGTTTTTTTGCTGGAGAGTTCTGAGTTGAAGCTTCCAATGTGTGTAGTTCTTGCCAAATCTATGTTTGATGCAAAGAATTGCTTGGCCTACTTCTGTTCTTGTTGGAGCCCTGACTATATGTCCATTGACACACAGGAACATGAATTCCCTCCTTTGTGTACAAATTCCATGTAATTTGGAATCAATTGCTGCTTTTGTTGCTGTTTTTCCAGCTCTGGGTCCCATGCAGCAGCAGGACCATCAGGTCTCTGTCATGATTCACTGTGAGTTTGCACATGCTTGGCACAGCACAAGTGGCAGAGATGTGCAGCTGTGGGTAGACAACATCAGCCCAAACCCACGCAGCTGAAAGGTTACTTATGAAACTACAGCCTCAGAGGGGAAGGTTTCCTCAGTCACTCAGAGTAACAGATCTTGTGTGTGCAAGACTGCCACTTTACTTGCTACTGCTGCTTATGTAGGTTCTATTTTTCAGTTTCTCTTGTTCACTTCTCATTTGGAACTGTATTTTTTGGAAGGATATCCAAAGCGCATTCTTTTTCTACCCACCAGTTCTCATACAGCTGTACAAATTCAAAAAAACGCAACTTCAGTCCAATCCTTCGGACACTGGGCATTTATGCACAGGATAAAGTATAGCAGAGGTTTTTATAATGGCAATATTTTTCAAAACTGGTATTGTACTTGTGGAAGGCAAGGTAACTCGTACTTATTTTTATATGCTGGTACCATGCTCTAAACTGGTCCATGCCAATTAAATTCTTTAGCTCCTGTTGTTCACACTACTGCAGGAGCTCATCCTTTTGCACAGTCATTGTATTAGGAAGATCTTTGAGGAGTTTTCAAGGTAACACATAATTTTGCAATACTGTTATGTAATGAAGGAAATGCTAAATAAATCTTTTGCAAAGACAAGGAGGTGTGTCTCTTGGTCCCAGGAAAATAGGTGCTTTATTTTCTTGACTTTAAAATAATGTAACACTTTAAATTGTAGATATATCCATATTCTGGGGTGGCTTTTCTTAATTCTCTGAATAAAACCCCACTTTCTCTGGAATGGCAACTCCTGTTCATGGATGAATTGTCATTATTCAGGTGTGGATTTTTTTATAACTTTGGTGCTTAGAAGCAGTAAATGGTGGAACTGGATATTATGACAATACCTTCTGAGCAAGTTAACTTCCCTGCAAGTGTTCCCAGTAATAGTTCCCATGTGCTCACATTAAAAGCTGCACTGTTTGTCTCACATAACAAACTGTGGGGATTGCTGTGCTGACATTTGTACCCTGACCCTTTGGTATTATAGGTTTCTTGGGCATTTGTATGCAGCAGAAGCTCTCATCTCTCTAGACAGAATATCTGATGCCATCACTCACTTGAACCCCGAGAATGTCACTGATGTCTCCCTTGGGATCTCTTCAAATGAGCAGGATCAAGGTTAATGCATCCACACTTCATTATAACTGGTTATGGTTTCAACTGCTTTCCTGCTGTAGCTTTGTAGACACAAATATAACGATGATTAAGACATTTTGTTTTAAGACCTGTAGGTTATTGCAGGGTGGGGAAGGGTGTTGTTTGTGATTTTGTTGTTGTGTTTTTGTTTTCCTGGCTTCAGTTCCTACTTTGTGTTTGGTGTGTCTTTTCCTTGTTTGTCATTCTTATGAGGTGGTTAATTCTGTAGCATTAATACAACTGTATATTGTAGTATTTTGACTTGTTTGAAGGAAACTTTTGAAAGCTGCTTTTGTTAAATATGCTACTATGGTTATGGCTTGGGGTTTATACCATCTCTTTCATTTTGGTCTTTAAACCAGGCTTTGTCATACCACTGCAATCTGCTTTAGTGAGGGATAGGAGTGGGGAGAATTTAGTTAATCTGAATCTTACTCTTCTTGTGTATTCTATAAGAGACAAGTACTTCAGAACCATCTGTATAATGAAGTCTACAGCAGCTCTGATTCCAGTGACATGCTTGCAGTTTAAACTTCACTGTACTCATTTGCAAATCTAAATGCACAACACTAAGACAGGAAGTCTTAAATTATGTAACTCTTGAACAAACTGATCTGTTTTCCTTCTTAATGTCAGACTGTGAAGAAAGCAGAAAATTTTTATCTTTATATTATTTTTGTAATAACCTTTTAGAAAGGTCACAGAACATGATGGGTTTGTTTGGGTTTTTTTTTCTCTGCAGGGTCTGACAAAGGAGAGAATGAGGCAATGGAATCTTGTAAGTACCAGCCACTGTATTCAGCAGAGTACAAGAACTTACTTGGCCAGTTGGAATAAAAGTGTGAGAAAAACAAGAATTTTATTTTTTTTCAATTGCAGCTGGCAAGCAGACACCACAGTGTTACCCCAGTTCGGTCACGTCTGCACGAACAATGATGTTATTTAACCTCGGAAGTGCTTACTGCTTGAGGAGTGAATATGACAAAGCTCGAAAGTGTCTTCATCAGGTATGAAAAAAGGCAGCTTTAGGGTCAAATGTACTTCCTTCAAAGTGCCATTCAGATCACAGGAACTGAACTGGTGATTTCACAGCTCAAGCTTATTTGCAGACCCTGCTGAGATGATGGCTTTCTTCTGTCTTTGTGAACCAGTCTCTAATAAAAAAAAATTAATTCCAAATTCCTTACTTGTGTAAAAAGCTCAGTGCCACTATAGGCAGCATTTTATTTTCCTTAGGTCATATCAGAACAGTAGAAGATGGCTGGGAATCCTTTTCACATTTTCTAAGTTTACTTGTTTGTTTGGGGTTTTTTGTGGTCCTTTTAATAGTCTAGTAGTAATTGCGATAATTCAGAGAAGGTTTTCTCCCTAGTCATTTAATAACTCACCATCAAAACTATTATCTTTAGGGCTGTGAGAACAAACTGCAATTCTGCTGGAGGTATGCTCCTTGCCTGCCTCTTGTCCCAAGAATTCTCAAGTACTGCTTTTGAAATGCTGTCTCCACTTAGCCTGTGTCATGTCACTTGGTCTTTCTCATGGCTGCAACCCATCTCTTTCAGTCATGATATTTCTCTTTTTGCAGCCACTCCTGTCTGTGAGGAAGACTGCTTGGATGCATTGTTGAGCTACAAACTGAAACAGCAGCTTCCAAATTACTTCACAGTGGTTGTGTATGTGAACAGATTCAAATCCTATGAGGCTCTCAGCTGCTTAAGGCAGTTGTCTGGCTCTTTTTCCTCCTGAGGCTTCTTATGATGGGACAGGTGTCTGTGCATGGGCTCTGTAACACCTGTGTAAAGCCCAAAGGAGTGCAAGGCCACCCATGGATGTAAAATACAGTGGGGCTCTGCATCTACAATAAATTCATTGACTGGATAGCTGAAAAATGGTTGTATATGGAAAGCTAATCAACAGTCCTTGTTAATTTTGTATTATGAACTTTGGAGCAGTGGAGGTTACCTTCTTCACCTGTCACCTTACCAGGAAACCACGCTAGGCTGGCCCAAGAAATACAGATCCATATGAACATAAGCACACAGCAGATGGTCTTGCTAATTAGTGTGAAACAATCTTGCTATGTAGATAATCTTGCAGTCTCTCCTTGCATGCTTAAACCTGATGGAGTGTATGAGTTTGGAAAAATCTGGTCTTAGCTGATGAATTGTTACTTAGTTTTGTTACCTAAGATGGTGGTAGCAATCTTGTCAAGAGGCACTTTCTTTGTACTGGATCTTTCTCTTAAGCACTTTTTCTCTTCACCCTCTTTTTTCAATAAGGCTGCTTCACTGATCCACCCCAAAGAGATCCCTCCAGAGGCCATCCTGCTGGCTGTGTATCTTGAATTGCAGAACGGTAAGTTGGGAAATGTTCTGTCAACCTAAATTTAGGATACAAAGGGAGGAGGGCAGTAGTTGTCATTCCTACTCTATATGGAGAGTTGTGCCACTATGTTGAACAATACCCTTTAGGCCCTGCCTCCATTTTACACTGCTATGGATCCATGTATGTTCACCTTCCCTTCCACTGTTTATTGGCATCCTGTTCTTACACACTCTAGACGTCCTAAACATTTAATTCCTGAGCTGAAGTTTTCTCTCTTAATGCAGAAGTCAGCAGTCTTGGATAGCATCAGCAAAACCTTTGATGAGGTTTATACTATAAAGAGGGTTTGAAAAGCTTTCTCCATTAAAAGACAACTGCAATCCAGGTTTCCCAAAGAAGCTGTGTCAAGGTTTGTGTAGCAAGTACAGCAGCAACGCTTGCAATACTGATAACTCTGTCGTCCACAATGCTTTCTTTTGAAGGTTCACTTCGTTTGTATGAGGGGAAAGCTCTACGTAATGGGAAACTGGAAAGCTTGCACTTGAATTCTGCAGTGTGAGCAGACTGATGCAGCTGCTGCTTGAAGCTGTCAGGGTTACAGACCTGTGTCCCTTGCGGGGGCACTTCATATCCAAGTGTTGTGAAATGTTGTGCATGCCTTTTCCCCTTCGGTGATGTTTGCATTGCAGGCAGGCAGAGGATTTGAGCATTTGCATTTGGAATTGAGAATTCTTTGTAAGCTTTTCTTACAAATATGTTTCTAAGTTGGAATTTTGGGAATCTTTATTTTTGCAACAAATATGTACAGAGCAGAAGAGAATAGAAAGTGGGATTATATCCCTCACCCTCTTCTAAGTATATAACTAAACGAGGCTAAAGACAAAGACATTTTTTGTTCTATAAATGACAATAAAATGGTGCATATCTTCTGGAACAAAAACTTCAAGGAAAGAAATACTCTCCTCAGAACTCAGTGTCTTTTCTCCTGCAATTTTATAAGTTTAATTCTTAACAAAGCGTAAGTTTTCCGTGTATACTGGTGGTTATTTGATGGACCATACATACAGTTGAAAATCAAACTTTGTTTTTTTAAAAACATGTTTTATCCCCTTGGCATTTGCGTTACTGTCTGCAGCGTCACTGTGTGAGGGCATTTTGTGTGAGATCTAGCACCTCACTGTGCAGCTGGGAGAGAAGAGGTAACCTTTAGGAAATTAGAAGGTGCTTTGGCATCTTCCAGCTCTGAGGTAAAAGCTTGATGTCTTCAGCTAAGAATAGGTGTACTTGATCAAAACTATTTTTTTTCAAATTTCCTGTTGTCTACTGCTTTTCCTATCCATGCAAGCATTTCACTGGAGAGGAAGGACTGCTGGTGTACCTGGCCTGGGCCCAGGGCTGGCTCATCAGCTCTGTCCCTGAACAGTAATTCATATGTCACAATATGGTATTTTGGGTGTTTTAATTGAAACTTGTCTTGTAGGTAACACGCAGCTGGCACTGCAGATCATCAAGAGGAACCAGCTGCTCCCTTCTGTGAAAACACACTCTGACATGAGGAAAAAGCCTGTTTTCCAGCCAGTCCACTCGATCCAGCCCATTCAGATGCCAGCTTTCACCACTGTTCAAAGGAAGTGAGGTTGTGGTTTAACCTGCTGCTGCCCTGATCATGGGGGCTTGGGATTTTGTATATTTTTTTAACCTAGGACACCTGAATACCCCAATTGCTGGAGTGTGTTTGTTTATGTAAATTTTTAATAAAATATGTAAACCAAAAGACTTGTTCTTAAAGGTTATTTCATGAATGATGGGAGGCTTTGAATGAGAGCGGCAGTTTATTTAAAAAAAAAAAGGTTATCCAAGTGTGTGCTTCAGCTCTTTTTGAAGTGAATAGATGGGAGAGCAGTGAGTAGAGAACCATTTACCTGAACTAAAGTCCTGCTGAAAGAGCAGTTGAGCTCTTGTGGTGGTTGCTGTTTTGACACATATGAGCCATGCTCTTCTTCAACGAAGAGGGAATGTGTTGGCTTTTTTTTGGTTTTTTTTTAGCTCTCCCTGGTTTTTCTTTGTCCAACAGAAAGGTGTAATGGTGCAGATACAGAGGAAGCATAGGCCTGGCTATAAGAAAAGGATTGGGTTTGGGGTGGATTGTCGTAGTGTGGTTTGTGGTTGTTTTAGGGGGGAAGCAAGGGAGTGGGGGTGTTTTTGGGAGGGGTCTGACAGTTTTTTAATCTAGTTTTCAATGTAGAGGAATACCTCTCTAATTTAAAAAAAAAAAAAA
>VXBI01014242.1:489501-550143 GCA_013397375.1 Toxostoma redivivum
TATTCAAATGAAGATGGCAGCATAATCAAGGACCCTCTGGTTACAGACTGTGAGCACAGGAGGGGAGGAGCCATCCTGCCTTGAGACCTAATGCAGGCACTGGAGGCCAGCAAGGAGCCCAGCACTCCTCTCACAGTCCCGCCAGGGCTGTTTTGTGCAATTGCAGCTGTCCTGATAATCTCTGGGGTAGAGCTGAACTACCACCTTATCTCCCTGTGCTGCTGGCATTGTACTTTGCCTCCAGCCAGCACCAAGGTCACTTTTCCAAGCAGCACCTTGGATTCGTGGCCTGCCACTTCTGCTCTCAGTAATGTGTGAGGGAATGCAGATGTGTCCAGGAGAGGAAGGCAGCAGGACAGCCCCTGCATTTGTATCTATCACCTTGAAGAAACCAGCTGACAGAACAGAAACAGAACAGCAAGTGTATTAAACGATGTACAAGCTGTAGAGTGAGCACAGGTGTGTCTCCAGCAGGCAGCAAGACAGCAGCAAGCTTGACACCTGGTACTTGCTCTAGAGTCAGATAACTGCCCGCCCTACTTTTCAATCCTTTCAGAATAAAACCCAGTAGCTGCCTTTTCCAGTAACTTTTCTATCACTGCAGGAGCTGCAATGCCCTCAGGTAGGGGCAAACAGTTTAGAAACACTAGGAATAAAAAATGTGTCAGGAAAAAGTAGGTAGCCATCACCTTTCTGAAAGAAGGAAGAAAGGGAGCTGATACATCCTTTACGACAGAGTAGATTGATTAAATACAAAAAGGTTCAAGATGCTCCCTGTGTGGTCCCGGGCCCTGAATAGAGAAGATTCTTCCCCACCCCCCCAGGAATGCAGGGCATTCACATGCAAACGATGCTCTGGCCGCGCCCGGGCTCGGTGAAGGATGCAGTTGTTTCCCAGATAAGGCACATCTTATCGCAGCCGCAGTTGCAGGGGAGCAGCGGCTCGCCCGGCTCCTGAGCCCGGAGGCGGCTCAGCCCCACCGCAGCTGTGCCGCTGCCCCCGTGGCACTGCCCCTCACACAGGGATGGATGCATGGATGGATGGATGTCTGAGCGCTGGGCATGGCTTTCAGCTCTCATCGTGTTTACTCTGAACAGAAAGGAAAAAATAAATATCAGAAATCTAGAACCTGGCTTGTCCCTTCAGTCCTTTTCCATCAGTTGCTTTTAGTCTCTGGTAGGAAAGAAGTGAAGGTAAAGTAAAGCAGCCCTTTGGTAGAAAAACGGGGAGCATGAGCAGCCCAGGCTCAGCAGTAGGCTAAGTTAGTAAACCAAATAATGCTTAGCAGTTTCGTTTGGGCCACTTGCTGAAGGAAAGGGTGCCTGTCTTTCTCCCCCTACTCTCCCCTTACCTCCAGGACCTCCCCTGCAGCCACACACCAGCTCATATTCCCACAGCAGGAGAAAGGAGATGCATTCCCTTTTCTCCAACCGCACACCACTAAGCCTTGTCACTGCCCCAGGGGTGTTCCTGCACCACGGCCCTGGTCACTGCTGCTCGTCTCGTCAGAACCTTTAACTCTGCCCATGGCCCCGGTGAGGAATGGACAGCACTCATTCAGCTGTATCTTGAGTTAGCTCCTGGTGTTCAGGAAGCTTCTGGGAAGAGGAGCCAAGGGAATACAGAGTAACACCGGAAACTGGACAAACTCACCTGGGCAGCCTTTGTCTCCACCTCCACACCACCTTCTCCCTCCCTCCCACTTGATGTGATCTCTGTACTCCTGACATGGTGCCAGCTGCTCCAGCAGGAAGAAACCAATGGCCTGGTCAAGGATTTTGGTGAATAGAGCACAGCATCGTGCTGAGAGAGCTCTACAGTTGTACAAGGCCCAGAAGGCATCTCGGCTTTGAAAAGCTAAAGCAGCCAGCACTTCCAGAGCCTGGACTTCACCTCCACTACTACCCATGCTGGGAATTCAGTCAGAGGCTTTAATTCTCAAACCTTACTTGAAGAGCATCTTCCTATGTTCACCATTTCTTTTCAAACTTTTTCCAAGGTCATGATGAAAAAGGGCAGCTTTCCCCTCACCCAACTTTTGTTGACAGCCTGCCCTGTAAGATGCCAGAGAGACTTATTAAATGTCCTGGTGGGTTTGCTTTACACTGCCATGCAGAAGGAACCATTATTTTAGTGGCCAAGGTAAAGGAATGGAAACCTAGAAAAAGGACCTTAAAAAATTAAACCAGGAACTTTCTGGCAAAATATTGGACAAAAAGCATGGACTTTGAAGCAGTGAGTTCAACATCACAACTCTTTCCTCCAGTCATGACAATGAGGACTTTTTTAATAGCACACAAAACTAGGAGGGGCTTCTTCTTTGTCGTATCCTGACAGAAGAGAAAGTTATTCTGGGTAATACAGAAACTCACACACACAAACAGAGTTGCCATGAAAAAAAACCTCACATTTATTTGATTAAACAAAAATAAAATAAACTGCATAGGAACATTTTAAAGTCCAGAGAGACACTGACTTTGTTTTAAGGCTGCCAGTAGCTGATACATCATCTCCTTGCTACATCCTTCAGCCTTCCCTATGGACCACAAAGATACATTCAGAAGCCTCCATTAACACAAGGGTTCTAACATTTTGTTCACTTATTCTATGTAAAAGTTTGCACATAACCTGTCATGCCTTCTTCTCTGCAGTACTCAACATCTGACAAGTAAAAATTGCATCACTTTTTGTCCAAGTAGAAATTTGATGCTCTTTTTGGACCATGGCAATTCTTGTCACAGTCTGACTCATTTTCAATTAGATACAAAAGCTCTGAGCAGCTCATTAAAAGCAGAGCACTGTCTGTCCTCCTGAGATATTTAATTATTTTTAGGAGAGCAGCATGATTAGTTACTAAAGTAGAAAAGAAATAACAGAAGAGGAAACTAAGAAAACAAACTCAAGATGCCCAACATCCAAAGAATAGCAAGATCAGCCTGGATCCTGATGCAAACCTGCACTGAGGCAATGCTACTTAAAAATCAGTAGTGAAAATTTTGTAAGATGGGGCATACATCTACAGCCAATTAAAGGGGGTGGGAGAAAAAAAAAGCATGTTTGACATTGGTTTCATGGGGCTGAGCTTTATTTTGTTCAAGGCTTACAGTTTCTCTTTGAGTTAAATCGCAGGCATGTGTTCCACACCCTCAACTCCTCCAAGGACCTGTGCACAAAGCAAGCAGGGCATGACAGGTAATGCACAGTACAAACAAGAGTCACAGACGTAAGAAACCCCCACCAACTCAGGTGACTAAGCAAACCTTACAAACTAGTTAAAAACCTCTTAGTCATTTTAGAGAAAAAAAAAACAAACCCTAAAAACAAAACTCAGAAACAGACATCTCTCCCTCTGAAGGAAAAACTACTAATTGTCTGAAAAGTACTCTACAAACCTATAAAAGGACTTTATTTTTTTTAACTAGTCTTGTAGTTCAAAAGGAAGTTACTTAACTACATCAGTACACAGACACTTAACATTCAGTCAGTAAGGCTCTATGAAAGAGCTTAAAAAATTATCTACCTGAGTTTGTAAGTTGATACAATCATTAATAGAAGGTCTAAGACCATGCAGGTACACAAAGCATTTTTAGAACCATTATTGGTTGAACAATGATGGAAAAAGATGCCAGTCTGGCTTGTTAACCCGTAAGATCACTTAGAGACATCAATGTACATTTCCCACCATAACATTTATCAAACCCAACACAGCCTATCGTTATTAGGGGTCTCCTGTACCCATTTCTGCCATCCCTTAATATGAGCTGGGGAGGAAAAAGGACTTTTTTTCCTCCAATAGAGTAGTCTGAAAATGTGCTTCTGCAACTCAACTCCACAGGTAAAACGGGGTATGTTGCACATTGCTACTTAGCTTGCCTAAAACCCCAGGAAACTGGTTTTAAACTGCCTCTCCTGAGTATGTCTGAACCTAAGCTGCCCTCCAGGAATAGGAACTTGATTGTTTTGTCATGGTGGAAAAATCCCATTGAGTCAAGCAAGCTACTAATACAATCACCAAGTCAATAAAATAAAAAAACCAGGACCTTATTCCCTTCAAGCATTTGGTATAGCATTGTTTACAGCAATCATAACACCAGTCCTCCCAAACAGGCATGCATAAAAGTTTTTCTCTTGTAGAGAGAAGACCTAAAGGTCTTATGGACATAAGAACACTGCAAATGAACATGAAGTATGTCACGTCAGCCAATAGTGTCATAATACTGAACAAAAGCTTACACTTCCATACCTCGTAGTGAGACCAGAACAAACTCAAAAGTATGTCAGGTCTCAGTCCACTTTGCCTGAACATTTGGTTTTTATTTACAGATTCTCTAGCAAGGGCAGCTTAGTATCTCCATAGGCAGGCAGCAAAAACAAAAGCAAACAAAAGCAAGCAGTCACCACACAGTACACACTTTGTATCTCTGTTTCAATTAAAATGCTTTTCCAACAGGCAGGATGAATCCTTCCCCCAGGCAGATTCTCAACTATTTCCCAAACCTGTCTGATGCTAAATTGAGGTAGATGATTTACTTCTGCAAAGTGAGGTAGAACTTCAAGCAAAAGATAGTGGCATCTCTAGTTGTGCATTTTGTACCACAGCAAACTGGGTTTCAAACTCCCAAGGACTCAAAGACCAAAGGTACAATATTTGTCTAACGCAAGTACCAGTGTTCCTTTTTTATACAGTTCCAAACTGTTTGTCTAAATATCTCTACTTTTAAATACCCTATTACCTTTTGGCACCATTTGGCTTACACTCCTTTAAAAATAAACAAAACTTTGGCACAATATTTTTTTAAACTAGAACTGAACAAAGAAATTTAATGATCAAAGTTATGGCAAGATGAGTCTATAAACCTGCTCTCTTCAGAAATGAATTTTGGTTTAACTGTAACATAACAGACCGGGCCCACTTTCCTTCAATTCAAAGAGAATGCCACATCCAAGTAACTTGTTCTTTCCCCCAGGCTGGTTATGTCTGGCCTAACATACATTAATTTTCAGGTGTTATTTTGCTTTCCTTGCTTTCTTTAAAAGCTTCAGGTTTATGGGCTTCCTTAAATAAGTTATATTGAAAAGGTACTAAATAAAAAGGAGTGAGTTATGTGAAGGACCTGCATCATCAAGTACTGAATCTTCTTCAGTTTGCTACTGAAGTTCCTGATTAAATAATTCTGAGAAAGGACAAGATTGCTTTATATGCTGAACACCCAAACAAGCCACACTGATTGCTGGTAACATTTTGTCAAGCAAAAGGTTTACAGAGAGCCACTGGTTTAACCTGGCATAGAGAAAATCCTTTGGGAGTTGGAGTAGACAGCTCTGTCCCCCACATTTGCTGTTTCCCAGAGGCACACACTCACTTTACCCTTCTCCAGGCCATTTCCCCTAGTTAAGAAGGTTACACTGAATGCTTGTTTGGTTTGCAATCCAGCTTCCAAGCCTTGCTTTTCCTCTCTGCATGCATGTAACGTTATGATACCAGGGCATTAACCTGAGAACATGCATGGAAAAGCAGAGCAAGGTTTGAATCTTATTTATTACTTTTCAATAAGCCTCTATGGGGCATCTGATGTTGGCATTGTATATTAGCATTACTTTTTTTCATTGCATATAAAACACTCCATTTTATAAGCTACACTACCACTTTCAATGAGACCAAGTGT
The DNA here is from genome assembly GCA_013397375.1 of Toxostoma redivivum. Taxonomy (NCBI): domain Eukaryota; kingdom Metazoa; phylum Chordata; class Aves; order Passeriformes; family Mimidae; genus Toxostoma; species Toxostoma redivivum. Next base: position 495,169 of record VXBI01014242.1, read on the forward strand.
GCTTAGCACTATCTATCACAAAGATAAGGAATTCTTTTGGGTAGCTAAATAGTAGTGTTTTTAAAACAAAAAAGCTCCCCAACACATGAGGTCAAACACTCAAGGTTCAGTTTGCAAGCAAATCCCACTGAGTTAAACAGACAGCAACTTAGAAAGAGTTTAAGTCATTCCTCTTCCTGACTGAGTTGGGCTGGGGGGTTGTGCAATGGCTCCATTCAAAACAGCAAAGGGCAACTTCAGTGTCTGTCACCTTCCACCCAGTGCAGGCTGGCGGGGGCAAAACGTTCCTTCAGTTCAACACAATCCTGACTGCACAATTAACTTTTTTGGTTTTTTTAATGCCTGGAAAAACAACTCCCTTCTAGTCCCAGAGAAGGGCAAACCCCACAAGCATTTACGCACAAGAGCATTTCTAGGACACTTCAACGCTGTCAGCCACTCTGGTCAAAGTATTTAGAGACCTGGCATTTTCATTAAGACATGATAGGATAAATGCAAGGACACTGCAGACTAAACATTAAAGCTTTTTAAACCAGTATTCTTTGGTATCTAGATCTTGCAGGCTATTAGTTTTCACAGCTCAAGTTGCAAATAGTTCTTGGGCTGAATAATTCAAGACAACCATAGATATCTGTCACAACTGTAGGCCACCCCCAAGAAGGGAGGCGTGTACACAGGCAGAACTTGCAAAACTTGAAGGTAAACTAGCTCTCTCATACATGTTTTGTGTGGCCACAGAAATTTAATGACAGACACCTGTATAAAAGATTATCCTTTCAAGACTGTTTTTAAACCATGCCATCCTAAGATTAAGCCTAACTGAAACACACTGCTTTGAAGAGTTTGCTTCCTTGAGGCTTTGGCTGAAAGGCAGCACAGTTGTTTTATCCCATTTAATTTAGGTGGTTTTCCTCACCCTTCTTTTGAAAGAGGTTTTTCCATCTCAGGAATCTTTCTTGTCTCTTTCTGGTCCTTTAGTTTAAGCCTCCTCTAAAGTGGCAGCTCTCTGTCTGCACACTTCATTGGTATTTCTACAAAACCAGAAAGTTAACACTCCTTGGAGGGGAAAAGCAGCAAGAAGGAAAGTGCACCTTGTGATTTCTCACGAACTTGTAAAGAGCCTTTCAACCTCAGGTCACTTTTGTGCATGGTGGCTGGCAGGGAGGTGAACCCTTTCCTTGGAGGATGGTTAAGGCTCTTCAGACTTTTTGACAACGATCATGTTTATATTTCAGAGATCTTCTCTTGCAAACAGTAAGGTAAATCCGATGGAATTTCCAAACCCAAGGGTACTGACATGAGTTTTTCCATCACAAAGAGCCAGAAGAGCCCTATGCTCCCTGCTTTGAACAATTCTTGTTTGCAAACACCAGAGGGTGAAGCTACAGGTCTGTAGAGACCATATCTGCATGAACAGCTAAACCAGAATGCAAGAAATAGAAGAATAAAACCAAATCCTTCCAGAGACTCAAAGTCACATTTTGCTAAAGAGGTCTCTATTCTTCCCCAAAAGTTTCTGCTTCTCAGAACACCTGTTTCTATATCCCCTAAAGGGCAAACTTCCCCCTGCCTCCAAGCTTTTAAGGATCATATACATTAGCTTTACACAGAATTCTTTGGTACTGCCCTGGGAAAAAAGCAGCAAAGTTTCACCTTGATGCAGTTTGCCTTTAGCTGATACTGGTAACTCTACACTTGGATCTGTAGCCAGAGGTCTTGCAGCAGGGAGCTACAGGCCCATCCCACCCACCCTAAAAGCTACAGTAGATATTCTCAAAATCTTCTCTTCAGTCCAGCTCTTTAGGGAAGCCAGAAGATGAAAAGAAAAAAAAAATCGTCACTGATAGAGTTATTGCAATCCTCTCTGAACAAAAAACCCCAAAACAAAACAAAGGAAAACAACTGTTGACGTCTCCAAATCACACCCTGAATCTCCAAAGCTGTGCTTATTTCTTACTTTTGGAAAAAGGTACCTCTTCTGTTCTAATAAATTCAAACATTATTCCCTTAAAGTTTCTCTATGGGGAGGGGCAAAAAACACTAAGTCACTTCACAAGAAAGTAAAAGGGTTTGATTTTCCCTGTTTCAACGCTCCTCCTAACCTATTCTGTTACTTAGATTAGAGGCACCGATGAAAAGAAACAGTAACTTTTAAAAGTAATTTAGCTTTCAGGTGAAAAGGGGTAGAAATGAAATTCTCAATGACAGGATACATTAAAGGAAGCCTTGCTTTATATCTAAACTTAATGATGACAGCACTAAGCCACTAAAATGAACAATTTGGTTTAAACGTAAAGAATTTTTGTGCATTTTCATCAGCTTCACTTTGTGCTGTTAAATTACTGTGTTTCAGTAAAAAAATACACAGAAATGCCAAAAAAGATGCAAACTTGCTCTTCCTGGTGAGTGAATCCCACTCACTTTCATAAAACGTTCAAAATTGTCTGGGAACAAGATGCTGTGTTCACCAGTAAATCAAACACACTGAGGTATAAAAAGGAGAACAGGAAAAAGTTCTCTGCTGCAGCAGCAATTAAAAAAAAAAACAACAAAACAACAACAAATGTCCCTCCCTCCCATGTCCCCCCACCCACAGAACTGCAGAATGGTCAAGAACACAAATTCTCTACAAACACCTACTACCATTTTCTCCATTTAAAAAGTTACATAGCGCCTTTCTTGGCTTAGTCTAACAGAACTCACCACACAAACCACCTAATGTGCACAGCAACTCTTGTTTGTGCATGAAACCCCATCTGGGGGAAAGAGGTAAAACGTTCTGAACTATGAGTATGTGGGGATGGGGAGGGGGCAAAAACCGGGGAGGGAAGGGAGGACAATGAGGTAGATAGAATTCAATTTTACAGGCTCACTCCCTGCAGAAAAGGTAAGTACATTCATCTGTAAAAAAATTAAAGATGAGGTAGGTTTGAATTAACGTTGTATTTTTTTTCATTTTCTCTTAGAAGAATTTCCCTGAGACAGTTTCTTCCTAATTCAAACGCAGATTAGAAGACGAGAATTCGATTGTTTCCAAAGTCGACCACGACAATCATGCCATCAGGGGTGACAGCTATACCTGAAGGACGGTCCATCTGACCAAAGCCGCTTCCCTGAGTGCCAAACTTGCATAAAAAGCTACCATTGGACTCAAATATCTGCACCCGGTGGTTCCTGGAGTCAGCCACGATGATGCGCCCTTCCTGATCCACTGCCACGCCCTGCGGGCGCAGGAACTGGCCATTGCCCGTGCCCTCGGAGCCCAGGAAGCGCGCTGACTGGCAATCCGGATGGATGACCAGGAGGCGATGGTTGTTGAAGTCCGTCACTACCAAGTGGCCCTCGTGATTGAACGTCACGCCTCTGGGGGAATCAAAGTGCTTCCAGAGTGCCCCTTCAAAGCCATACTTGTTAAGGAACACGCCGTCGGGCCCGAACAGCTGAACGCGATGGTTCCTCGTGTCAGAGACCAGGATCTTGCCCTCTGCGTTGACAGCCACATCCCACGGGTAATTGAATTGCCCGTTCTTCGTTCCTTTCTCCCCAAACTTCAGAATGAACTGCCCCTCGAACGTGAAGATCTGGATGCGATGATTGTCCTTGTCGGCCACGACGATCCTACGCGAAATGTCACAGGCCACGCCGGCGGGGCGATCGAACTGGCCCGGCCGGGAGCCCAGCGTGCCAAACTTGTGATGGAAGGTCCCGCACGGCTTGAACACCTGGATGCGGTTGTTACTGCGGTCGGCGACAATGATGAAGCCTTCTTTGTCGACGCTGACGCCCCAGGGGCGGCAGAGCTTGCCGTCGCTGTCTCCCTCGCTGCCGAAGGACAGCCCCGGCAGCCCGATGCCGATGTAGCTGCGCCCAGACTTCACCACCACTTTGAAGGGGCTGTTCTCGATGTGCTGGTTGCACATCATCACTGACACCAGGTGCTCTCCCTCCAGCTGGGGACGGTAGCTGACCAGGTAGGTCCCGTTCTGCTGATCGCTGACGTCTGCCCCAAAAAGGTTTCCATCCGGGCCCATGACCACTGCAGAGATCATGTCACCCCCGGAAAGGCGAGGCTCCCCGTCGTGGTCGTAGCCGATCACGGTGAAAGAGGCCACCTTGCCCTGCAGCGCACGCTTGAGACCTTCCCCCGTGGCTTTGGTCAAGGGAGCAAAAGCCCCGCTGCTGACAAAGCCCATTGATTTGATGGCCATGTACAATGCCTGGTCAGGGGGGGTGAACATGATCCTGTCATCTTCTTGTGGCTGCAGAAGGCCTCTGACGTTCTTTAGCTCCTGCACCTGAGCCAGCATGCGGTCCCGAGCCAGAAGAATGTCCATGGTACGACCCTCCTCCAGGACCTGCTGAACAGCACTAATGGTGTTATCCAGCTTGTTCAGGTTCTGACGTAACTTTTCAACCTGCAGGTAGAGTGACTTGGCCTTGACTTGGCGAATCTTTTCCACCTTGTGGGAAACAGCAGGGAGAGAAAAGCACACTTATATCAGGAAAGACAGACCACAACACACATTTCCTGCAGTCTCTCTTCTACATAAAAGCCAGTTGGACAGTTGTTACAGCATGCTGACACACAGCTGTGGAACAAACCTCTAAAAAGCACGACGTAGGCAAGAAGAAACAAGAAAAACTAATTACTTATCCAAATTTAGGATTACTAGTCTCTCCTACCCTCCAGACAAAACTGTGCATTCATACTCTGTAGATCTGCTGCATCAGAGTGACATTTGAAAGCGAGAATCACTTGCTTACTAGTAATTATTTGCTTCCTCAAATGCTATTCTGTTCTCTAGTTGCAAGATACTTGACAGATCATCCAAAGGCACAACTCATTCAGCCCCCAGGGAGGACAGCAGTTATTGCAGCCTCTCAAGAAGAGTAGAAGTTGAGGTTTCACTGACCAGAACTGAGACCAGTTTCAGAAGGTGGGTTGTTGTCCCACAGAGCTGAGGCTGGGAGTCAGCATCAGCTAGTGCACATGGGCTCCTGTCATTCCCCTGCCTGCCAGAACTGTTTTTGTGTGACTGGATAATACCAGACATCTATCCCCAGGGATTTTTAGGGTCCAATTATTTTAATATTTTCTTGTAAATACTGGCAGTCATGCTGAGCCTGTGCTTTAAAACAGGATGCTTTGTAAACATCACTTCAAATAACACAGAAGGTTTCTGCCAGTCCCTGCTTGAGGGACTGAAGTTGGTGCCAAAATACCTGTTTTGTAACTCATCTATATAAGCCTGCATCTACCTTTACTTGTGAAAATCACTTTAGACCATCTGGCAAAGACACCTGCTTTGCAAAACTAATGTAACATGTCTTTGCTTTATTGTTGCAAAAGTACATTTCCTGATGTCTGAATACCTGTTTGGCCACAGAACAATATCTGGAATGCATTTTAGTGAAGGAAGACTCAAGGTCTGAAGACTCCTTGGTTAGACACTGACTAGATCACATATGTACAAACATGCTATAAGTTGAGGTCTATAGGTTTTACCAAGCTGTAAAAAAAAAAAAAATTGGAGACGCTTCTTCTAATAGTTGTCCAAGAAAAATTACTGATCTTGGGTTTCAGCTTACTCCTTAGACTCAGCTCTGGTATTCAAAATTGTTCATTAGCATGCTTGATACAAGGGTTTGATAGACTGAGTTTGTTTTTCTAAAATCATTTACTATGACCATGCTTACTTCTTAAAATAATGTTTTTCAACTTCAAAAGAACTTGCTCTCAGTGCAAATATTCCAACAAAGTGCATTTGTACAGCACTGTCAGATAAAAAGAGCTTCAGGGCAGATCTTACTCCTCCTGTACTAGGAATACCTTAAAAGAGAAAGCTGCCAAGCTTCCTGCAGAAGGTTAACAGTGAAAAGTAACTCATCTCCTTCAATCCAAAACCTCAAAAAAAGCAGCATTTGAAGTACACTAACTATATAAAGTGTCATTTTAATCTTGCTATTGACACTTACAAAAGAAAACAAAGCTTCTCTTGTAGGGGGCCATGACCACTGAATTACTTTTATGGAATGAGTAAGAAACTTATCTGTTACTCCCTTTCCTCCTCTAAAATACCATGCACGCATTGTGGCTGAAATGAGCCCATAAGTTCAGAATTGTGCAGATCCTCTTGCTGAAGAGTACTCTTTTCTTATACTAGTTTAAAAAAAATAATTAGAGGGAAGATGCTACCTTGATTGACAGTAAAGATTTTTAAGGATGGGGGCAGTGAAAGTTGGTCTCACAGAATTTCTACTAACCTCTCTAAAAGCAAAAAAGGACAGCATAGGATATACAGCTTTGCTTCTGTCCTTTATGAGGAATGGGTCAGAAAACCACTTATACTATGTACTAAATCTAGAGCAGCACATTAAAGATACTTTGAAGGCATTGTTTAGAGGGGATCTCCTCTTGGGGCAGCTGCTGGGCCAGCAGGGGGAGTGCCCAGCCTGCGTGTGGGGCTGTGCTGCTCTGAGGATCAGAAGCCCCTGCAAAAACCCCACCGGTGGCTCCAGTTAACGAAACCTGCAGTTTTCCTTGGATATCAGAATCTAGCTGTGTAGTAGTTAGAGTATATTTTCAGTCTGAAGAGCACTTGTCAGCAGTACAAACCACACATGTGAGGGTGCATACCTTCCAGAGCAGCTCACACTCCCGCTCTTCCAAGGCCTTCTTGTGTCTAGTGGTCACTACTTTGACTTCAGACTGTACCACCTTCGCTTTCATCTCCACTTGCTCTGCCACAGCCTGGGCCTGTTCAATACTCAGCTGGGGAGAGAAAAAGACAAACACACTTAAGGCTCGACCAAACCAATTAAAAATGCATCAGAGGACTGCTGCTTACATTTCACTACGCCTTCAGGTAAAGGCATAAAGTGACAACTCTTAATTTCTTACTAAGCCTTACCCACTTCATACACTGCAGCCTAAACTGACAGGATTGTTTAAAGACATCTATTACATGGAGTTTACAACTTCATTGTGCCTTGCACCAACACCACAGCATTAAATTCCCAGCGCAATTCCAGCAGGCAGCTAGTATGGTGAACTAGAGACTTGCCCAGAAATTCATACTCGTGTCTTCTTCCATGTAGAGAAGCCAGTTTTTCTACTCCCTCAAAATGGTTCAAACTGTTGCTGTGTGAGGAGTCTGCTTCTAGTGAAAATGACACTGTAGGGAACAGACTGTGTTGTCTGTGCATTTGAGCTGCACAGAAATGCCCCTAAAAGAGTATGGAGATAATAAATTTTTACTTCAAAGAATTCTCCTGCAATTTTCAAGGGAAAACAGGAGTGCTATTTGACATCCAGCCATCAGCCCAGGGCTCAGTAAGAGTAACAGGTCTTTCAGCTCTTCCTCCTTCATGAACTCCCAGAGTCACCCTCACTACAGTTTTAACAGGGAATGTCTTCAGACTCACAGACTGCCTATATATCCCAGTCCCACTGGAGGCTGACCTTCCCTGCCCTCTCACAAAGCTTTTAGCAGGCAAATTTGACAAAAAATTAAAATCTCATTATGACACTTAGCAAAATAGACACGAAGACACAACTGGCCACGGATTAAGACTTCATAAAAGCCAGGAGGCCTCAGACCTAGGTATAAGAGGCCACATGTAAGAATACTGTGCCTCTACCACTTCTTCTTTACCATTCCTCTTGCCCTACTGCAGGAGAAAAGCATGCATTTCTTCCAAAACAGACCTGGATTCCCATCAAGCACAGGAAAACACCTTCCTTTTCTTGCAAAGAGAAAGTGGTATCACCTTGATAAGAGTCGGGGAAACTGTACTCTCATACTCCAATTTTAACAATGATGTCTGTGGAAGCATAAAAATCTTGATTTACTTATTTTTGCTTTTCGTACTTAGGACCCATTTAGAACCATGATCTATATATATGCATCCCTTATTATGCCTCAGAGATAGGAGCACTCCCAACTTCCCTCATTAATCTCCACTAGAACCAGAGTCCACCTTTCAAGAACGCCATGGTAGCAGAAAAGGTACGATGAGTACCATCCACCCCTCTGGATGCTGAGACCTTTCAGCTATAGGAACCTGTTATGCTCAACTGGTTGTCTACCAACTACTCATGTCACCATCTGTTTTATTTTCACTTACCCAAGTATGAACAGGTCAGATCAGATCAGTGAGGGCTACCCAAAATGCCCAAAGATTTTAATATCATCCAGGATATTGGTGAAGTTTTGGTAAAATTCAGAGGGTCCTGCACTCTGCCCAAATAAGCTAGAACAGCCTAGGAAGGCTGATCAGCATCAAACATGCAGAGGTATGATGGGGGGGAACAGCAATAGCAAGCTATCTATATCTGAAGCAAAAGCCAAGAGCATTAAGTATAACTTTTGGGAGTCTTCTTCACATGGAAATCCCTTGTTCACTGATTACTGTAAGATGTCAGAGTTCTGCCATGAAAACTCACTCCTACAGTTCTGCAGGCATTTTCTATGCAGAACTTGTCTTGGAGAGGTCAACTTTTTAAGAGGCATGTTAAGTAGCAGTGTTTCTTGTTCTGGTCAGATCCCACACAAACTTTTTAACAACAAATACTTGTAAAGAAAAATAGCTTTTATGATGCTTTCTCCTTGTGGTATGTCATAATTTTTCCAGTGCTAATGAATTACATGGTCAGCCAATTCACACCCTTGGGAGACAGAAGACAAGGCTGTGTTTATCCAAGAATTGTGCTGGGTTATTGAATGCAAGATGGAGAACAACTGTTTTGTTTCCTGCTGTTAGCCAATAAAGTAAATAATCTATTTGCAGCTGTACATCTCCACTTGTGGCTTCTCAGGGCTCTAAAGATGGCCAATACCCCTCCCCATTACATTAGAGATGGCACCAGTGCCTTGTTTTTGTTAAGAACCGGTCAAAACAAGTAAAACACTACTTTGCAGTATATCTTGTAAACTTTAGGGTTGAAACTGGTACTTCTAATTTCTCAAGAGCAAAACTGAAGTAGCAACAGTCCTCGTGCAGGTAACATGTTCGAGGGGGGCCACCACACAAGGAAACTGCACAGAGAGCTTCCAGTAGGGCAGACAAATGTGTTTGCACGAAGGAAAGCAATGCAGACGTCCACCAATAGCTACTGCTACCAGCACTTCTCATTTTTGAGTAAAAGGTGAAGGGCAAAGCTGTATTGGAACCTGGGTGCCCTTTGCAGGCTCTCTTTAGGTGGACACTTCTGTGAGCTCCCCTTTATCTACATTTACCCCCTGAGGGAAAAACTACTGATGATCTTGGTCTAGTGGCTACAGCAAATGATGGTACAACACGAGCCTATGAAGAAACCAACTGCAAGGGTCAGAAGAAGCAGGGTAGCATTATAGAACTTGGCCATGCTTCTGGATATCCATGCTGACCTGTCTTCCATTGACCAGTAGGAACTAGAACCTCAAGTTATAAAAAAAACTATGTGATTTCATGCTTACCTAAAAATTCCTATGGAATATTTAACGTTCTAGACCCCCAAGTTGTCACTAGTGCTGCTTTTTTAAATGAAAAAATAAAAATATGATCAGAAGCATAAAATGCTCCAGGAGAAAGAAAAACTGTTGCAAAGCTTGTGTCCTGTAGAGCTACGACAGAGGTGCTGATGCCCTCACTGGGTAGTTTCTGCTGTCTGATACTCAAATTAAGTCAGTACATCCACAGTTATGTCCACACATCACAGTTATTTGAAGAGGCTCATTCGGGCTCACAGCAGGGCCTGTTAATCCAGATGCTGAGCCATGATGTGAGATTACACCAATTTAGTCCAGGACTTTATCCAGTTGAACAAACTGCAGCACAACACACCACACCACAGTAGTAGCACCATGAGATACATAAAGGCTGCTTATGACAACTGTACTGCAATTTATCAATGCTGGCTTGCATGAACATATTTGGAAAAGTCCCTACGATTTTTTTCATCCATCCATCCAAAGATGAGAGGGAGGTATAATTCTTCAGGCATTAATTCTGACATTTAAGTTTCCCAATCTCAACTTTTTCAATGAAGGTGCAAATCTCTGGTGAGAAAATTCAAATTCAAAAATTTTGGTTCTACTGAGGCATTCTTCAGTATTTGAGGGGTGAATGGACCACAGATACCGAATGAAGAACAGTAAACATACACTTTCTTACCTTGGTATGGAGAATTTCCAGTTTAACTGTTAAGGAATTTAAGACTAAGTTAACCCTACTCAAAAGGAAACAAAGAGCTGAGATGCTTCTTTCTGATAAACTCCTTTCTGGATTTTAAGAGCACATTAAATACTAAAAAATCTTAAAGGAAACTTTTAGTATGTTTCAAGTTAGCTCTCTTCTACCAAATGGAAGGTGTTCCAACCATAAGTGGTTTGTTTTCAGTTCTTTAAGGCACAAAAAGATACAGTGGGCTTGTTTCACTGAACTTTTCCAGTTACTTATCACTGTGTCAAAGCAGGATAAAACAACCAGGAGATAACAGTAGGCTTTCTCCAGCATCAGGAAGTGGATACAAACTTCCTAATGTTTTTACACTAGAAAAATTAACTGGAAGATCCTACATAATGCAGTGAAAGGTACCAGGATTAACAAGTTTAGCAGTGAATTTGCAGCAATACTGGTGCAGCTATAGCACAAATCACAGTAGCTGGACCAATTTAAAGGTTTTAGTCTAATGCATGTAAAAACACTAAAACATGCTCACTTGAAGTTCCTCACAAAGATAATTTTAAAAGAAGCTTTGACAAAGGGAGGGCTAGAGGCCAGGTTAACTCATGCCAGATACAACTAAGCAATCATTTTGGTATGTACTGCAAGAACATACTTTTTGCCTACAGTTTTAGGCAGAACAGCAGTTTGGACAGTGACACATGTCAAATCCATCTTCCCCAATAACCATCTGCTCATATGCTGCACTGAGGATCTCACTGAAATACCACACCAAACAATGACTAGAAGTACGAAGAAACTTAGCCTCTTGATATAAATCCCAGCTTTAGAAAAGCACAATAGACTCCATTTTGTTGACAAAGCTTCATTTCAGATTCTCAAACCTGCAAGCCTGACTTCAAAGCCATGCACAAGGCTGCCTGAGCTAACTCAATGTGACAACCCCAAAACGATCCCTTGCAGCACAGCAGTGCCATCCTTCTCAGGTATCGACCTCCCAGCAGCACAGATCCATATGGCAACCCACAGGGAAGCTCCCACCCAAGGGCAGAGGCTCAAGGCAGCAGATCAGCTTCCTCCTCGGGCCAGCGAGTTTCTTACAGAACCCCCTCACCCCCTGAAAAGGTGTTAATCTATTTCATACCACTTCCCCCACAAATTTGGGAGGGAAGCTCCTAAACCTTTCATGATAAGAGAGCAGCTCCTGCTATGTTCAGCACATGACCAGTCTCACCGGGCAGGGAGGAGCTTGCATGGTCAAACACCCCAGCAAAACCAGTTACAGGCTCAGCTAAGAAAGAATTTATTTTGTTTTTCAATAAACCCACTTTTTAGAGCATCTGAGATGAACAAATTAAAATGTATTTTAACATGTTCACCAAGATACTGACCCTAAATGAGCATGAGCACTCAGTGCTTTACTGTTATGCAAGTGCATTAGATTACATGCATACATCCATATATATATACAGTTACACATGTATAGATGTATTTTAAGAAGGTGACATTTTGAAGAAGCCATCTATCTTTCACCCTAACAGATTTACGTTCAGTTTGTGACCTAGTCCTTGGAAAAAATTCTGAAAGAAGACAGCTAAGTGTGCACTTTCATGAGGTAAAGCAAGGCAGCGGGACATGCTCCCCATATAGAAAGGCAGCAGTCCTGATTCCTCCCACACCATTAATCCAGTGTCAACTTTGGCTTTCATATCACCCTGTGAATCAATCTGAGTCTCTGAAAAGGCTGGAAAAGTATTCCAGCTAGGAGTATAGCTTTCTGCTGAAATAAGAAAAGAGTCCTACCAGCAACCCAGTTGGATGTTGCTGCTTCATTCCCTGGCACCATCAACAATCCTTTTAGCACTGCAGTGAACCAGCCAGGGGGCTGACCCAGCCAAAAAGCAAACCCACAGAAAGGCTACCCTTTCAGCTGGATCAGTTCACCACACAGGCACAAGTTCTCATGTTAGAGACAGGCTTAAGAATGCAGGACAGGATCATCATAGCACAAAGAAGCATGGAAGGCTTTCCATCACTCCAGAAATTTCACTGAGGGGAAAAAAAAGCACACTTCTTGCTCTCAGGCTTGCACTTTCTTACAGAGGACTTAAAACTTCCTTGAAAAGTGAGATTTGGACTCTTCTGGAGTGACAGACTACATCAGGCTTCAGTGGATCAAGAGGCTGAAATGTATCCCAACTCACAGCATTTTTTTTAAGTCTGAAAAACAAGCTTTCCTCCAAAGCCACAGGAAGAGCTTAAATAAACATTTCTTCCTAAAAGCCTTCAACTTTGGTTAACCAGATACTCTCCAGCCAGTTGACTCATGGCTTGATTTCCTCTCTCCTGCAACGCCCTTCAAATTCCACCTTTTCCCATTTATTCTCAACTACCCCTCCTCATCCATCCTCAACATCTCCTGTCAGGGGAGCTCTCACTTTCAGAGCCTATTAAGAAAGAGTTCATGGTACAGCAGTATGTATCAGTCCCACTAAAAAGTGTTACTACAACAAATTACTTTTCAAGCCTCTTAGAGCTCCAGTCTTGTGTTCCTCATATTACAGCTTGTACTGGCATTTAATTCTCTGTTGCCTATTTCCATACTTTTAAGAAAACCACTCAAGCCAATTTCTTTTAATTTAGAGACTTATTTTAGAGTTTGTTTTGAATTCATGCTGACATGCTGTCTCCTCCCTAGGATAAACATACAGCTTCACAGCCATGTTGTCCCAAGAACAAGGAGAGCTCAGCTCCATGAAAACTTTGAGTGGAGCACCTCTGCTTTTAACAGCATCACATGCTTTTCTGGTTGCTGGTGATGTTGCTTCAGGAGTAGCTGGCTGGGGCTGAACAATTTTCCCATTCCTGCACATTCACTTACAGATTTCCACCCTGTTAATTTTATCAGTAATCTGTTTGCTCAGTACTCTTCTTCTGTGCAGTGGTCCAGATTAAAAATACCAGTAAACTAATGAAACAACTCAGTTCTTGAAAATATGGTTCATTTTACAGATCTTTACTCAAGATGCTCAGCTAATATTTCTAAGACAGCCTCTTAACCTGGATAGGCTGTGGCCAGACCAGGGTGAAGCTGCATGGACTAAGTTCAGTGGAGTTCCTTGTTCAAGTTACATGAGCACATTCTGTGTACCATGCAACTTTTACCTGCACCATCAAGGAACAATCAGCTCACCACAACGGCAGGAACCTTCTGCATAAAAGCCAGAAAAAGATAAGGAAGGAATAAGCAAAGTAAACTTGGAGGGAAGAAAATCAGGCACAAAAGCATTTATGCAATAGTAGCAGAGTAGTGCTCCATGATCTCCTGCTAGTTTCTCCAAAGACTCCAAAAGTATTAGATGATTTAGCTTTACCAGTTAGATGATTAAGAGCCCTGGAGGTCAAAAGCAATTTAATTACTAACAGGCAAAGCCCTTGTCTAGGACAGCCTGGAAAAATTCAGAACACTGCACTAGTGATGCTCTTTAAACTAGTATAATTCCTACCTTCTTGTCATTTTGGGGATGTGTGAAACGTTTCAGTATGGATACTGCTGAAGAGCTTTGTAACTCAGTTTAAAAAAAAAAATTCTTGGAAGATGTTTTCCAGTATTCTGCCTGAAGCTGGAGGTTAAAATTAGCCATCCAGCTCCAAAGCTTGTTTACTGTGCTGGTATAACAAGTTAGCATCAGAAACTGAAGGAAAATGTCAACAACTTATTACCATCTATACCAATGATAAATGATTATCATTCCACTGGTGCAAAGACTTAATGAGAGACTAATTAGTTGCTCTTGTCTCACAGAACAAGCTAAATTCCCTCATTTACTAGAAACAAGCAGCAAAGGGACGACAGTGAGCTTTCGGTTATTTTAATTGTTGTTTGTACCTTGCATGTGCCAGCAAAGCTACCCAATTTGTAAAGTAAGTTAACTCCCTATGCATGACATTCTACAAATGTTTACCAAAATCTTAGTAGTTAAAGTGTATAGTGTTGAGTTTTGTAATACCCGACTCAAATTTAGAACATGATGCTAACAAAACTACATAGCAGCAGGTGTGGAGTGAATCTTCCCACATATGGTCTCCCCACCCAAAGTCTCCCTATAGACAAACTACTACTAATATAATATCAAACCTACCACTAGGTATAACTCGGCAAAAGTAAGTACCTACATATCACTGCAGTTTAATTCCCTATGAAAATTCCTTCTCTAGCTTGTGCTGCCTTTCTTTCTAGCCCTTGCCAGGTATTTAAATTTGTGCTATAAAACACTGCTGAGGTCGAACACAGTAACAGGCAAAGTGTGCATCTGTGTGTGCAGAACAATCCTCACGTGGAGATAGCTCTAGATCCTCATGCAGGTTAAGGAATTTCACACTAATCCGGCAGCTGATTAGTATTTTGCATTTGGTGGCAACACTGAAGATATAACAAGAGTCAAAGGTAGGCAGAGTGCTAGAAGCTATACAAGCAGGAAGATGCTCAAAGAAAGTCTCAGCTGTAAAAACAAAACCAAATTTGGCACCGCCACATAAGATCTGAACTTTCTTGAAATGCTTCACACTCAAGTGCATCTGTACAGAGCCTCATATATGTTGTGATTTACATGACAGGATTATGCTGCAAGAATGCAAAACTCATATAACAGCACTTTATTTTCAGCTCCACCACCACTTCTGTCAGAGATCTGAGAAAACAGAAGGGGTGAGAAGACTGACAGCAGAAGCAGAGAGCTTTTTGCCTTGACACCTTGCCCTCTAACAGACAAGCTGGAGGGGAGAGGGGGGAGAAGGAGGGGGAAATAAGAGTACTTGAGTTGGGAGTATCTTACTTGAATAGCCTGTCGTCCTTGCTGAGCATCTGCCAGGAGCTGAATGGTGAGAGTTCTGGAGTCCTGTAGGGCATCTTGGAGGTAGATAAAGCTGTGACCCACATGTCGTCCCATGGTACATTCCCGACATATGGGGACAGAACAGGTATCACAGTAGAAATGCAGTACCTGGAAAAAAAAGGGGGGGAAATTTCTCACTACATAAAGAAGAATTGAAAAGAAAAAAGAGCCAGGATGTGTTAAAAAAAAAAACAGAAAAGAAAAATAAATCCAAAAAGTTCAACTATAAAGGCGATGGTTAGGGGCAGCAGCAATAGGCAAAGACTTCACAATAGTTTCTCCACAGAGGAAGAGCTATCCTTCCCAGTAAACTCCAAATCATGCCCTAACAGTTAGATGGAAGTGTCATTGTTTTCTTTGCAATACAATACTAGGAAGAGTGTCCACATCAGCTCCTCTTAAGAGCGGAAGCCATCTGCCAACACTTACAGATTGGAGATGGCATCTATGGCAAGTTTCAGGTGAAGACTTTTCCTGCAAATACAAACACCAAATTCTCTTAAGTGGCCCATTCAATAATCAATATACTGGAGAGCTGCAACACAGCACACCCACTGCTCGCAAGGGGAAAACCAACCATGCATGCCAAGAACCATCCTCTCTTTTCAAAATATGCAAATTCCTTATGTTCAGGTCAGCAACAATATTAGGCAAAACTCCCCCCTGCCACTTCCATTAACAAAGCAAAAAATCTTTGCTATGACAGTGTTTTCTATGCTAGTGATGCTTCGAGATGCTTTAGCTGGAAAACAAGACTGGAACTTTATCATGCCCATCAGAGCGTTTGAATGCGACAGTGACCTGTGGGTAACCACTAAATCCCCATTCTGTTCACAAAGCACTTCCAAACCCTATATTCAAATCACAACTTAGACCAAGATGTTAGCCTAGAAAGCTGGATCCATTCATCAGCTGTAGCTGCTCCCATTCCATCCAGTAGAGGGAAGTAACACACAGAAATAGCAACTTCCATGGAAGCCTGCTTTCTTAAGAGGGAAGCAGAAATCAGCACTCTCAAGGTTTTGTTTCCAAAGATGTTAATGAAGGAGCACAACACTCCAACAAAAGAAAGTTCTGTATTCAAGTCTTGCTCTTAACTATTTTTGCTTAGAGTGAAATAACAGAATCTTTATTGCCATGAAACAGTACAATGGCGAGAGGTTTCATACTATGAACAACTTTTCCATCACCAGATATTTGAAGCCTACCTCACAGAAAGGAGCAAGAGCAGAACAAAGATTGGACAAGTGTTTGATATGCCTGTCTTCTCCCAGCTGTCATCCAGCCACTCCCGGCCCCAGCTAACAGCTCGTGATACGGTGCATAACATCCCCCTTTCCTTTCTCCCTCAAGAGCAAGGGGAAGGACAGGACAGGTGATTCCCTTGGATTGCCTGGGCTGCATAAAGTGACATTTTAAGCTCCTATAAGCACAACAGCTGAAGTAGTATATGGATTAATTTCTCAAAGGGGTATGTGTGTGTTTGTGTGCACATGTCAGATTTTACTAAAACCTGCCCTTTTTTTTTCCCTGAAATCAACTCTTGCTGTAGGAAAACTGGAACAGACTTACGTTTGCTTCTGTTCGAACTAAATCCTCAAGCAGTGTCTCAGATTCCCATTTTTCCAAGTAAAAAAATGCCTTAGGTCTGAAATGCATTGTTTGAACACAACGTCATCCCCAACTAGAGGGATCCTTGTCCTTAACACTGTGGTTGTCCAAATATGTATACAATGTTCACTTGCACATGAAGTTCTGTAATTTCTCTGTTGAAATTACAGGGAATGTTTATTACATGTTGCTGAATAACTCCACTTAAATAACTGAGAAGTTGAGAGAGAATGAAAACCAAGACGTGGTATTAAGTTAAGGCATATGAATCTGATATACTTTAAAAAACATACAGCAGGGATTTGGGGCCTCAGTCAAGCAGAGCAGCTGAAAAGAAAATGGTGACCATATGAACAGAAGACCAGAAGCAAGTTAAATCTATTACTAGTCCTCCACAATAAGTCAATACCAGAAGCAAAAGTTCGCTCCATTCCTGCAGCAGGGTAACAGCATCCACTGGGTAAAAGAGTCACCCAGCTGCTCAAGCCAAAGAAAAAACCCAGCTTAAAACTGTTCAGTTGTCTCTTGCCACCCACTAAATGTGGTGGGAAATATCAGTCCTGAATCCAGAATGAAGAATGACAAGAGCTACATTCTCATTTAGGAAAACAGGCAGATTGCACAGGACATGGCAGGGGAAGGTCTTGGGTAAATACTGTAGAGCTATTGATAAGGCCTTATTTATTTCTTAGTCAAACAAACAAACAAAAAAAAGGTAAAAACAGCCTAGATTTAAAATGGAAAGCAAAAGAGTTAGCAAGCTTGGGCAAAAAGAAGTAGATATGGTGGTCTGATCTCCATCACTACAATTCACCTTAAGTACACAGAGAGAGAAATCACAAATGCACAATCCCTAGTGCTCTCTGTGGGGAGGAAAGCTAGCCACCAGAAGAGCACTGAAAGAGTTTCACTTCAAGGTGAACTAGCAACTCCCAAGAAACTCCTTTCTGGGTTACAAGAGAACTCCCAAACTTGGCAGGGGTAGGAGGGCAGTTCTCCTCCTGTGGGCAGTGTCCCAGGCACGTGTCAGGAGCACCCAGCAGGCTGTACATCAGCCCTACCCAGCAAAGGGGGCACGCTTCCAGAGGATAATGCTGGGAAGTCTCTGCCTGTGCAGGGCACAACACGGAGAGGGGGTTGTGCCAGCTGGGCTGATGAGGCTTGGGCACAGCATCCAACTTGCCTGTGCTTGCAGCCACAGCCAGGAGTTTATTGTTAAGCTCAATCCTGCTCACATCCCAGTCCCTAGGTCATGGCCACAAAGGTCATGTACTGCTAGATTAAGTTTCTATGCCTGGTTCTAAATAGAGGGGGGTGGGGGGAGCCAGAGGTCCCCTTTCTCCTCATCTCCCAAACAAGCAACTCCCTGGGAAAAAAAAAAAAAAAAAGATAATCATACCAAGGATAGGTATAGGACAATGCTCAGCTGTGTTCTCAATTCTGAACTGATGCACACACAGCAAGCACACCCAAAGCACCAGCAGAGCCCTCCTTTCTTCCAGTTTCAGCGATGTGAGATGGCTACCCCACATTTCAGCTCACTGCTACTGCAGTGTTGTAATGCTCCTTCCCTGCTCCTTACAGGACAAATAACAAGACTGGTCTTGAAGTGTGGATGGGGGGCAGGAGTAGCAGGAGGGAAGGGAAGAGTAAGACTAAGTCTTCCTTAGTAGACATCAGCTTACACTCAGTTAAAAAACAAATTCCACATGACCTCAAAAAAACAAAACAAAACAAACCCCAAAAAACCCAAACCAAACAAAAAACCCCAAAACAAACCCACCAAAAACACCCCAAAAAACCCCCCACCAAAACAAAAAACCAAAACAGTACCTATGGGAAAGTCCTAAAAATATTTCCCCCCTCCCTATCTGAAGGGGCAGAGATGATACAGCCAAAAGATCCATCAAGCTGTAAATTAATTATTGTCCTGTTAATTTCACTATTTACCCAAACATTGGAAAAACTGGTTTATAAGCAAACACCTTCAAACATTGCTGGTTTTTCCAAATCATGTGAATGCTCTGATGGGTAGCAAGGAAAGAAATATTAAAGCAGAGACAGATTCGTCCTTTCAAAGAAATTTATAATCTGTGTAAATTGCATTTAATGAATTGTTTCTTTCTGTAGTAATTATTAAGTAATTAAGTAAAAATACCATTTTTGAGATAAAAACTGGTGCCCTACAACACCCTATCCAGTAAAGGGAAAAAGATTAATAAGCAATTCTAGGAGCTTTTATTTCTTTTAAAAAACTGTTCTACTACATTAATTAGTATTTTAGAATTTCAACCAGAATTAAGTGAAGAGAGAAATCAGAAGGAAGAGGGGACTAGTTTTAGAGATAGTTAAAAGTGATTTATTTTAAAATAAATCAGCTATGGGTTGATTATTTCCCAAACAGGAAATATTTCCTGAATTGGTGGCATACAATTTTAGACACAAAACAATAAAGGGAGCCTACTTCAATTTAAACAGAATCACTGAACCATGTTACAGGGCTATTCATCTTTTACAGCCACAGCAGCCCAAGAAATACAACAGCAAGGCCATAAATGTGATTGCTTCAGGAAAGGCTGTACAGTGCACCGTAAAAACATTTTACAACAGCAGGAATTCCTGGGTGTCGCTCTCCCCATTTTTTGGTCCATCTGCTTTCAAAGGGGGCAGGGGGATGGGCGGAGATGTTGTTAAATGTCCCCCGGGACTGCACAGCAATCAATCATCATCTGATGAATGGCCACTAAAGTTAAACCCTGACCCCACTCCACAATTCCCACACCAGCCCTTCTCTCCTTACTGCTGACCAGCTTCCAGCGTGTCCCCCCCCCACCTTCCACCCTCACCAAAATTTCCCAAATACCAAGCCCAGACAAAAGCAATGGAATGTAGTAGGCACCATGACAGAGGAGAATTCAGCAGAAACAGCATCTGAGGAGGCTTATCCTTGCACTGTGTTTAAATAAATATTCTCTCAGCAATACTCACAACACCCTTCTCCTCCCAGCTTGCAAACACTTCATTTCTCTCATTTTCAGAGCACATGTGCATGCAAATGGACAAAAAAGCATGGGGAATCTAATCAGTTAAAAACTCATTTTCTGTCACGACATTTCAATACCTTGCAAGGATTTTATTGAAGCGTACAGTGTTACTTTGTACAAGGCAGCAACACATTATTTTTAAAATGCAAGTCTGATCCTCTAAAAATCTGTAAGCTTAACCAACAGTAAAAGAAGTCTACAGACAAAACAGTAGCCTCTTGGTTTCTACTTTTGGAAAAGTTTCAGTATGGTACTTGTAACTTTTATGATTAGAAAAAAAAATCTTACTATAGTCAGTTTAAAGTTTTCCATTACCAAAGGTGTTTTATTATCAAGTTCCCTTGATAGTAACTCAAACACCAGTAGCTTTGTTAGGTAACGTGTAAGGCTTAGATGACTGAGTTCAGTATAAAGCAATTTTCCAAGGAATTTTAGTCCTACTTCCTCAGCACTGTGGAGTTGTTTCTTGTTTTCTGGTTTTTTTTGCTTCCCTCCCTCCCGCCTTAAAAAGCTGCTTCCCTACATGCAGCAATTATTTATTCTCGCCTTTTTTTTAAAAAAAAAAAAAAAAAAAAAAAGTATACAAATGAACTAGTCCTCCTAAGTGGTGTGGAGTTTGATACAGATAATTGTTGCAGGTTTAAGCAAAAATAGGTAATATTTTTACTCTGCAGGAAACTTGTCCTTCATTTCCACTCCAATGGCAATTTGTGACAATTAACTTGATTCACACCATGATGAAATGAAAGTAGTATTTTAGGAATCTGAAATTCAAGTGTTAAATGTAAAGAGTGTAGACATGGGCAAGTCACATGATACACATCAGAACTACAGGCAATTTCCCAGTATATCTTAAACATCTGGCATTCAGAGATATCAGTTAATGATCAAATTGCTTCTAGAATCTGTGTTTTAACTTGATGCTCTGGTGTAGAAGAGATTGGCTTAATACCAATCTTCCTCTCTGCATACAGTAGTAATGGGAAATTGCACACCAACTCCAGCAGACAAGAGAGTTAGTCCTCGAACTTAGCTCAATTTTCTAATAACAAAACTTCTACAAAAGCATGGGCACTTTGAAGAGTTACAGCTGTGTCCTACACAGGGCATGCAGCATGCACAGGTAGCTCTACCAAGTGGCAAGAATGAAATTAGTTTACTATTACCTTCCTTTGCCACTTCTGAATGAGCAGAGGTGGGTTTTGGTCCATTTAGAAATTCATCAAGTGCAAGAGAATCATTCAGCCCTTCTGTTAAATTTACCTTGATTTCCTTAACCCACCTGGAATAATAAAAACCCGGCTAACAGATGACTTGGCCTCATGCAAGTCTTTTTATAGGAAATAAAACTGCAATTCCATACGCTTTTTTCCAGCACTAGTGTTAATACTCTTCCTTCCCCAGATGCTCCAGTGGGTTCTGTTCCTTATTTCTCAGCCACACAGGTATCTCTTGGCCCAGCACATGAAGGGGAAGGAAGCTCACAAATTAAACCTCAAATGCGAAACCACACGCAGCTCAAGGCTGTCATTTCACTCCACAGTTAGACTGAGAGTTACTCAGTGAGGAAGCCCTAAATCTCCCCTGCCTTGCTCCTATCTCCCTCCCTTTACTGATCCAGTCTCAGTGAAAAGATTTGGGTATCTTTACAAAAAGCATAAAATTCATTTTTGAATAAACTATTTTTATCAGCTGAGCCTGGGATCAGAACATCAGTAGGACTAGCACAAGGAAGGGGAAAGAACCCATAATTAAGGGCATAGAGACATTTGATGACAACTATCTGGTACTTTGCCAACCTCACAGCTGGAAATCAGTGTAAATCTTCTCTCTGATAGCATTCGTCTCAAATTCTAACTGGAAGAGAACAGTATCTAACTGGAGTTGAGTTAAACAGGCTGGTAAATCAAACAGACTACTATACTCTTAAAATTCCTAATGTTTACCTTCTTCAATCCTCTTGTGATGTCATGAAGCCAGTAAAAACAGCTACATATTTTAGAGTGGCGACAGCACTGAGTCAGTCAGTCCATCCAGGTTAAAAGCAAAGTTTTTTGAAAGACTGCATGGCCACATTAATCACTTTTAGAACACCCAGTAGGTATTAATAGTCAGCTGGGAGTGGAGCAGAGACCATTTAAGTTGTCTTTGCCAACACAAAGAGCATTTGCAAATTTAAATTGATTTGGGGTAGAAGTGACAATTAAGTTCCACTTCACTCTGAAGGCCACATGACCACTGGAATGGTGTGACAACAGGCTGCCAACCGGGCCAGGAGACAGGAAGTCACACCTTTGACAAGGCTGTTTTAAGCATCTGCTGGCTCCAGCCTACTATGAAATTGCATCCTCTGTGTTCTAAGTTAAAATCTAGTAAATTAAACTCCCTGAGATGCCTGCAGCTTCTGGTTCTAGGCACTCCCCTGGCACGGCAGCTTTCCAAGCATTTCTCTTGGCAACTCCTCTGCCAGATGCACGATGCCCGCACTGATCCACTCTGATTATGGAGTGAGCACCACATCAGTCACTGGACTTTGCCCATCTCATCAGCTAACTTGCTAAAAGCTCTTCGGTGCAAGGTAACTCAGTCAGCTGATCTAACTCACCATCTCAGAGATTCCAGTTACTGATGGACTGGAAAGGACATCTTGCTTCCAACTCAACTCATTGGTCCAATTCTTCCTAAACAGAGATAAGCAGGGCTTAATACTATTTTAATGTTAATACTGAGGTGGTGCAGGTATAATTATCCCACAGTGGACTATTGTTCAGTTATTACATAATGGCAAGTCGACATTCAGCAATTTTCTTTTAAATAAATTGTTTGGAGTAAAAAAACCCAAAATCTATATTTTGCTTTTTAAAGAGTAACAACATCTGTTTTAACACTGAAGCAGGTAAAGGAGCCAGTCTAGAGAAAGATGCAATGGTATCAGTAGCTAGTACATTACTCAGCCCAAAGATAAGTCACAGCTCTTTCACGGATTTCAATAGGGGAGACCAGCCTGTGCTTCAACATGCAACTCATTAGCTGTTTAAATGCAGCTTCTGTGCCAAATCTGCATGACATGAGTAGCAGCAGGGTGGTCTTGGCACAGGGGACAGTGGGTGGATCTAAATATTCAACAGTTCAAGCATGCAAGCTAATAGCCTGCTGTGGTGGCTGACAGAGTGGGTCAGGACACAGTTCTACCTTCAGGCCCATCTGTCCAAGGCACTGCTGTGAGTCCCTGCAAATTTACTGAGACTCAGTAAATTCTTCAGCTCTCTGAAAACCAGAGTGTCTTAAAAGTTCTGATCCAAAGCTTGGCCATGATTTCACCAATGCTGTAAACAGCAACAAACTTCTTTGCTACTGCACAAGGTGTTTTGTCTTTTAGAGAGAACCAAACGTTAACATCTCTACAAACTCCTTATGTAACATGTTCTCCTCCCCTTTCCCATACAGCTCAGTGTAAGAGCTTTTGAAATTTTTCCTTCTATGTACAGAAAGGGTTGGACTAAGGGCTGTGCCATCTCTGGGACTATCATCAGTACTGGCCTTGCCTCTCAAAATCCATATTCCTCAAATCCATGCTGTTCCCACACCACTGCAGAGAACACTCTGTTCAGGTCCTTGACAACTGTGGATCTTCACATGGAAATATAACAGCAAGGATGCCATTATTTGTCTTGCAAACAAATAAAATATTTTTGTCTCTTAATATACTGGAGACAAAAACTGTATTCCTTTTTTGATTTGATAGGGGAAGGGAGTGGGAAGAAAAATAACCCTAAAGTTCCCAGATTTCACTCAAGGGCAGGTAGTCATCATGCTGAGGACAAAAAGATTGAGAAACAACATGTTAAGCAGATGGGCTGTGTGCAGTTTGACAAAGACTTCCCCGATTCCCAACACAAACAGGTCTTGAGTAGGATTGATTCTCTTATACAGCTAGTCTCTAGTCAATCCACCACTACCTAGCAAAATTCACTTTGACACAACTGATTCCCATTAATATTGTTAGAGGTCTTCTCTGGAGGGTCAGAAAGCCTATCAGACTACACGTATTAAATTCAAAATGTTCAATTGCTAGAGAAAAACTGAGTATGAGAAGAGCGAGCACATTTACCCAGATAAACTTCTGCTTTATCTATTTGGACTTTGCAATAGGTTCTGCTTAAGGGGATTTTCTGAATTTTTAAAAAAATTTATTTCATGTGAGGTCAGGGTAGGGGGTGTCAAGCTGTTTTTTCTTGTTTTTTTTTCAGCAGTACTAGAAGTCTTGGTTCAGAAAAGTATTTCTTCAGAACATGAGTTTGGACTTACTCTTTCACACCATGTAATGCTTCAATTACATCATCTAGTACTCATTTGCTACAAGAAAAAAAAAAGATCGAAAGCATGTATTTGAAAACTCCCACAGTGGAAGCACCACATGAATAACCTCTAAGTCAAACTGCAGAAGCTGGAGAATACTGAAAAACTAAGTACTAGAAAACTAAGCAAGCATGAATTCTGAGCCCACTTTGCAGCTTCATTGTCTCCTTGTTCCCCCTTGCTTATGTGGCCTTACTGACAATTACAGAGGAAAAGCACAAGAACCCAGAATCAAAACAATTAGTAGAGAACAGTGCTCAAAATTTTTAAAGTTTTAGATGAAGTAGTATTTTACACAGAAATTACATGAACATAAAACCAGCACTAGGCAGCAGCTCAACATGTTTCAAGTGCATACAGTATTTGGGGGGGGTTGTCTCTGTACTGATTATTCGTTTAAAGTAAGTTTAATAATGTTATCTCATCTCTACATAATTTTAGAAAAAAAAAAAAGCTTCTCCTTATACTTTTTTAAAGGATTATTTGTGTTAGGAAGAAAGAAAAATGCATCAACCTGTAGACTAAAAAAATCTCAAAGCCCTTTCTTTTAACAAAGAGGATTGTTAGCACACATTTAGCAAAGTGAAGCAAGATTCTGATATCTAACACCATCACCACTAGACTCCGGTAACTCCAGTTTGAGTAACAGCCTGGTAAGCACAATCAGTCCACATAACTTGTACAAGACACTGTCCCTCCTCCCCTGCTTTCCAGTATCAGCTCTCCAGAGTGACCTAGTATTATGGGAGTGAATATCCCCACAGAGATAGCACAGCAATTACCAAAGGAGGATTAGGCTGCTTGCAATGAGAACTAGACTTTTACATATGCAAAACATTAAATACCCCTATCAGGTTTAAATTTAGTTTAAATTTCCACAGGATTGCTACAGTTCTGTTTTTATGTGGAGTAAAGGCAAATAACAATAAAAGCATTTACCCATTAAGGCATAAGACCACCTGGGATACTAGAGGAAGGAATTCGTCCTCCCCACGTGTTCTCAGTGGTAAACTATCCAGTTGGCCGAGTAAGTGCTCAAAGCAGAACAGGGAAGGGGTAGAAAGTGGCATCCTTTTCTCCTCTCCTTCTCCCCACCCCACCACTAGGCTCTGGGTACTGCTGCAGCCCTGATATCTAATGGAAACAGCACAGTTCTGCTGTTCCTCCCACTTCTGCCTCGAATCTCTGTCTTCAGAGAAAAGCTGTAACAGGAACAGCCATGGTACTGAACCCCCACAGCAGGAACTGTTAAATTTTTTCTTCTTTAATTGTGAAACAATCCATTCCTATTAAACAAGTCCAGTTACTACCACTGCCATATGCACATCAAACTCAGGTCAAAGTAAATATGACCAACTATAGCCTTTTATTAGGAAATACAGGCAAGATGGTTGTCTGGGAAAACTGACATATAAACCCATTCCAAGTGTTTTATACTGCAATGTTTTTAGTTACTCCTTATGTGGAACAGCTTTTGTGGAAAGCAAAGGCAGCACCAAATTGGCCCACTTTGTTCTTTGCCTTACCTCCTCTGCCTTACTCTGTCCCAAACACTATTTTTACAACTATATACTCACATAGGAAGCCCTTATAGAATAGGGCATTTAAGGGAACTTCTTTCTTTACCAAAACAGCCAATATGAACATTTGGAAGGTATATTCAAAAAACATTCAAGTTCTACCACTATATCATCATCCTTTTAAAGACTAACACACCAAAAATATGCAAGTGTAAAATTTTTACTAGCTTTAGTGCATGTTTCAGAGCAGGAAAAAAACTACAACATGTTGAGGTTTAATTGGGGATTCCTCATAAATGAGGAATTTTAATTAAGGAAAACCAAATTTGCATGGCATTAAAAGAAAAGACAAAATTGGTTTGCTTCAAATCCAGGCAGTAGTTTCTGGAAGTTTCCTTAGCTAACAACATCAAATTCTACCATCCATGTCAAAAATAATCATTATCTGCTCCCAGCATAGGGCTTGCCACATATACTGGAGTATCTTATTCAGAGAAAAAATGTTGTCCTTGAGGACCAAAACTAGGCTGCTCGTAGTAGAATGTCAGACTGCATTTGTCAGATTAACACGCTTGTTACAACTCCTCTTAATTTTAAGGAGGATTATACAAATCACATTTTATGAAAGACTCCTCATGCAAGTGTTATCCTATGGGTGCTAGTGCACTATTACTTCCAACTGAACTCCAATATTTAATGTTTGTTTTGGAAGACCTAGCTGTCTTAACAGCTGCAGGGCATTTCAATAATCATATAACAAACACTACTGCAGGTTACTCTTTAATCCCTCGTGAGTGAATGAGTAAATTCTTGTCCATCTATCATATAATTACACAGCTCTGTAGTTACAGCCAAAAAAGGTACTGTAAATCATAAAGGAAAGACATCTAAGAACAAGAATAGCTGTTCCAGGAAGTCAAAAGTGTTTGCACAGAATAATTTTTTTCTCCATCACCATAAAAGAGCAAGAACAACAATTTTTTTGTTAACAAGCCATTAACATAAAGTGAGAGAATCTTTATTTATATATGAACGTTTAAGTTGTCCACCAGGACTCATCTTAAGTACATCTTTATTTATCCCCCTTCACCTCTCTGATAACAGAGCAAAAGCAAAACCTCTAAGTTTCAGAACTCTGAATGAATTACCTACCCACTGCATACTTATGTCCAAGTGGCTAAAATATGAGTACAAGCAAGTTTAAAGCCCTTCTTCCCCCAAGTGATTTTTGTTGATTGTGGGAGGGGTTTTTTTTAAATCCCTGAAATTGTACTTTCAGCATTTCTGTCATTGATTTAAGAGCTGCACGGTGTCCTATTCTAATAGCCTTTTTTACTCATGGAGAGGACTTCAGACAGCTTTCCCTCTGAATTTGAAAATGCTGGAAAGTGATAAGCTTTCCAGGATGAATATTCAAGTAAGTGTGAACTGACAGCATGGCTACTACTCCTTCAAACTGCAGGATAGATGTGAGGTGCTTACAGATAATAACACTAATAACTACACTTTGTCACTATGCCATAGATGCCATTATTAAGTAGTAGCTTCAGGTTTGGGAGAACGAGGACAATCTTCTGTCACAGTCAAGGTTTAAGTTATGATTGATAGGTGCTATTCTTAATCCATTCCATGGTGCTCCCTTGGGGCAAATATACAGTGTGGCATTCCTACAAAAACCAGAACGATTCTGCCATAGAGCATTACAGCTTTGGTCTAACCAAATTTTAGTGGTTTTATGCCACCCTGTCATGGTTCAGAGCTATATTTCAAGGACCTTTTTAAAGAATTTAAAAGCATTCTGAATTTTTAAAATGCTTAAATACTTTGAATCCCTCATTGAAAGCCTTTTCAATATCAGCATCCACCGTTTCACATTCCACTAGCTTTAGATTGCTTCTACATTGTGCAGGCAAGTTAGCCTTATCCTTAACTTTAACTGTGGCCTTGTTTAAGCTTTAAATCAGGATAAATGTAAAAAAATGTAGAAAGCTTGCTCAATCATCAGTGAAGGGAAGAAAAGCTATCCAGGTTGAACTAGAAGGGAAGATTTGAATGTGATTCACTTTACCAAAGGAAGAAAGAAGAGGGAAGGGGGAAGGGTTAGACCTTTGCCGAATTCTTGAAAAGAAAAATACACATTAGTCATAGTACAAAACAAAAAAATCCTTATCTACAATTTCTTGTGATACAAAAATTTTAAGGACATTTACAGTTAAATTACACCATAAACACCTAAATTAGAAACAAATCATTTCTGACAAGGGTCAGCAGGACTTTGATGCAGTTTAGGTACACGAACTAGCCAAAACGCTGGGTTAACACAAGGTATGGTCTCATACACCACACACATTCTGAGGGAGGAAGTGGGTATGCAAGGCAGAAGAAATTTTATTATCTCTGCACAATCAGCAGGTTGTATTTTTATGAATGCTCGAGTACACAAGTCTTGCTTGTCATGCCATGATCATTAATTTTTTATGTATTGCCAAACTAGTCCTACATGTCCCCTGTTTACTAAGAAGCAAGTAGGAGGAGGTCATAGATTAGGTTTATTCTCTCTGAAGAGGAAAGAAGTCTTTCTGCAATCCAGGCACCAAACATGCTTAACCAGATTTCCAAGCACAGGACAATTAAACTAGAGTCAACCCTGCTTGGTCAAAAGAGTTTCCATTAAGCTACCTGCCTTTCTCCAGAAGATTCTTTTATGTAATATTTTCCTCCCATAGATAGTTATGCTGAATGTAAAAAATAGGAAGAAGGTCAGGCTTTTGGACAGTGCTGTCATGCAGTTCTCTCAGCAACTGTGCACAGCATTAAGCATCATGCTGGCTTCCTAAATTAGTAGTTGTTGATTTATTTTAAAACACAAACGAGCACTGGGACGTTGCATTGGGTGTGCGTGATAAAGAACGAAAGGGAGAATTTAAACTCTTGAAGCTAACACAATAATGGTTTCAGGAAAAGCTGCATTTCTACCTTTGTGCTGGACCAAAAGGTTAACGTGCTGCACCCCACACACCACCTTTGCTATCAAAGCAAGGGAGCAGCTTCGAGAGGCACACAGAGGCAAGTACCTCTGGTAGCTTACTGCCAAGACAGACCCACTGCATCAGGAACATCACTTCCTGTAGCGCTGCTTTCAAGTAATAACCAGACCCACTGATTCACTTAAGATTTAATGAGATTACAGCTTGAGGTGATTTGACTGGAAACCATAAAAGTTTTAGGAGCCCATCTGCTCTGCAAAACCAACCTCTCACACACAGGCCCGGGTATGAGCTGACCTCTGAGAGCTGCAGTGTAGTTAAGGCAGGAATCAGTACAATCCGTGCTCCTGATAGGCACACGGACCAGGCAAAACAAGAGATTTGCGCTTTCAGGCAAAGAGGAGCTTCCATATGCATCAGTACCCAACGGGGAGCTTCCCAAACAATCAGCAGTCTTTTCATTAGGAAGAGTCACCTCAGGGTGCTTTTCCCCACCATTATCACACCATTAACAGAAAATGCAAACTGTACTGGCAATGGTCTCAAAATTACCGGTATTGCAAAAGCCTAATGCATTATTCACCTTGTGTATACACCAAAAATCCATCACAAAACACTCTCGAGGAGTGCTGGGGATTTTTTTGGAGGGGAAAAAAACCCGGAACTTCCCAATCACATTAAAGGGTATATGTCACCACTGGTTTCCATCTCTCTTTACACTTCTTTCAATTCCCTAACCCAGGCAAGCATGTGCATTTTCAACAACCAATTGGTTATTTTTTCTATATTTCCCAGTATCACAAACATTGACTTTTATTCCAGTGAAAAAGGAAAGAAGTACTTCTATTTTGAGAGACTGAGGGCAGAACAGAGGGGAAAGAGCTACTGTTTTTCCTGTTACTTTTTATGAGCATGTAAAAAAGCAGCATTTCACTAAGACCGCTGTTAATGTACTTTAGATGTGAATATTGGGACAAATATTCACATTTTGTTATTCTAAACCTGACCTTGGTTAGTTGTGGAAGCATCAGTGTCATCAGACAGCTGTATTTTTGTAGCACAAGAAGTAGGTGCTGTTATTTTTCCTTCCTCTTGTAGGCTGAGATGTTTTGTTGTTTTGTTCTCACTTCAGTAACAGGCCTCAATATGCAAGTTACATCTGGAAACAGACAAAAGCCAACTGCCCAGCAGTATTGGAAAATTAAAACATTGGGTCAGACTCAAACGGACTAGGAAGCCAAAGGTCAAAGCAGCATTAAATCATTAGTTTCCCAGCTGCCACCAAGGCATGGAGTTGACCTTTGATTTTGTAAGAAGTGGTCCAAGCAATTTTCTGGTGGCAATATGGGCAATCTGGCACAGTGGAATATTATCCTTGAAAGGCATGGGTGGGAAGGAGGCAAAGATTGAACTAACTTTAATCTCTCTAAACCAAATTTGCACTGAATCTGTAAGTGCAAATAATGAATATTAAATTATCAAGGTTTAAGGAAAAGACACTCCAGCATTTGAATCATTCAAGCATCTTTTAATCATATAGCAGTGAGAGCAATCAGATTTTAAGAACATAATTAATTCACTGCAGAGAATACTAGAATACTGTATTTCTTTCCTGGAATGAGTTCAGTTTTTAGAAGATACATTTTAAAGCCATTTACTTAGGTTTTGGTTTTTTTTTTTTTAAACAATACATCTGAGATAGAGCTCATGCTTCTGCAGATGAAGGGCTCAGAACAACACTTTTGTGCTACCTGTACCCCCATTACTTTTTTTACTGAAGTAGGAAAGACAAAGTAAAAAACCCACCTCCACTTTCTTGCTCTAGCTTTCCTGACCTTAAACTTCATCTAGTACTGCCCACTGTTTCCAACTGCTCCGCTGAACGTTGGCATTGTACGTGCAGAGTTCTGGTCTGGCTGCCCCCAAGTTCCTAGAAAGGGTTTGGTTTTATTGCTGCCTGGCAAAGGGCAGCAGCACAGGTAACAAAGGGGTTCCGACCAGCCCAGGGACATTTGAAGAGCATGTCTGAGCCTCCATCAGCAGCTGAGCACATGCACACACAGGGAAAACTAGTTTGCATGCAATCAGCTGTTAAGGTATTTCTAGTGGATTTAAGACATTTCTAGGCATTTAAGCAACTTCAAGCAAATTCTTTAGACTAAAAAGGGTCACAGAACTCATGCTTTATTGCCAGGGCAGTACAATTATAAGCTGTTGTTTTCATTTGTGACAACAGCACAAGTTTTCCAAACAAAACAGAGACATTCTATGTCAGTGTCCCAGGATTACTCACTGCCAGCTCTTCCTGTGAGAAACTAAACTACAGCAGAGACTTTAGGCATGGACTAGGTTGTATATTCACAGCCTCTGATGAGGAAGGGGGAGCAAGAATATTTTCAGGGAATTGTAATTTTGCACTAACAACTTCAGTAAAATACCTCTCTGTGCTGTAAACCACATGGTAAGCTGTAGCCAGTTGGTCAGGGTTCTTTCATATGCAATCACTATTTTCAACAGCAAGGTGAAAAGCACACTACCCTTTTAAACACCTAACCTTAGTGAATAAGGATGAGAAGAATCACCTCTCTTCCCACATAATTTCTTTCTAGGGAAGGTCTGTGATCACAAAGGCAACACAAACATAGCACATTCTGAATATATAGACTGCTACATACAGACCACTGAACTTAATCACTCTGTTAAGACTTCTCTCTTCAAAGAGAATAATCTAACACTCAGGCAAGTAAAGGAACATTTAAATATGTTTTAATAATAGATATTATTTGAGTCTGTGTGAATGCTGAAAGACCACACTGGCAACTGCTTAGAGAAAGCAACCTCAAACTTAATCTACTTGCCAAATCAACACATACAGATGGCACCAATCTTAATCCTTTCTGCACTCAATTCAGGTAGCACTGAAGGAGTAAAACAAGTAACCAGAAGCTTTCTATTGCAGAAGACACGCATTTCTCATCAAGACCATTCTGAGAAAAATACAACTGTTTTTCTTTCTTGGTTAGTGTTCTGGTTTACTCACACTCAAATTCACTGCTGAGAGAGACACCATGGAAGTATCACCCTCACTTCACGTAGCCTGAATGTGCTTACTGTTTCCTAGACAGAGGATAGCTTCTACCACTGTATATTTTCCCTCCAAAAGAGAAAATCGATGCTTGCATCAGGTCTGCAAGCTACTTCAGTTAACTCTCATGGTTGTTGCTGTACTACCTTCCATGGTTCCAAAAGAAGTATAAGACCACAGAATGACAGAATGGTTTGGGTTGGAAGGGACATTAAAGTCCATCCAGTCCAACCCCCCTGCCATGAGCAGGGACACAGCTTCTACTAGGACAAGTTGCTCAGTGCCCCATCCAATCTGGCCTTGAACACTGCCAGGATGGGGCATCCACAACTTCTCTGGGCTCCTCTGCCAGTGCATCATCACACTCTGAGTAAAGATGTACAAAACTTAAAGGAGGCCTTGGTAGAAATAGCTATTCCTCATATCTCTAGCTTTAAAAAATAATTATCATACAAACAGCCCAGTTATCAAATTACACTGGTTTCAGACTAAATAATAAATAAAGCTATTTCTGGAATTGGGATATTGCACTGACACAGCTTCTGCCACAAAAACTTATAAAATCCAGCTACTTGGATGCTTTCTTTCCTGAAGAGAGTTCTGTTTTTTGCTTGAGCTAGAAATGAGACTTGACAATGCCCTAGAGTTCTTCAGGGGTTCAAATGTACTCCCTGGACCAGAACAAGGAGCCGAATGCTGGTCGAGCACTGCAGGTAGTCCGTCACGTGCTCTTGGGCAGAAGATGGCCTGGGAGTGGAACAAGATGTGAATCACACAGGTGTGACTGCCTGATCCTGCCTCAGCCCTATTCTGATTGCCACGTGGAACTGAAAAACATCTTCTCTGCTTATACTGGAAAAAACTGTGTAAGTTCCGCTGTGTAAGTGGAACTGGAGGCAAAACTTAGAATTTACAGAGGAAAGACATCTTGTATCTTGAAACCATTCACAAGAAACTCCTGGAGAATCAGCATCGTAAATTTTTTTGCAACCATGTAGTCTCAATGCTGAAAACAACTGTATGTATGCCCACACAGCTGAATCTTTACAAACAAGCCAATATTTTTTTTCCCTGATTGAACAGGCTAATAACTGCCAAGACAGTCCATCAAGATAACACGTGGAAAGAGAAGGGTGTTATGCAACCACCTCCTTCCACACCCCAACTGAAGGGGCCCATTTGGTATCAACCAATGGCAGTAAGGGACCTTGTAGCCTTCTACAAGGAAGCTTTGGGAAAAGGAAGACAGACCTTTGGAGCTGGACCAGGGGCAAAGAGGCCCCCTTCTGTGGCTGCACATTCCTCCTCATCTTCCCTACTGTGTCCCTTATCACTAGGGCCAGATGCTAGGGCAGCTAACAGCCAGCAGGAGCCCCCAGGGACAATAGCCTAGATGCTTGGGTGTGGTGGCCAAGAGCAGCTAAAAACAACTACTTAATGCAAGGTCTTGGACATGGCTGAAAGCACACCCAGCCCACAGGAACTTCTGAGAGGAGAAGCAGGAAATATGTACAGCTCGCTCTGCCCTCACATGCAGAGTGCCAGAGCTATCAGCCTGAACCCGCCTTCAATACAGGTGATTTGTTTTACTTTGTCTATTACCAAGCAGACAACACTTCCACCTTCACAGAGGTGTTCTTGTGAAAGGCCTTGCCTAAGAACACAACAAAAATGATGCCAGCAAAGACAAACATGGAGCTTTCTCTGCCAGGAGGTATCCTGTATTATCTCAGAATTCTTGCCCCAATTTCTTTGTGACAGCAAAGTGCTGCTTTGTGATATGGCCTTTTTACTTGGTCTTAACACACAGCTCTGGGAAGTAAGAAGACATTATAAGCCATTGTAGTTTTCTTACTGGGAGGACAGTCCCTCAACCCTACCTCAGGGCAGGAAACAAAATGGAATTTGGAGATTCCTCCAAAACCAGCAGTTAACAAAAGCTAGTAATTCCCACAGCTTCAGGAACAAAGGGCTATTGTGTCTCATGCTCAGGTGCCATGGGCTTAGTGGATGGACTAAGTCAGATCTCTCACTACACAGGACTATGAATTTTCCACCAGATAGACAGAGCCTCCAATCTGTTTGCTTTTGATAGGACAGCTATACCTAGTTTAACTTTCTAGCTCGTGATCTACTTCTGGTTTTGTCATTTCTGCTATTCAGTAATCTGTGCCTTGTCAGTCACGTGGCTCAGTGCCCTTTGGAGCCATTCTGAGCTTCAACTGGCATAAAAAAATGAATCGCCAGAGTAGCACAAAGTACTCCTGGGAACAGGTATGGACATCTAGCATTCCTCTGATCTGAGCAAGGCCACTGCACCTAGAACAGCTTATCAGCCAGCATCACTGTTCAGAGATACAAGGCAGGTTAAATGATTTATTTCCAGGATATGAAATCTTGAGCAAGGGCTAAGAGTGGAAGACTATCTCTGACATGCACCCTCAAAGAAAGAAGTTCTATGAGAACAGGAAACAGACTCCTGCGCCTTTCTCCTGCTGCCTTTCTTCAGCTTAACTCTCTCCCTTGGAGCTGCTGTTAACACCTTTGAAAAGGAAGCTCAAGCCACAGCAGCCTTCTCAAAACCAGACCACACCTGGGCACAAGTGGGCTGGAACAAGTAGATCATGCAGAAACAAAATTTGAAGTCTAGAGGGGTCTAGACTTCTCCTGTGAAGTCCAGTTCTGCTGCCAGCAACAGGTAATAGGGGAATGCAGGGACCCGTGGGTGATTTAAACAAAACAAGTCTTCCTTTCTGTTACTGATATAATCTGGGACTGCCTGGCAGCAGACCCTGGTACCCCAAAGTCAACAGCTCCCTTAAAGGCATAACAAAGATGTTGTCAATAAAGACAAATATAGAGCTTTCTCTACTAGGAGGTACCCCATGATCCCATAAATACCTTCCCCTCTGCTGGCATTAAACCCCCCCCACCCCAAAAAAAAAAAAAACTAGGGGAAAATTAAGAGTCACATACAGTATTCTTGATGCTGCCTTACCTATGATGGAAATACTGCAGATAAGATTAAGAAAGTGCTCTAATGTGGTAGGATCAGTAGCCTATGAAAGCCTCAGCTAAGTAAAACTTTAAATGTGACCTTTCCAAGCAGAGCTGATCTTGCAGGAAGTTGCATGCTCAAAAAAAGTAATTCCAGTGAAACAGAGGCACTCAAGATGCTTGAGATCTGGAGCTAATACATACCAGGAAGGGATTTCTTTTCTTAGAAGGGAGGAGTCAAGCAGGAAAAAAGGAATAAAGCTTACTAAGAATGTTAACAGCAGACATTATATCTAATTTCTTTGCATTCCTTCCCCCCTCCTTTTCCTCCCGTTCTTTAAAAAACAGGAGCAAACTTGTGAGTTAAGGATTCTGATCAATGCAACATGTTAGGAAAAGAGAGCAGGAGGTCAAGAGGAAATGATTAATCCTGTGCAGAAGACTGGCAGGATGGGTCCTGGAACGGCTTACCAGAACAATGCCCCCACTAATAAGCAGGTCAAAAGACCCTTACAGTGAACAGAAGCCCCAGTTACACTGTACATTAATATTCTTCCCTTTACCCGAAGTTATATTTGTTCATTAAAGCCACATTCAAAAAAACCCCAAGTATTGAATTAGAAGACAGGTGAAAAATTGTGGTGCCAGATAAACGCAGGATATCTGAAAGATAAAGGATTACAACTTAACAAGTCAAAGTGTAAAGAGCTCCACTGTAGATGGTATTTGCAGAAGGCTTTGGTAAACTGAGGAACAAGGCAAGAGCCCTCTATTACAGATTTCACACTGACTTTTGTGTTCAACTCATGCATTAGACCAGCGTCTCTTCTGATAAAGACTGCTATTCTGTTAGTGGCATAGCTTAATGTGCTGAAGAAAAAAAAAAGCAAATTCCCTGCAAGCAATACTTTGGACCTGAAGGTGAATGTGGTTCAAGGTTTACTGCAAGAGAAAGCTGTTTAGTATTGTGGTTTCATGGTACCAAACAGCAGCTATTAAGTCCCAAGAGGCTCCAGGTTTCAGGTAATTATCCCAATCCCACACCACTTCTCTAGATTAGGCAGAATTACAAGTCCGCAGGGCTGCATTGTGAATGCTGTCAGGGACAGTCAGCTTTATTTCCAAAAAGATTCCGAACTTACATGAAGTGTTTATCTATTTCATGATGCAGCACCCAGTACAACCGCAGATGTGCATTCACAAATACACAGCAGAGGTTTCACAAAGGCTTCGAACGGCCGAACCCAAGCAAACCCACCTCTACCAGAACCACCACCCTTTCAAGCACCCTCCCAGTTTAGGCAAGCAAGCATCAGCACCTTGTGGTGTCACCAGAGAACTGATGTGGAAGACTACCCTAAAAACTCCTCCATAGTGATAAAGGATGAAGCTGCTCATCAGTTTGCTAACACAGCCTGTTGTACTGATGATGGGAAAGCGACAGCAGTACCATACAGGTGTAAAAGCTGGTGCTGATGTACAAGCCAGTGGTGGGCAGGCAGAGCCAGGAAGAGGAGAGGGGCTGGCCTGCCCCTCCTCCCCGGCACAGCAGCAGGAGCAGCATTGCCCTTCGCTCGCTGGGGCCACCGCAGAACCAGCGCCTGGAGGAGCCAAGTGCTGGGGAGGGAACGCCCTCCAGCAACAGCATCGCTGCTTGCCTTCTATCAGCCTCCATTTTGAGGGGCTGGAGGAGCCCAAACTTCAGCTCCCGGTGACAAGGAATAAAGATCGGGAGATTGGTATTAGCGCTGACACAGCGTTATTAATGCCCTCGGCGATCCCCCAGTTGTACACGACTCCTGTGTGCAGTGAGTGTTTATCCTCCCACCTCACACCAGAGGAACAGGGCTGCACACAGAGCTAAATATGGGCCAAGTGCAGGGTCTTTCAGTGAGACCAATCCTCACAGCATGATAATAGAAACTCAAAATTCCTCAGCTTTTAGCAAACTGAAAATTAAAGCAAGGTCTGAACGTCAATACATTAATCGCCATCCATATCCCCCAGCCTCTAATTTTTCTGCAAGGGAAGAGGCACAGGCTGTAAAAATGGGATGTGGGTTTCAAATCAGAGAGATCTTTAGGCATTAGCAGGTCATTTTCAGACAGAGAACTCCACACCTCTCAAGAGAAGTCTGAAAACAAAGCTACGGCTTACTTGCAAGAGTGGACTCAGAGGGCTCCACAGTTCTCTTGGTTGAAGACAAAAATCCAGCTAGTGTACATGTCAGCTTGTGCCAGCACTGTTAAACCCACTAGTATAGGCACAGCCTATTCCAGTTTGAGACACCTCTCTCAGGTCTGCTGAGAGTCAACAGATGTCAGGCCACAAATTTTTATTAAATCAGTGAATTTGATTGAAATCTATGCCTTCAAGTCTGGAAGAAATTGAGTCCGAATTATTAAATTCACTTTTTGCAAATCTGTTTTCCTATTTAATCCAG
The DNA here is from genome assembly GCA_013397375.1 of Toxostoma redivivum. Lineage (NCBI taxonomy): Eukaryota > Metazoa > Chordata > Aves > Passeriformes > Mimidae > Toxostoma > Toxostoma redivivum. The sequence continues at coordinate 532,277 of VXBI01014242.1, forward strand.
CTTTTCACAAGGAACTTAATTTTAAAAGTACTCCTTTTGTTCTAGGAGTAAGCTAAATCCTGCAGCATTCTTTAAGAGAGACTTCGTTGAGGTAGAGACTTGTCCTTACAATGCATCTAAGAACCAAACTTCAGCGTCTTTGTTCCAGAACACAAACTGAAACCACCTCAGAGCTGGGTAAGATTATACATCTCTGCACAGAACCATGAGTCAATCTGCAGAAACACAGAAAAAATTAAAGTGGAAATTAAAGCTCCAGCGAGCTGACCTGCTCCTTGTGTGCAAATTCACAGGACAACCCCGTGTGGCTGGCTCAAGATGCCAAATACAAGGATGTTAAAAAGCCAAATAATTGTTATCTGAAGCTCAGTGCACGTGCTGAGTTCAGTGCAAACATCCATTTTGCTCTGCCTCCCCACACAAAAGCCAGGAAACTGGATTCCAAAGTTCAAGCACTGTAACTAAGAGGAAATGCTGAAATGAAACACAATTTCACTCCACTAACATTTCCACAAAATTTAAAGGACAAGGTTCTTGCCCAATAAAAGTAGTAGCAACCATCATATAATCAAGGGATGATAGGAGCTCTTAAAAGAGCAATTTCTTCTGCTATTTGTTTCTCCTCTGTTCCCTGCAGTTCATTATAAAGATGCATTTTTCAGTGAGGGTTGTGGTAAAGACACTGCTAACCACAAGTTAGCACCTCCAGCCAGACACACATAGGTTGTGATGCAAAAACATCAGTGTGTTCTCATGCATTAATACAGACTCCTCCTATTTTGTGTGTAACAAGAGACTGCCACAAGGGCAAATCCATTTTGGCTATGGCTGAATTTTATGAAAAGGATCAAGTTGCACGTCATCCCCCTACCCGGCTGATGAACCTTTAAGAAACAGAACCACCACCCCACATTTTTGTAACTCCATTCTTGACTGGCAGAGATTGTCATTGTTCCAGCCCTAATCCTGCACTCTAAAAGTATCAGATGATTCCCCCCAAAATAGGAACTACTCGAGCCTCCATCTGCCCCACATAATTACTCTTTCCCTGACAGTCACCATATTTTTCACCACAAAACATCAAGCACTGCTTAGGTCCAAAATCAGTTTTTAATGCTCTCCCTTTTAACGCAAATACAAAAGCCCAGTCTGCCATCAGTGTATTTATGGACTCGCAAACCTCCAAATTCCATCTAGAGTCACACTAAAATCTTTGAAACTTTTCCCAATGGCTGTCTCAAAGCAAGAACCCATTAAGAGTTTATTTCTTTAAATTGGAAGTTGCATGAGGGGAAACAGGCTTGTGAACAGCACCATATTTAACTCGTTAGACTTTTCTCAAATGTTTTGAATTTTGACCATTTCTGGGAGGGAGGGGATTGAAAACATTTACCAGCAAGAGCCATGATTGATTTAAAAACAGTTTAGAGAAACAGGCAGAAGCAAGTGCAGGGCTTCCTTTCAAATTTGAAAAGAAACATATCTTGTTGTTGGCCCTCCGGTCACATTCTGTGCTGTTTTTTCTTAGGACCATCTAAACAAGACAGATGTAGCCAGTATCCAGGCAGCAGCTGAAGCCTGAGCACTAGAAAGACTCTCTGGGGTGGGGGATGGAGGGGAAAAGAGGCAGAAGAGAAGGAGGAAGCCATTTGGCTATAAAAAGGATCTTTCTTTCCTGTTGAAATGCAATGGTAAAGAGTGTCAAAATGGCTTAAGGGTGGGGAGGTCAAACATGTTTTGAGATGTTAAAAACTCTTAAGCTTTGTCAAAAAGGCTGAAAAAAATCCTTAAGGTAGGTTTTTGTTCTTCCATGCAAAATACTTAGCCATCATAATAGCCTTGAGCGATCCTGAAATTTCCATTATCTGTTCACTTTTATCACAAATTAACCAAAACTATTCAGTTAACATTTTATCCTAATGAATATGCCAACTACAGAAACACTTCTGAAAATTACTGTTTTCCATTAATTTTTGGATAGATTATATATTTGCCAATCCTTCCTCCCTCCAGCAAGCCTCCATTTTAAAAATCCATCACTACTGCTTATATAGTGCGACTGACTCTGCACTAATAAGGATGCTCAAAAATAGGCACTAAATAGTATTTTCAGCACCAGCAAAATACACCTTTAATCTGTATGCCATCAAAACTAAACACAACATAGAGGATTTTCTGTTAAACAAAAATATTTTAGTAACTTCTATTTAGTAACTGTAAAATTACTTGTCATTTAAATCCAATAATGAAATTTCAGCAGTTCTAAATCTTGATTCATGAAGCCAGGCAAGAAGGCTTACAAGGCTTGTATAGTAACTTTCACTCTTTTCTGTTACTTCACTAAAATCTGCAAGAAGGAAGCATATAGCCTGCACAGTGAAACCTTATTTGCTATGGCTACAGAAGGTCTTTAAAGCTCTGCAGCTTATGTTCTAGTTTGTACTGCAGTAATACAAGAGTCCATTTCTTTGACAAACAATTTTAAGTAAATAATTTATTGATATGAAATAAGAGCCACTGGAGTACTGACTGGCACCCCAAGCCTCCTCCTCTCCTACTGATGAAGAAGCCAGGCTCTTCCTTACTCTCCTTCTCAGGAGAGTCACTCTGGTTCTTCTATGAAAGTCTTTCCCACCAGAGACTCCAAACCATCATCTCAGAAGTTATATTTGAAAGTTCATTCACAGGAAATTGGATTTACAGCTGCCACATTTTTGAGATGTGCATAAAAACAGGGATACAGCAGCACAAACACTTCCCCACCACAAACTCCCACCCCCACACCTGAAGAGGCTGGGGTAGGGGATGCAGAAAGGAGACTACCTTTGAGAAAGTGTTTTGAGATGCATCTTATGAACAGATGCTGGAAATTCAGATCCTCTATCATTATGGAGCTTAAGTTACACATCAAGAAATTAATTCCAGTTGCTAATATAGGAGTCAGGATGTTGTTAGCATCCTGACAATCCCACTCAACCACTGAAGTCCTCTCAAATTCTGTAAGCATCTTGTCTCTCTCAAGTTTCTACATCCACTAAAACCCGCTACTTGAGGTGGGGATTGCACTAGCTGGTACTGCAGCCCTTTGGGCTATGGGTATCTCTGCTTTGCCCCAAAATTTTCTACAGGAAAAGTCCACATCAGACTTCTCTCTCACATGGGTGGGCTTAAGTAAGAGTTCTTCCTAGCACTTACTGGACTGGCTTGTTAGAGTAAAAGCCAGCATTAGGGGCATTCCTCAAGGCTCAGTCTGTTTGTGGCAGGTTAACTGGGCTGAAGAAGTCACCCTCCTGTGCATATTCTCAAGAATTAAGTTCACTGCACAACCAAACACTGGATGTTTACAGAAAAAGATAAGTCTGCTTACAGCAAGAAAAAGCTTTTGGATAGAAGCATAGCTTCTCTCCTAACTGGGAAGTGTTCTGGAATTAAGGGCTAACTATTATAACCCTCCACAATATAGGGAATCCTGAAGCTGCAATATTTTCAACTACTCCTCAAGTCAACTTCACTGAAACTGATATTAGAAACATGGTCAGAACCTAACACAGCCCTTCCCCCCCCAGCTGTAGAATTCAGCATTTGATCAACACAGCTCTGACCAAAATCAAATAAAGATCAGTAGAAAATACTTTGTCAATTCCCTTTTAATGGCATATAGGCTAAAACCCTTTTGTGCCAGACATTACACTTTAAGATACCAGCACTGTTGCCAAATTGTGTGGTCAGCTAATCTAATGAGGGCAGAAGTCCATTTTAACTTAGTATATTTTTAAGGGATGTATACTGCTATACAGAGTTGAAAGTCACTTGACCAAGTAATACTTCATCTTTTGTTCCAGGGTAGAATCCACAATTATTAGGATCTCCATACAAAATCTCAAGTCTACAATATGATACATTAAGGCTTTCACTACACCACCACCTAATTATTAAGAAACACTGCACCAGAAAACATCACAAGAAACAACAAAATTGTTCACAAAGGTCAGGATGGTGAGTAGCCAGCCAAGAGGTGGCAGTATTCCTATCTGGTAAACAGGAAAAAGACTAATTGTTAATAGCATTCTATGTGGGTAGGAAATCCAGTGGCATCAAAGTGATGGACTGCAAGAGGCACAGTTTTTAAACAGCTTCTCTTGCCCTTTCAGCTGCAGCCCAGTTAAAACTGAATATACTCTGCAGGCACTGCAACCAGCTCCTGGTCAAATTAATTGCCTTAATAAGCAGTAGTATTATACTACTACTATTTTAACTGGAGTAATTGAATGCATCTAGAAAAGAAGATGGCAGTATTTTAGTGCTTTAGTAGGCTTCTATAAACGAAAGCATTTTAAGATATTGCCTATGCAATCGTGGAGGTCTTTTTAATTAAGAATTTTCAGATTTATAATACGAATTGTTGCTTAGATTTAGCACAAGGAGAAAAAAAAAAGGAAAGAGTAACTGTATAAATCAGTACTTAAATTTCACTTGGCATTTAAACTAGCCTAAGGAAATCCCAAGACTGCCTCACCTCTGAATTTTTAACATGGTTATTGAACACTGGAAGATGAAGTTTCAGTTCACATGTTCAGTGCAAAGGTCACAAGCTCTGCAAGACCATGATCAGAAACATTCCAGGGCAGTGTTGCTTAATTCATGGCAACAGCTTTATTTAACAAAAGCACTCGAGGAATGGTTTCCCTCCGTAACTCCATATGGGATCAAACATGAAACAAGTCAGCTTACTCCAAGAAGTGGCTTCTTTGACCACATGAGAGCTGGGTGTTTTGAGAATTTGTTTTGGCTGATTTTGTTTCTTTTTGTTTGTTTAAACTTTGATTTACAAAAATCTTTCACTCTAAAAGCATTTCCACCTAGCTGTAGCAGAACAAGAACAATAGCACATCTATTTGGCAGGAATGTCTCCCCACTTTGAGAAAAACAGACACATGAAATGGGGAAAAACAACCCACACACCGTGATATTCTGCCTCTTTGCTGATCTAGGAAAGTATCTTCCAACAACAGCCATTTGTTCCTAGTGAATGACTAGCAACTGTTTTCCTGGGCTAGACAAGGGTTTCTGAAGAGGCATTTCCTTTCTTAGATAAGTGTAGCATTTTATATCATTTCACATCATGCTGCTCAAAAAACTTGTGCTACTTTATTAGAATACGTGCATCCTAAACAAGTTACTAGATTTGGAGCTGTGTCAGTCACCTTGGATTATTTCCCCTTACTACTTCCCTGCTTTCACAAGGGACTACATAGCTGTTTGTCAAAGTATCTCTGCCAGGGGAGCCAAATGGAAACTTGCCCATCTACATCCAAAATCTGAATCCACTAACACAGGTGTCAACTATTCCTTTACATACACCTTATGGAAAAATCATACCAGGAACCTTTGGAGCAAAATCATACACCACTACATATGAAGAGAAAATTGTTCTCAAAGGAAGGAATAAACTGCAAAAAGCTGACAATTAGGAGAGAGTAATAATGAGGAAGATTATCATTATCCCAAGTAGTTTGTCTGATTTCCATCCCCAGATAAGCCATATACAAATGTACCTGAATTCTGCAATGAGGTTAACACTGCATTCTCATATGCAGAGGAATAACTGGATGAAACAAATGAGATTTCCAAGACAGCATTCCATGTCAGTGAATCTCTCACCTGCTGATAGCACATTTGGATAGCATACCATAATCTCAGTTGGGAAGTATCACTATTCTATTTTTTTATTTTGGTCTTTGTTTTGATATGCAATGTTTCCTCTTTCCAATCTATCTCCTAGCTGCTGAAAAGTGTTTCCTTTTATGTTTCCTTCTGAGATGGTGTTAAAATGAATTTTAAATTCAAACAATAAACACATTGATGAAAATACTGCGTTCTCCTGTAGACAAGATCATATTGAATTTCATGTATTTTATGTTATTTTTAGTTGAGACCATGATTTTTTCCTGTTGCTTATATTAGAAAACTTATATTAAAATAATGTAAGACAGGACACCATCAAGGCTTCCCCATGATATTTCAAAAATTTAAGTGGAAGGACACACTGCAGACCAATTACTCTAAGATACACACTAAACAGCTTCCCCCTTTTTTTCTGAAACAGCTATATTGAACATTGGTGAAGACAAAACAGCAGTTCTGACAGGGTGCTGGTTCAATACATTATTCCTAGATTGATTAACTGTCAAGATTTATTCTTTCATTTAGGAGAAAATAAGTTGACCTTACTATGCTAGCCAAACCCTCATAAATACTATATAAAAATGATGTTTACATGCCTACACTGACAATATGTAATGAAGACAAATGAATGGCAACAGAAAAAGTGTATTATTGAATAGCTGAGAGGAATGAACACTTGTTCCATGTTTACACAGTGACCTGCACTACCAAAAAGCACAACATTTTAAAAGTCAGATGCTTAGTCACAAGAATGCTTTATAATGAAATGTGCAACTATGGCTTTCACTGAAAATTTATTCAAAGCATCCATGTCATTCAACTTCCTTCTCAAAGTTTAAAGCAGAGCTGGAGAAGGAAATGAGAGGAGCAGGTTTGGACAAAAGAAAGTCTTCAGTCCACACCATTGAGGAGTTTCATCAGCTGAAGCTCCTTAGCAGCGCCTGTTCTCCACTGAATGGCATAGGCTGGCATTGGAACAGGTGTCAGAAGTGATATTGTATACAGAATAAAAATGCTGTGAATTGTATTTACAAGGATGTTAATTGAATGGCATGACTTCACTCTAAGAAACTGGTAGTCAAATGAGGCAGCTGAATAACTCCTCACAAAGTTTCTGCAGCTAGACAAGCTAATTGCAAACCAATTGAAATAAAGCTGTAAGTAGTTTAACACCCTAAATAACTTCTACAACTATAAAAGTTATGGTATTCTCTGAAGAAAAATATAAGTTATCTAAAGACTGATACATGAAAATGAAACTATTAACTTTAAAAATGGCTCAAGTTGGTATTCTTGTTGCTTACTTTGTGAAAGTAAGCTCATGTTAACATGTGCACTTTTAAATTATGGTTCTCCTATTTGTTCTCAGTGTATAAAGTTTTTGGCATCATTGCCAAGAGACCAAGATAGGAGCACTAGTAAAGACTATCAGTAATCACGTACTACTTGAACTCCCTTCGCTGGCTCAGAGGCATAGGAAAAGAAACGAAAGGACTGACAAGGAAGTGTTCCAGTGAAAGAAGAGCCTCTGGATCTAAGCCAAGCCCAAGTATGCCACTACAAGCTCAAGTAGCCAGCCACAGAATCCAACGACTCCATTCTTTGCAAAGACATGCTGACCTTACCTATATCCAAGTTAATGCCAAAGCCTCCTACAAGGGGAAAGGAAATACATTTGTTATATTAATTATAACTGTAGTGCTTCAGAACTTCAGCAAGAATCTCTCTAGTAGTTCTCTAGAAGACCTAGCTTCCTAAATAATAACGAATTTTCAATTGTTACTACAACATACCAACATGCACTAAACCATGTACCAATATGTAACAGCACCAAGGCATACAACTGCTCCCTGGAAATATTATTTGAAGAATAATCTACTTGGAATAAGGGGCCCATATGTACCCTACCAGGTTCAGCAGAACATTGTCTTAGAGGCTTTCCACTTGTTTTGGTAAGAGACAACAAAATAGGACCAACTTGACACAGCTGCTCCTGAGGAACAATTCAGATTCAGAGGCACATAATGAACTACTTTTGACAAGATGCGAAGGTGGGATAATTCCACCTTTGCCTGAAAAGCAATAACATGAAGATAAAGTCATATTTGCTTTGACAAGTCACAATTGCCTAAAACTCTGGGAGTTGATATCAAATTTGTATGCATTGGGAAGTGGACACCCCTCCAGCAAATTGCCAGCTGCATCAGCTCAAGACACTTCAGCCTTGCTTCCATTCAGCCCAGCCTGCTTAGACTGCCCACTATGAACTTCCCTATGAACTGTCCCACCAACCAACAAAGGGTAATTCAAGTGAGGGAGCCATGCTACAGCAACAGAAAGCTATGGGGCCATACATTAGTTATCTATAGCAACAGGCTCAGAGCCCTTGAAAAAATTAGTAATGCTAAAAGAGCACAGGAACTACCATGGAATATTGTCAATTAAAATATATGTTGTCTGGAACACAGAAAGAAGATAGCACCTTCATGCTAAGAGAGGGCATATAGTTACCTCCTGGAACTTGGTCAACAGCCACCATTTATAACTCTAATCCAATTCTTAATTTTAATCTTATCAATGCTTTCATTATATTGGGGGAGGCAGGGATTATTACATCCACCCCCTCACTGACAATTGTATTAAGTACAAGAGGGGAAGAAGCAAGGAGAGTATTAACTCTTACCCCCATTACCATTTTAGTACATACAAGAGCAGCACTAGAAAGACTGGGACCTCTATGTTCCAGGAATTCTTTTGTACTTCATCCTTTCCATTTCCCTACTGTTTTGTTATTGTTGTTGCTTGTTTGGCTGTTATTTCTTTCAGGGCAAAATCCACTCCAGACCCACTGCCTGATCTTTCCAGTGCCAATTTCTTTATTATGATAATTTTGGTTTTGTTTTTCTTTTTTTTTTCTTCTGTAAATTGTCCCGCCTTTCTTCCATCCAATATTTGCCCATCCATTTAAAAGCCTTTAGCAGAAGTAGACACCAAATACATCCTATTGGGACACAGCTGCAACATGTAGGTACTTCTGTAACTAGCCTGGGGAAATTATTTTTCCATTATTTCAGTCTAGTATTCAGTCAATTCAACTAAATTCTCTCATATCTGCACAATAGTGTCCACAACTTGCAAGCACTTCAGCGGGAGAAACAACAATTTTCATTTTCCCCTACAAATAACCACTTCTCTGAAGTGAGGCTGTTCAGTTCTCACAACAACTTTAGCCAGCTTGCTGATCAGTCAGTCACCAGTTAAAGAAAACCTGGTTTCCAGTTTGCTCCTCTGGCCACAAAAGCTGTGTTTGGGACACTCAGCCGGCTCATTCGGCAACCGGTTTCTTAACAGAGAAGCCATGCCTTTCTCAAGTAACATCCTTGTATGGATCAAGTATTCTTGAAATTTGAGTGACTTTGTCTAGCAGGCTGCAGACCCCCTTCACGCTCCAACTTCAATGTATTAAATCTCCAGTGCCTTTGGGCACACCATATATAGCGGTGGGGGCGGGGTGTGCTACAGGGGGCTGGAATTTAACCCTTTACCGGCACTGCTTTTAAAGGGAAAGAAGATGGCTTGGAGGCATGCTGTTCCTTCTTTCTATGCTCTAAGAAAGTTCTTCCTCAAAGTAACAGACCCGCTCTGCCTCACATGCACTCATTAGAACATCCTGGAACTATACAACTCACTTTCAAAGCACAGCAGGACACAGCAGCAAGACCCCAGGAGCTGCCTGATGGCTCTCCTTTACACCCTCCACTCCCTGGCATGGCATTACTCAAGGATATAGAAGATCTGCAGTAGTAGCCTTGTCAGACAACTCACTGGTGCTTCACACTACCCTCCCTGACACAAGGCAGCAGCATTTCTCTAGTCCCTGATGCAGCACTAGGTTGGATTACAAAGCTTAAGGGCCATCCATAATGGAGACAGCTTTCAAGCTTTGCCTGCACCCAATATTTAAGGCTAGAGATTTTTATTTTGTACACTTAACTGTCTGACAGTGTGAATAGCTGAGTAAAAAGAACTGCTGAAGTGAAGGGGGAGGCAAAAGGGGAGGATTTGAAGTCTGATAGCTGGCATTTTATGCGAAATAATAGTTTGCCTTTTATTAACCATAAGCAGCTGAACAAAAGGCTATATAACATTATTTTTTTAGCATATGCCAGCCACTCTGGACAGCAAGTACTTAGACATCCAAACCGAATCCACAAAACCCAAGACAACATGAGACATGGGGAAGTTACAGCAATAGCTTCAGCACTACCATCCAAGAAGCACACTGAAGTTCGATTGCTGAATGTCAGGTCCCTGCTAGCCTTTTAATCCAGCCAAACACAGCATTTGATAGTTCTGCACGTTCAAAATACCTTGCCTAGCAAAAGGAAATATTTACAGATGATGGTAGTTTATAACAACATGGGCTATCCACAAAATACATGGCGTGGCCATGTAATACAAGCAATCAGCTGAAAAAGACAGGGTTTAGCAAACTTCACAGAGCACCTGGTTATGCGTGCAGACTAACCAACATTAGAGGGAAAGTGGTGCAACACAAGTTCAGCTATTACCTTTAGCTCATTAAAGCACCCTTTTCCCCCAGGACACAGATTGAAGGGCAAGCATTTGTTATTCTCACATCCCTGGAAAACACTGGTATGAGAGCAGCCTTGGTGATTGCTTGAGTGATCTTAGGTGAGATAATACTGTAGAAACAAACAGGAATAAAACACAGTTGCTGAGGTAACAGCAGTCACCTTTGGTTGGGTTAGTTTGTCTACCTCAGAAATTAGTTTAGACAATTCACATGTTTCTTCAGTTGAGATCGTTTTGTCTATAGCATTCAAGGCATACCTCACAATCCCCAGAACTTCAAGTACCCAACGCTGAAAAGTGACTTGCACCATTGCCAGTCCAACAAGTTTAGACTGCCTCAAGTCACCCCCCTACTGCTTGGGCGGTAATCCATTTTCTCCAAGTCAGCACCACTGCAGAGGCACACAGCACAAAACATACAAAACCATACAACAATAAGCATTTGAAGTTTCCAGTTCAAGTCTTAGTCGCTTCAGAAATATTTCAACCACATATGAAGGAAACTGCTAAGTAGTCATCATCCTATCCAACAAGTTCACCACCTGGGGTTTTAGCAATGCATATTACACACACAAGTGAAATAACAGTAATAGAGCTCTTATTTCTTAGAGCTGAAAACGTAACTATGAATTAATTTTTGTGTCAGTACTGGACACCTATCCGAGATGCCTGAAAAACACAGAACAAATTCATGAGCCTCATCCATGGGTACTGGGTTTTATTCCTTTTCATACTGTGCTATACAGCTAGAGCATTCAAAGCTGGCCAACATTTTTAGTTGCTAAAAAAGATTAGAAGCTATGGACTCTATAACTGAAAAGATTTTTTTTTGTTGAGGGTTGATAGCAGAGGAAGAAATAAGTAGCTGAGAATCAAAAGAACTTAAAAGAAGAAGCACACTACTGTCTTAGCCACATACATTTTCTCTTCTTTAAGATGGTAGAGCAAAGAGGAAAGATAGAATAATGTCAGAGGTGACACTACACAGTAAAGAAGCTTTTGTACTCAAGGTAGAAGCTGGCAGATAGTATTGCTCCAATTCCTTAGCACGTTTTTGTTTCATTTCTGTGACTTGGATGCACAAGCTTAATTTGTTAGGAGGACCAAACCCATCCCACACACAGAGCCTTCCTTCAAGCACAGCCAGGGAAAGGAGAAAACAATCCATGGAAGTAGCTGCAGCTGAGCCCATGAGGAGAACAGCTGAAACCAAGTCAATATGCCCAATATATTTTAGGATCAGGGACATCCATTCATTGCATTAACCAATACTTGGATTGCCAAGCAGTAGCCGGTCCCATTCCCAGTCAGTATTTCTACACTTCAATTAAAGACTTGGGATGATAGGTTAAAAGCACTAGTAAAAATTATGTACTACATAATTATGACCCAAGATTATATTTGTAACTGCTGTACTGAAAGTGGATTACAGCTGAAGACAATAAACCCCTTCTGTGAAATCTTATCTGTGGTAACATTAGTCTTGCATTCAGTGCATTGTTCGTGCAGCTTAAGATCTGTGCTCTCAACACATCATGATTCTTTGTCTGATGGAAAGACACCAACAACTTTGCAGGAAGGAAGGGAGTATGAGAGGAAAACTAGGAAGAGACTGGGTCAAGACAGTAGTGAAAGAGGAGTGATACCACCTTGACTTTAAAAAGCAGAGGAACTAAGTAGTTTTCCTTTAAGGAAGCATGGTCTAGCTTTTACATGCTCTGAAGTGTTAGCTGAAAGGAGAAACTGCTACACATGATGCGAGATTTCATCACTAAATTGAAGCAAAAATTTAGCTAGACCTTCTCTCCCAGTTACAAGGTACACATCAAGACATCAATTCTAACAAAGCTGGAATTTTAAAAAAAAATTATGGGTATACAGTAGTCTAGTTTCATGCCTATTTATTGTATGCACATCTCCAGTCTTATCCTCTCAGGAGAAGTCGCTATAGCCTCAGAGGTCAATGCTGCAGCCCACAAACACTAATACACTTACATACAGCAATATTCTTGGGTTTTCAAAGACATGCTGTAAGTAAAAACAGTCCATGAAAGTTGCCTGAACATCCAAGGTATTTCGGCTTCTTCCAATTTTTACTCACTGGAAATTGTCTGAAGTAATGTTTAATTAAGCCAGTAGTGTAACAATATCTTGTTACCACCAAGAGAAAAACCTGACAACAACTTTGCTGTATTTACCCTAAAATAGTGAGTAGATTTCAACACCAGTCACTGCAAAGGCAGGGAGGTTTGGATTCTGTCCAGTATGGTATTAAAGTTGTTTAAAACACCAAAGTTTTAATTCTCTTACTAAAGAGGAGTTAAATAAAATGACTTCTGCATTCAGGGAAGAGCCAGGAGCTAAAGACATGATGGGAAAGAGGCTTCTAAAGGGAAGGTAAGGCAGAGTAATCCCAGAGGTTTAACACCTGATAGCTGAACGGTATTTGCAAGTTAAAAAATATTGGGGGAAAAAAAGATTATTCCAACCTCTTATCTTAAGGATGTTAAATCCACATTCCATAAATCACATATGAACAACACAACTCACTACCCTGCTTTCTTCATCAGGAAAAAATTTAAAAGGAAAACAAACAGTCAGTAACCAAATCTGAAGCACTGTGTTCAGATGGGCACCTGTATGTGCCTTTGATATCAGAAGAGAAAAACAGTAAGTGTGATAAATGAAAGCTGCATGAGTACAAAGAACTATATAGTTTCTTACATACACTGGAAGCATGAATTTCTCTAGCTCATGTGCACTTTTTCTCTAAAGCTGAAGCTCTAGCAGTCACAACACCAGCAACACAAAGTATCACATTTTAAAACCACTGCCTCCAGATACACTCCTAACATTCCTAATCTCTTTGTTAGGTGGCAGAAACCATAATCATTACAAACAGCAAGAGCCTGTACCACACACTGCAGTTTTATATAAATAGCCCTTGAGCAAGAGATGCAGAACTGGAGCTGGGAGCTCAGGCACACTCCCTCTGCATCAGCCACCTGCTTGGGCGAGACGTGTGGGTGGATGGCATTGGGAGCACCACGGAGCACAGCTCAGCATTCGGCAGCATGGAAAGGCATCACTCAAAAGCAACCATGTTTAACCTACCATTCCTGTCTAACCACCCTATTCCTCCTTTTCCCTCATACCAGTCCAGCTTGGAATTCAAATAAATTTATGCCAGTGCTAGCAAAAGGGAAAAAAGTTTTCTGTCGTGTTAAGTGAATTAAACTGGCTCACAGAAGCATCTACTGAGTGCTCACAGCCAAACCTGGGGAGAACAGAAGAAAAAGTGAGATCCTCTATTCTCTGAGTAGCCATGAGATGTTAAGACAGTTTGCTCCCTATCGTGAAACCACAGCTTTACCCTACATTAAGAGCAGCTTAGGCATAATTTCAATCAGCAAATTTAGCCAAGGTACCAGGTAACTAGCTTTCAGTTCAGCTGACAGCAATGCAGTTGAATGTTTTTCCCTATATAAGCCTCCAAAAATTGCATCTTTCACAATCTGTAAAACAAAAAGAAGGAATTAATTTTATTTGTAATCTAACAATAAGAAATCCAGGATTATATGCAACCCCAGAATTCAACATAGCAATCTGATTTTAGCCAGTGTTGTCTACATGCTCCAATAGCCCCATGAAGCATTGCAACTCACTAACACAGAAAAAAACTTAAGAGTTTGTAAATTATTCTGATAAGTTAAAAACCTGACCAAAGACCTGCTGCAAGAAAAAGGAAGGAACAGTGTGTCTTCTCTAAGAGCAAGGGAAGAAAGACCTTTAAAATTCTTTCTTGCAATGGAGGGAGCTATGGTGCTACAGAGTTTTGTCTTGTATATCTTGGTAGTCCATGAACCACTTCTAAAATGGAATCTGTAGAGCAATGAGAACTAGAAGGGTCACACACCATTAAGCTGACTGAATTTGGCAACTCCACACTTTCCCTAGAAAGTGTTAGAAGTCTGCTATTGAAGTGTTTCCACCATCCGCCACTGTTATCGTGAAGTGGTATATTAAAGCACACAAGGAGCTGAGCTCTGGCATAAATGAAACCCCAGTTATTTAACTTGCAACTTGTGGCATTTTCCACTTTCTGCAAACTCATTTGAATCCAGATAGTTTATCAATACAAGCCAAGTGTTCTACAGCTGTTCCAACATTTTCTAAGATTGTGGTTTAGTTTACACCCTATTAATACTTCCAAGAAAAGAAAAACAGAGGTGCTCTTTCAGTCAGAGATTAAACAATCAAGAATACATTGACATATCAGGTAGGATATTTGATTTAATTATGGGTAACACTAAAGTAAAATCTTTTTCAAGTCCTAGTCTAGTTGGTTTTTATAACACCTAGTTGTTACTGTAGCATTGATAGTGCTGTCCATACAAAAAACACCACCAGACAAAAGAAAATTATCAGGGTTGCAACGTGGTTACATTTGTAGAACACTTTCAAACATCCGAAATCAAGCATTTCCCCTGCTGACATGATAGCATTCTACATCACCAGACGGTGAGGTTCCCAGTAATAAACCACCAGACTGGATTTCAACAGCAGCTCTATAACAAAGAATTTGCTTTTGCTTCCCCCCCTACCCCACAACAGTTTTATTCACTTTCTTTCAGGCACTACTGTAGTATCTGCAGGCAGTGTATCTGAAAGCAGTGTTCAGGATTCCACCCTCCTTAATGTTTGCCACTGTTTTAACAGCCAATATTCTCTTTTTCAGAGACTATTACATACTTATAGCACACAACAGGAGTCAACAGCTCAGCTGAGACCAGAATCATCTCGACTAGAAAGAGACTGCACCGGACATTTCAGTTAAGAGCTGAAATCTGCATTTCTCTGCATTAAGAGGATGAGCAACTACACTGCTCTTGTCTGGCAAATGTGTATGTGTAGTCTTGTTTTGAGACTTGGAACACCCAGTAAGTAACCACCCACGGTGCTATTTCCCTTCTCACTCGAGGAAGTCTCAAATCGGAGGTGGAATGAGGGAAAATTATGGGGAATGGACAGGGATTCCCAGAAGGAGGGGTGGAAAGACTAGAGAGGAACAGGACGAAAGGTAACAAATGAGTAGCAATATTAGGAGAGGAGTATCATGTTCTAGGCAAGGAGGCATAAAAGGCTCCGAGCCAGCAACTTCTGCGCAGAAAACCCTCAGGGATGAAGTCAAACTCCTTATAACAGGGTAAGGAGGATACATCCTGAGGAAGGACAATTCTGCATTTAAGAAAACTACTCTTCCAGCAGCTTACAGATGGGATCTGCCTATGCCCAAATCTTACCTGCATGAATTAATCTGAGGGAATATCCTGCTCACCGGCTTTTCTCACATACTGAGCAGAAACTAGTAGTTTTTAACTACTAATATTAAGGTTTCAGGCTACCATTCCTACTTTGCATTTTAGGTTTGTTTCTACACTATTAGCCCAACAAAGTGCTTAAGTGATGCACTAAGTACTCTCCTGGAAGGCTGCCTTTCTATTATCGTTCCTTTTATGAGGCTGTAAATAGCATTCTTAAACAAGCAATAACCCTCACAGTTTTGCAGCCACCCTTTCTCAGAAAAAAAGTTGTATACCTCACCCATATTTTTAGCCAAAGTGATAAAGATTTACAGGACAAACTGTTCCCAACAGTCAGTCTCTCCCAAACAATTCCCCTTGAGTGAATAATAAATAGTTGCAAATACTGATCAGGCACACCCACATGAAGGAGCCACCAAAATGAACTAATCAAGAACAGTAGATCATTAATTTGCAGAATAAAAGCCTTTCTCGACAGGAGCTGAAGGCTTGAAAACACTTGTTTTAAAACAATTTCTGGGTCTACAGGACACAGGAACACCCAAACCAAATCCTTTAAGAGGTGTACTCTTTTCAGAACATAGTATTGAAAGTAAAATTATTTCTGTAAAATAAATTAAGCTTTTTCAGATGTTACTTCTAGAAAAGCTGTACAGTTGAAGCAACGCTAGAATACCTTTGTACCTTTTGCAATTTAAGCTTTTAAGTCCACAAAATACCTTGGAGTTCCTATGCCAGCTACTCTCTGACTAAGTGATGAAGAATACATTGCATTAGAAGCTGGTTATTCTATGTTATGGTCAAAAGTCCTCAATTGTTTCATTTAACACACTTCAAAAAGAACTTTCATCCTACTGAGAGCACAAAAACTAGAGGCTTTCTACACAAGAGCAAAGTTGTACTCCAAAATGAAAGCAGAAAGATAGCTTTTTCTAGTGTCTTAAGAACATCATGCCTCATTTCAGTCTAGCATTCAGTATTACACAAGTGCTTTAGGAAGCCCACTCTTAGGGAAACACTGAGATACACAAAAAGCTGTAAGCAGCCCAGTTGCCATAACGTTTCTGGGTTGCTTTTTTCACCATTTTATGGTTTTTCTTCTTCCACAGAATCCATACAAGTCTGTCCTCTGTCACTAGAAACTTTAAGAAACACAAAATGCCAGACCTTTCTAGAATTATTTCATAGCTATAGTAACATTAGAGGAGATACAAAAAGTATCCCTGAAAACTGAAGACAAAGGCATCACCACATTTCCCTAGGCTAAATGCCTTCATGTATCAGTTAAGCAAGCATCCCACAGGAAACTCTTGTACTACCCCCTGTCCTCAGGCAGGTTTTCCCCTGAAGCCCCCGGTTGTGCTGTCCAATTTCATCCTGGGAGGAAATTGCCTCCAATACCAGTTACTGGAAAATTCCAGCAAAATCCCCCCGCGTTGACCCCCAGAGCAAAAGGGGAAAGTCAGCAGATCGCCATTTTACAGCTTCAAATGAAAAATCAAGTTTCAAGCTATCACAGCAAGAAACTACTCCAATGAAACTAAAGTCACCTTCAAGTACATTTTGAAGAAGCCACTGCCTCTTTCGATATCTGTGAAACAGTAGTTAGGGTCACCAGAATCAAAACTTGGAAAGCCAAAGCGTTTTAAATTAACACCACACAAACCAAGTTCCTTTTTGCATCAGTAGATGTTTGCCACCACAGAAGCAGACAAGAGCAGTAGATGTCCCTGGCATATGCAAGCATGAGTATCTCTGCCAACTTTTTCACTACCCTTTATTTATTTATAATTAAGTAATCAAAAAGGTGCTTTTTATTCAACGCAGTTATCTTCCTTCCCTATTTATTCGTTTGTCTTTCTCCAATACTTACACGCCAAACCGGGCTGTGCAAAGCAGACTCCACAAACCAGTTTAACTTAGCACTGGGGCTCTGAGGACCCCTAACTTGTTTCTCTTGCATCTCCACGGCCCCACCACCCCTCGGTACGCGCCCGACGAGTTCCCTCTGAGGGGCACAGCGCCCGCAGCAGCCAAATGCCTCCGCTGCAAACCATTTAGCGGGGAGACCGGGGCTCGGCCGGTCGCCTCCGGGGTCACCACGTCCCGCACCTCGCGGAGCGGCCCTCCCGGCTCACCTCCTCCATCTCCTCCTGCCGGGCAGCGGCGCGGAGCAGCGCCCGGTGGGAGCGGGGCGCGCCCGGGACGCCGCCGCCTGCCCCATCCCGGTGTGTCCGCGGCTCCCGCGTCCCGCACCGGCCG
>VXBI01014242.1:550570-616410 GCA_013397375.1 Toxostoma redivivum
CGGCCCCGGCGGCGCGGCCGTTCTTCTGTTCGTCGGCGGCGGCCGCCACGACGACGACGTCCAGCAGGTTGCTGAGGAGGAAGTTGGAGGAGGGCAGCGCGTCCATGCCCGAGGGCTCCGAGATCACCACCTTCTGGTCGCAGATGGGGCAGCGCAGCTTGAGCGCGTCCCCCGCGCCGGGGTGCCGCTGCGCCTCCAGGCATTGGCGGCAGAAGGCGTGCAGGCAGGGCAGGACGTGGAGCCGCCGCGGCGGGCCCCCGCAGGAGGAGCCGCCGCCGCCCCCGGAGGAGCTGGAGGTCTGCGAGGAGGACGAGGAGGTGGAGGAGTTGGACGACAGGGGAGCCGGCGAGCCGCACATCTCCTTGCACAGTGGGCAGATCTGGAAGTCGGACTCGGGAAACGAAGCCATTTGCTATGGGCCTGACTCCCCGAGATGGGGGGCAAAAACGTGTCTCTCCTCCCTCAAAAAAAAAAAAATTAAAAAAAAAAAAACCAAAACGTGGGTGGAGGAGCGGAGGCGCGGGCAGAAGGTAGTTCTGTAAGCAGCTTACGAGCAAGCTGGCATCGATCAGTCGTTTTGCCAAGTGGGATCGATGGGCCGGTTTTGCAAATACGGTGTCATCGATCCGGCGGTCTGCAGGGAGCTGGGTCCTCTCCTCGTACCTCGCTGCTGCCGGGCTGGCTGCTGCGGGGAGGGGGGAGTATTTTTGGTATCAAGGTGTAGCTGTCCCGTTCTCCCTCAGTAAATGGATCCTCTCTTCCCTCTCATGTACTTAACCCCCGATCCCCCGTTGCATTAGACAAATTGTATCGATTCCCCGATCGGTCAATACCTCACACAGTCTTCTCATCTCCCCCTCAGGTCAGCAGTTTCACAACGTGGTTTGGTTACTTGTCCTCTTCCTCAACGGAAAGTGCATGGGCGCCGATCGCCCGGTCCCCGCCGCATCCAGCGGGGACCGAACTCTGTCCGCCGGGGCTCGGCTCCGGTCCCCACGGCCGCAGAACCGGGTCGGGGAGGCAGTGCAAGTCCCTCTCGGCCGGGCGGGTAGGGGGGCAGCAGGGGCTTAACTCAAGTTTCGCTCTTTCTTCTTGGGGCGTTGGGTTTTTTCCTCTTTTCTTTTAAACCTGTGCTTGTCGGGGGGGAAGGGGAAATTTCGTTTCAGTTCCCCCCTCCACTTTTGCAATCCAGAGCAGCTCTAGGAGAGAGAGAGGCACTGAAACACAGTGGCCAGGCAGACTTCTCCGGCTCCAGTCTTCCCCCGCCGACGCCTGCTCCACCACCGCATGACTGGGGGTGGGGATGGAGGGCGGCGTTGGTGCCCACCCCACCGGCAGAGACTCACGCTGGCGGGACGCGGAGGAGGAGATGGGAAGAATAAAAGGGCTCCGAGGACGGCCAAGAAGGGCAGTCCTCTCTCCCGCCTCTCCGAGTCCCGGCTCCCGCCGGACGCCTTCCTTTACGCGGGGCTTCCCGCGGAGGGCAGCGCCGAGCCCGCAGCAGCCCCGGCACACGCGGTACCCGGCGGCTCGGCGGCTGCTGCCGGCCGGCCAGTGCCGCGGGCTCGGCGCGGCTCGCAGAGGCTGCGGCGGCCGGGCAGAGGAGCAGCGGCAGGTCCCCGCCGGCCGCCCTGAATTATTCATGGGGGGTGTATTATATTCGCTCGCACAAATTGGAGCCGCTGTGCAATGCTATCCGAGAGCGCTACGCTCGCCCCCTCCTCCTCCTCCTCCTCTCCGGTTCTCTCTCGCTCTGAGCCCCTGCAGCGCCTAGGATCGCATTTCCTTTGTCATCTCGCCTCTTCGCGTGGTGTTTTATTGAGAAAACAAAAATAATATNGAGCCTTTTAAGCTCCGACGGCGCGGGCTGACTTCCGCCCGGCTGCGGGGGGCGGCCGGGGGGCGGCGGCGGCGGGCAGGAAACATTCGCCCTCCTCCGGCCCGACCTGCCCCCATCCGCCCGCATCCAGCGCCCTTCGCCCACCCCACGTTTTTTAATACGGCCGGTTTCAGCGCCGGGGACCCCCCTCCCACCGTGGGTCTGACGCGCCGCGGCTCGGGCGGTCGCCGGACCCTCGCGCCCTTTTTGGGTTTGGGATGCGAGCGGGGCCGTTTTTTGAAAGCAGAGAGGCGTTAATGCAGCTTTAAACTTAAGTCTCTCGAGTAATTGTTTTCTGTCGCCCAGTCTAGGGGTGACGGGCTCCTCTCCGCGCTCTTGCGGTTGCCGTGCCCGGGCGGGCGAGCCCGGGGGTGTTTGCTGCTGGGCAGGGGCAGGAGCTTCCTCTCCTTCAAAGCGACGCTATGAAGTTAGCAAAAATTAGCCGGGATGCCATTTGCGCTGCTGCGAGACCGCACTTAAATAAAAATCTGCAACAATTATTTTGGTTCTAATGAAATGGCCCGCCACCAGCAACGCGTTGGTGAAAAGTTTCGGCTCTGCAGTACGACCGGGTGGCCACCCTCTTGGTTAGCGGGGCTTGCGGTAGCGAGAGAGGACGCATGGCATTGCATCCTTAACAAGGGAACTGGAAATCTGAGAAATTTTAAAACGTGGAACTGGCTTAGGAATTGGAAAGTCAAAAAACCAGGAAAAGGAATAAAAATGGGGAAACATACAGATTAGTGAATGGAAGCATCTGTAAATAAGCAAAATAAACTCAAAACTAGTTGCTGTTCAGTAATGATAATAAATTCTCAGAACCACTACAGAACAGGAAAACTGGTTATTAAAATATATTCAATTACATTTCTCTTCTGTTTAGCCCTTAGATGTGCAAACAACTAATGCTATTTAGGCCTCCTTAGACAACACCAATAACACTAACTTAAATTGTCTACTTAAAAATGCCTTTTGTCTTCTGCTGACAGGTACTAAACTCAGCTCTAGCCATGCCTGTGGGGATCTCAGAAAGCCCTTCAGAGAACTGAGAAACTCAGGAGTGCTAACACTCTTATGCAAGACCAAGCAATGGGAATCGTTGGTGAAGTCCATGGGCAACACACGTGCATTAAGTTGTAAACAAGCATGAATATTTATTACGCCCCTCTGTAGTATATTCTGCTCAGAGCTTGCCTTATGCATCACGAAAGGATTTGGCTCTGGGGCTTATGGTCTTTATATTACAAATCCATACGTTCGCATTTGAGCATGCAGGTGAAATCCACCACAGCTTTGACTATCTAGAGGTTAAAAAATCATTGAGCCTTGCCTCAGCTCTGTTTATTTGTCCTGTGGCTGCTGCAGAGAGTTATGATGCTGCAGAGCTTGTCCTTTCCCCGATTAAGTCAATTGTGAACAGCGGGAACTCCCCGAACAACAAGCACACGGTTGATCTGTTTGGGTTTCCCAGATAACGCTTTGCACCAGCTCCCTCAATGGAAACTGTCATCTTTTGTGCTCAGAAATATTTTAATTGGACAGAAATTCCCAGATGCATGTCTCCAGGCATATCTGACACCCCTGCCTCCCTCAGTGACAGCTGTTTGCTTTCCAACAAACTGGCTGAAGGGGGCAATTCTGCGCCTCAATGCTTCAAATGGTCCTTAACGGGGCTCACGATGCTACCTATGTGCTGTGGAAGGTCCTTTTTGCTGACAGGATCCACTGTGTTTGTGCCAAAGCTCCCGAAGCTCGTTTACATCTTACACCCTCCCTGAGCTTGTAAAAGGCTATAAGCAATTCACTGTCCCTGAACAGAGGGTCCTTATCCTCCAGCTGTCACCCTCATATTGGAGCACCTCTGTCTTGCTGAATCAAAGTCCTCCTTTTCTCCTCTCTCCTCTTCCACCGCTGAAGGAATGCAACATATTGAGGCTTCCTCCAATTATGGATGGCTTTCTGTCTTCACTATAAAAAATGCTGAAATAAAGCTAAAGGGAACACACTGGCATTACAATCCTTCCAAAACACTGGCTGCTGGAGCACTTGTGCATTCAACTACACAGCAGATAGCACTGTGCATTTTTCTGCTTAATGCATTGACTCGATGGTTTTCGATTCAATTAAGTTGTTCTGCTATAAAAACACCCTCAGCTCTCCTCAGAGTGAGGCCTCAATATATTTCATTTGTTTTCTAAGCTGACAAACATGTGTGTGAATAACAGCGTGGGGGCGATAGGTGAAGTGCGGGAGGCTTCTCATTCCTTGTTGGACAGCAGGATGAGAACTTACTTTTATGATTTTTCCCTGGGAAGCTAGTGCTTAGCATTTTCCCTTTTTGTTTCTTAAAAACAAAAGAACAATAGCTATCCTGGTTAGCAGGGCTATTGTCCCTCTGTGCCAAATAAATGAAATCTCCCTGCTTACGTGAGCGTCTGAGACATTTCTCTGCATTCTGCTGGTTTTCCTTTGTGTCACTCTGCTGAGGTTTTTCGCATTTTATCCCACTTTTTCCAATCTTTTTGAACCCATTTCTCTCATCTTTCTTTTGTCCTCCATTCATACATTATTGCTGGTCTGAATTTGAAATTATGTGGTTTGTACTGAAGACAATCCCATCTTTTAAACTGTGTTGAAATCATAACTTGTGTCATGATCACGTCAGAACTGTGTTAAAACATTAACCATTAAAACATTCTAACAATGCTAAAGCCTGGGCATGAATGTCCAGATCTTCAGAAACACTTAACAAGAATCAAAATAGCTCTGAAGATCCGGGCCAGCTTCTACCTGAAAAATCTCTATTTGGCAACATTCGTCTGTCCTTGACTAACTGCCCAGCCACTGCAGCTAAAGGATGCATTAAAAATGGTTTGTTTGTTTGTTTTTTTTTCTTTTTTCCCTTAAAGTTTAGAGGGAAATAGGACGTTAGGGTAGAAGACTGCACCTGAGTCATTCTCTGGCATCTGCTTAGAATGCTGGGATGTGCTTTCCACTTGGAAGCTCCGTTTTCTTGAAGGAAAGCATCTGCTTTCTGCCAGCAGCGCTACAGGACAAACAGAATGGTGTTCCTGCCAAAAGCAATACAGCTGGAAAGCTCAGGGGTCTGGAGGTTAAAAGCTTTGTTAAATAGAACTGGGTAGAGTAATCGTGATTTTGGGGATATTTTACTGTAATTTTAGAGGTAAACATTCCCAGGAAGAGCTCTCCTCTATGCCACCGGTGTGAAGTGGTCCAGCAGCCTGATGTGGTTTGCCCTGCTGTGCTGAGTGCCAAGGCAGTGTTGTGAGCTCAGAGCTCAGCAAGTCTTGTGAGCAGGAGTCACTGGGGAGCTGGTGCAAGTCCCTGAATGTGCACAGGTAATGATAAACAGAGAGGTCTGAACAACTCCTGTTATCATTGTTGCTGTTCTGCACCTAAGGACCCAGAAAACATTTCCAACTCCAATATTGCTACACTGCAGCCATAAAAAGCCCATACAGTGGCTCGTTGCTTCAAATTCTGCACAGTCTTTCCTAGGTATTTCCTAGACCAAGATCTAAAACTCTCCCTGTCCTGGTGCCCCTGAGAATCCCCTTCCTTGTTTATCTGTCAACAAAGAGACAAGAGACACAGCATTACAACCTGCTTGGATCTCTGCCTCTCCTGCTTAAGAATTCATCTAGTAAATCAATGAACAAAACCATCACTTTCAACAGGTCTACTCACAAGGAAAGTCTAGCAAGATCTCGATGCTGGTGTAGCCTACAGAGATTCCACATTTGTCAAATAGTGCCAGGCAAATGAAAGAGGAAGGTTTTGTTGTTGGCTTTTAGCACACTATTAGTGACTTATTCATTACACTCAGAGGAATATCAATCTTTTTTTTGGTTTTCACCACAACTGTGCTCCATGGACAATCGTGCCACTTAAGTTCTGCCACTTTAGCACTGATTTGTGCTGGGTTTTTTTCTCTTTCCCTCATTTTTCCTCTTGCAANTGGAAGCATCTGTAAATAAGCAAAATAAACTCAAAACTAGTTGCTGTTCAGTAATGATAATAAATTCTCAGAACCACTACAGAACAGGAAAACTGGTTTTTAAAATATATTCAATTACATTTCTCTTCTGTTTAGCCCTTAGATGTGCAAACAACTAATGCTATTTAGGCCTCCTTAGACAACACCAATAACACTAACTTAAATTGTCTACTTAAAAATGCCTTTTGTCTTCTGCTGACAGGTACTAAACTCAGCTCTAGCCATGCCTGTGGGGATCTCAGAAAGCCCTTCAGAGAACTGAGAAACTCAGGAGTGCTAACACTCTTATGCAAGACCAAGCAATGGGAATCGTTGGTGAAGTCCATGGGCAACACACGTGCATTAAGTTGTAAACAAGCATGAATATTTATTACGCCCCTCTGTAGTATATTCTGCTCAGAGCTTGCCTTATGCATCACGAAAGGATTTGGCTCTGGGGCTTATGGTCTTTATATTACAAATCCATACGTTCGCATTTGAGCATGCAGGTGAAATCCACCACAGCTTTGACTATCTAGAGGTTAAAAAATCATTGAGCCTTGCCTCAGCTCTGTTTATTTGTCCTGTGGCTGCTGCAGAGAGTTATGATGCTGCAGAGCTTGTCCTTTCCCCGATTAAGTCAATTGTGAACAGCGGGAACTCCCCGAACAACAAGCACACGGTTGATCTGTTTGGGTTTCCCAGATAACGCTTTGCACCAGCTCCCTCAATGGAAACTGTCATCTTTTGTGCTCAGAAATATTTTAATTGGACAGAAATTCCCAGATGCATGTCTCCAGGCATATCTGACACCCCTGCCTCCCTCAGTGACAGCTGTTTGCTTTCCAACAAACTGGCTGAAGGGGGCAATTCTGCGCCTCAATGCTTCAAATGGTCCTTAACGGGGCTCACGATGCTACCTATGTGCTGTGGAAGGTCCTTTTTGCTGACAGGATCCACTGTGTTTGTGCCAAAGCTCCCGAAGCTCGTTTACATCTTACACCCTCCCTGAGCTTGTAAAAGGCTATAAGCAATTCACTGTCCCTGAACAGAGGGTCCTTATCCTCCAGCTGTCACCCTCATATTGGAGCACCTCTGTCTTGCTGAATCAAAGTCCTCCTTTTCTCCTCTCTCCTCTTCCACCGCTGAAGGAATGCAACATATTGAGGCTTCCTCCAATTATGGATGGCTTTCTGTCTTCACTATAAAAAATGCTGAAATAAAGCTAAAGGGAACACACTGGCATTACAATCCTTCCAAAACACTGGCTGCTGGAGCACTTGTGCGTTCAACTACACAGCAGATAGCACTGTGCATTTTTCTGCTTAATGCATTGACTCGATGGTTTTCGATTCAATTAAGTTGTTCTGCTATAAAAACACCCTCAGCTCTCCTCAGAGTGAGGCCTCAATATATTTCATTTGTTTTCTAAGCTGACAAACATGTGAGTGAATAACAGCGTGGGGGCGATAGGTGAAGTGCGGGAGGCTTCTCATTCCTTGTTGGACAGCAGGATGAGAACTTACTTTTATGATTTTTCCCTGGGAAGCTAGTGCTTAGCATTTTCCCTTTTTGTTTCTTAAAAACAAAAGAACAATAGCTATCCTGGTTAGCAGGGCTATTGTCCCTCTGTGCCAAATAAATGAAATCTCCCTGCTTACGTGAGCGTCTGAGACATTTCTCTGCATTCTGCTGGTTTTCCTTTGTGTCACTCTGCTGAGGTTTTTCGCATTTTATCCCACTTTTTCCAATCTTTTTAAACCCATTTCTCTCATCTTTCTTTTGTCCTCCATTCATACATTATTGCTGGTCTGAATTTGAAATTATGTGGTTTGTACTGAAGACAATCCCATCTTTTAAACTGTGTTGAAATCATAACTTGTGTCATGATCACGTCAGAACTGTGTTAAAACATTAACCATTAAAACATTCTAACAATGCTAAAGCCTGGGCATGAATGTCCAGATCTTCAGAAACACTTAACAAGAATCAAAATAGCTCTGAAGATCCGGGCCAGCTTCTACCTGAAAAATCTCTATTTGGCAACATTCGTCTGTCCTTGACTAACTGCCCAGCCACTGCAGCTAAAGGATGCATTAAAAATGGTTTGTTTGTTTTTTTTTTTCTTTTTTCCCTTAAAGTTTAGAGGGAAATAGGACGTTAGGGTAGAAGACTGCACCTGAGTCATTCTCTGGCATCTGCTTAGAATGCTGGGATGTGCTTTCCACTTGGAAGCTCCGTTTTCTTGAAGGAAAGCATCTGCTTTCTGCCAGCAGCGCTACAGGACAAACAGAATGGTGTTCCTGCCAAAAGCAATACAGCTGGAAAGCTCAGGGGTCTGGAGGTTAAAAGCTTTGTTAAATAGAACTGGGTAGAGTAATCGTGATTTTGGGGATATTTTACTGTAATTTTAGAGGTAAACATTCCCAGGAAGAGCTCTCCCCTATGCCACCGGTGTGAAGTGGTCCAGCAGCCTGATGTGGTTTGCCCTGCTGTGCTGAGTGCCAAGGCAGTGTTGTGAGCTCAGAGCTCAGCAAGTCTTGTGAGCAGGAGTCACTGGGGAGCTGGTGCAAGTCCCTGAATGTGCACAGGTAATGATAAACAGAGAGGTCTGAACAACTCCTGTTATCATTGTTGCTGTTCTGCACCTAAGGACCCAGAAAACATTTCCAACTCCAATATTGCTACACTGCAGCCATAAAAAGCCCATACAGTGGCTCGTTGCTTCAAATTCTGCACAGTCTTTCCTAGGTATTTCCTAGACCAAGATCTAAAACTCTCCCTGTCCTGGTGCCCCTGAGAATCCCCTTCCTTGTTTATCTGTCAACAAAGAGACAAGAGACACAGCATTACAACCTGCTTGGATCTCTGCCTCTCCTGCTTAAGAATTCATCTAGTAAATCAATGAACAAAACCATCACTTTCAACAGGTCTACTCACAAGGAAAGTCTAGCAAGATCTCGATGCTGGTGTAGCCTACAGAGATTCCACATTTGTCAAATAGTGCCAGGCAAATGAAAGAGGAAGGTTTTGTTGTTGGCTTTTAGCACACTATTAGTGACTTATTCATTACACTCAGAGGAATATCAATCTTTTTTTTGGTTTTCACCACAACTGTGCTCCATGGACAATCGTGCCACTTAAGTTCTGCCACTTTAGCACTGATTTGTGCTGGGTTTTTTTCTCTTTCCCTCATTTTTCCTCTTGCAAGCACAAACTTCTAAATTTGCCTCAGATGCCAAATTTGCCATGCCTGCTCCTGCACACTGACTCTTGCTCAACCATATATCTGTCATTGGATCCATTAGTAAGTACAGTAGTAAGCTCAACTTTCTGCATGTGTTGCTGAGCTTCCTGTAGGGTATGCTGGATCTTGAGCACAGTGGAGGGTTGGGGAGCAAGGAAGCAGTAAGTGTTGTCCCCGTGGTATAAATCATTGGAAACTGGCTTGCTCAGCATATTAATTCAAGCTCTTGACACCCCCTCCTCCACCCATCCATCTCCCGTACAGCAGGGTCACCTTGAGTTTAAAGATGTACTTGTTAGGGTGTGATGGGATCCAGAGAGGAACAGAGAAAGCCTCCTCTGTGCACATGTGCAAGTAAAATCTATAGCTCTTGTTGGTGTGTATCTTTGCATCTGTGCAGTCTACAAGGGCTGGCTTTGGGAAGCAGGGATCTTGCACTCAAGCAGCTGACATTACTTTTAACCCCAGAGACACTACCAGGTGTAAGCATCAATCCTATTCCCAGAAAGAAGCAAACACCTACTGTCTTGCTTTACAGCACTAAGCTCTGCAGGCAACTGATGCAAAGACGTCATTTTTCGATGTGCTATAGAAAGTTTTGGGTGTTTTCACTTCTATTATAATGTCTCCAAGCACACCTTTATGCTTAGGCCTTGCTCTAGCTTTCCTACTGCACAGTATGCATTTGAGACAAAACTTTTCTTTTCTTTTCTTTTCTTTTCTTTTCTTTTCTTTTCTTTTCTTTTCTTTTCTTTTCTCCTGTGCATTCTGATAATTTCCTTCTTCTTTTCAGAAATCCTGGCTGAAAACAATCCATTTCTAACCACGTAGTGGGATTTAGCATCACAAGGACTTTTAGCACCTTTACCTCCCAATGACTGTATCTCTAAAGCCAGTTTCCTCTTCCAGACTTCTCAAATCTCTCTCTGTTCACCATCTGTTCAATCAGATTTCTTGTTAGACTAAGTACCTGTGTTGGCTTTAATCTTTGATGATGACAGCTCAACTATTGCCCCCCAAGGATGGGCTCAAGGCCAGAAGATGCAAATGTCTGGTTCTTCTCACCCTGATTCTGTTCTAAACAGCTTTCAAATGCGATGCCTACCATTAAGAATGGTCTAAATCCATGTCTCAATCACAATAAGTGACTTCACTGATTGGGAGTGAAAACTGATGCTGGAGTAGTCTTGAAGGTTCTCAAACTCACCTTCAACAAAATGTCCCCATCAGATCACCTTTCCCTTTCAGGAAAAGCTTGGCAAAATAGACATATCTTGCAAACATGCTCTGTAGGTCAAGAAATGTAAGCTGTGAGCAGCTGCAGGTAGAAAGCAAGTGCCAACATTATAGGCTAATAACTGCAAAAGTTTTGTTATTAGCCTCCTGTTTACTGACACTGCTTTCGCTGCGATCCCTCACTCCACATTTATCCTCTCTGCATAGTTAACTCAACTGAAACTCTAAAGTTCTCCTTACCTTCACTCTTGCTAACATCTGCAAGATCCTTTTACTTGGCTGGGGGAGTGCCTCTAGCAGTGAGAGGTAGTGTATGCTGACGCTTAAGGGAGAGTGGCTTGTCAGCTGCTAATGCTTCCCCACAGCTGTGTAAACTCTGGGCGCAGGCAGCTGTTCCCCTCCAGATCTGGCGGCGGGAGCTGGGAAGCCTGGCACCCTCAGCTATTCATTACCAGCCCCCAAACTGGGATGTGTGAGTGTCCCCTAACGTGCTGCAGCACTGACCTTGTGCTGAGAAGGCTGAAGTGCTTGTGCAGTGTGTTCAGAGGGACAATAGTGTCTCCCATCTCTTTGGATGGTTGTGAAGGTCACCTACATCTTTCTACATCTTTCTACATCTTAAGATTGCCTGCATCCAAGCACTGCCTCTCCCCTCTGCCTCCTCTTCATTATTCTCTGGGGAGTGTGGACAGATTGCTTTTTCCTCGGGGCCATGCAGTACAATTCCCTGAGCACTGGAAAACCATGACCCTAAGCCAGTAGCAGGCTTCCTCAGATGATTTCATGTAACAAACGTACAGCACTAATCCTGACCCACATTCAGGTGCTGCTCTCTCCCACACCTGCTCTAATCAAGACAGGTCAGTTCCAGAGGTATAAACTGAATGCTGAGAGGGAAAAGCTCTGCTATTTCGTTTAGAGTTTTATATGTTGAAACCAGCACTGGTCAGGGACAGTACATACAAAGGTAATGTGATCCATTACAAGAGTCAATGAACAAGCAAGCAACCAGGCAGCGTGCTAACCAAACTTTCTGATTCATGTGAGTATTTATTGTGGTTATAATTGTCTTTCCTGTAGGGAAAGCTGTAAGGTGGACTCAGAGGAAGCTTCTGCTACCTTGCAGCATGCTATTCCTCCAGGCTCAGGTTACAGGTTGAGGCTTTTGTGTACTCACGGACATGCAAGAGGTTGGAGTTTCCTGTCTTGATTGAAGTCTACAATCTTGGCTTCTCTGCAAAGACTCTGGGAACAAGGAGTGACCTGTGAAGAGGCCTTTCCCCTCCTCACTGCTCCGCCAGGGAGCCTAGAAGGGAGACGTTTTTGGCCTGTCCAGCTCTCTCTGCCAGTGGGGGAAGGCAGCTGCCTCTTCTCCTACATGAGACCCCAATGGCATCCCTACAGTCCTTCATGAAAGTGGACCTACAAAAACAGCTGATGAGTCACGCCACAGCCAAAACCCCCCGTTGCATGCCACTGGAGAAAAAGGCAGCCAAAACCCTTTGGGTGAGAGTCTCCTCCCAGAAAAGGAGCCCAAGGAGCTGCACGTTTCTTGGATGCTATTAAATGTCCCTTTGCACGTGCCTCCTCGCTGTGCATGGAAGGGCCCTGAGCCTGCCGGTGTAAAGCCTTCCCAGATACCTCCACCCCAGCAGCTATAAATAGGCTGGGGGATAAGACAAAGGGAAACTTTCTTAAAATGGAGGATATCACAGATCCTGTTTGCAGGAGCAGAATTTTACAGGCATTCAGGGAAGTTTTAAAGCTGCTGATTTGGCTGACGCTGTGGGTCTTAGAGAGGAGAACGCTGTCACTCTGAGGATCTTTTCCCTTTTTTGCTGTACTAAAGCAGGGAGGGTGTTGTGTCTCCTTTCAAATAAAACCCAAGTACATTTAAGGTGATGGATGTCTGCTGGGAAGAGAAATTTGTGTATCTTCTCTTCTCTGCTAGCTGCAGAGCAGTGGAGTTGTGCTGAGCCTGACAGCCCCTTTTGTGAACCACTGCCTGGCAGTACAGATGCTCCTTTATTTAAATAGAAGCAGCCAGGGGTTTCTGTGTGGTTTCTGCATGCAGAATCTACCCTTCCAGGGTGTTTCACAACTACAGGCCTTTGGATGCTACTGCAAGCTGGAGGAGTAAAAATAAGGAAGGAGGGAGAGAGCCTCAGGAAGCCAAATCAAATAGCGGTAGCAGCATCTCAGGAAGCTCACCCAAGGTGGTGGGGTGCAGGGCAGGTGAAGAAGATCAGAAGAGTAGGAAATCAGGGAAACAGATGTGGCGATGCCAGGCTTTGGGGAGGGAGCTCCTGAGATGCACGGCCGGCATTCCCATGCGTTCCCATCTGGTGGTGAAGGAAATTATGTAAAGTGGAGGGGCCAGGGGCCCCCTTTCTTTTTTTTTTTTTTTTTTTCTTCCAGTTCTTTTCTCCCTTCACTTCCCATGATGCAATTAAACAGCCATTGCTGACACCATCATGTATGCATGCTGAATGCAGGCATTGTGTCTCGGCTGCAGTGCTGTACTATATATAGATTAGTTGCCAATCTCTGCTATGTATCAGCAGGGAAGACACCCAAGGAATTAAGAGAGTAGTTACACTGTAGGACTCCTGGTTTTTGTCCCGTGGCCTCAAGACACGGTGGACTATACAGTGGAACTAGAAATAATCAAAGATAAGTGATTTGGAGACCAAGCCAGGAAACTTTGGACTGATTTGCAGTGGTGGTAGAGAGCAGTCTTCTAGGTTGTGATGCATGAAGCAGAAAGACAGGCTGACCCACACATATTGCTAGCTCCTTTTATGTAAAAATAAGTGGTTAGTCAGTAATCTCCTCTCTCTAGATCCTATGCCAGACAATATTAGATAGCCTGCTTCCTTGGCCTTGGGTAGATGAAGAAAAAGCATCCACCTGGGAATTGTTTTGGCCTGTGGGCACTTGAGGGGACAGTCAGTGACCTCCCCTCTCTGAGTGGTGAATGCACCCTGCAATCCCCTGTGCAGAGACCAAGCAGAGCAGCCAGTGCCTGTTCTGCCATTGCCAGTGGCACTCAGGATCACTGCTCTGTCTGCTGCCACTCTTCCACAATGAGCTTGTTCAAGTGACCTTGCCAGCACTAAGTTAGGGAAATTTGGTCTTGTGCATTTCCAGCGGTAGCATTTTCTTTTGCAGCCAGACAGCTCCATCAGCTCCTTCTCCCTCCCACCCAGGCCTTCGGCAGGAGGTGACAGGTGGTGGCTGAGCCAATCTAACAGCTCAACACATCAGAAAGGGGCAAGTCCTGCTCTTGCCTCCAGCTCCTGCTCTTTGTTGCTCATCTGTGGACACCCCAGGCAGTTGACAGCAGGGTCTGATGAGTGCTCGAGCAGAGGAGGTGATGGGATGGGGAGCTGGAGCATGAGGGGATCGGGGGTCCTTGGAGGTGAGGAAACCTTCCCTGTTCAGCAGCAAGCTGTTAGATTGACTCAGACAACAGACAATTTGAGGGTGTAAATTGACCCTGAAAGGAAAGCTTTGATGTTAGAGGCTTTTTTCTTTCTTGTTGACTTCACTCCAGGCCAAATTCCAAGTAAACTGTGGTCATAGCAGCTTTCTCAATCATTTCATGGAGTCCCATACCAGCATGATGAGACTGAGTGTTGCTACAGCCCCAGGCACTCACCTTCCTGCCCTTACACTGCCCATGGGCCAGTCACAGCATCTGTGCTCCTAAAAGACATTCAAGGCTTCACTGAATAAATGGTACTTTTTGTCATTCTTCTGAGAGGAGTTTAAAAATAAGTCAGGTAAAAATTTTTATTTCTTGTAGCCCCTGTGAGAGTGACTGCTGCAGTGGTA
Source organism: Toxostoma redivivum (assembly GCA_013397375.1). Taxonomy (NCBI): domain Eukaryota; kingdom Metazoa; phylum Chordata; class Aves; order Passeriformes; family Mimidae; genus Toxostoma; species Toxostoma redivivum. Next base: position 564,767 of record VXBI01014242.1, read on the forward strand.
GCAGGCACAGAAAACACAACGAAGGTGGTTTTGAAAATTTTCAGGAGTGGAAGTTCCTCAGCCCCTCTGTGACCCTGCTCCCATGTCTGACTCACCATCACAACAAAGGCTTTTCCTTTCATCCAGGTGGGATTTTTCCTTGCTGCAATTCCTGACTGCTTCCTCTTGTCCTCCCAGTCTTCTCGGGCTAAATTAACCCAGTTCTCTTAGCTTTTGTTTACACACCACACCCCAGTCTTCCAATCATCTTAGTGCTCCTCTGCTGCACTTCCTTCATTATATTCATAACTCTCTTGCACTGGGAAACCCAAATGCAATTGCAATTTCACTGCTGCTGAAAACAAGGAAAGGATCACTTTCCTTCACCTGCTGGTTATACGCTTGCTGATCCAACCCAGCCTGGAATTAACCTTTACACTGCTGTTTCATGTTCAGGCCATTGCTCACAGGGACCCTCAGGTCCTTTTCTGCAGAGCTGCTGCCCAGGTCCCCAGTAGGTCCCCACTAATGCAGGGAGCTGTTCTAGGTGAGGTGCAGGACTTTCCAGCTGCCCATGCTGAACTTCATGAGGTCCCCATTGCCCCATTTCTCCATCTTGTCCAGCTCCTGAACAGCAGCCCTACTCTCCAGGATATTGACCTCCTCCTGTTTTGTCATTGTCTCTCAACTTGTTGAGGAGGTGTTATACTCAGTGTGCAGGCAGTGGGTGACATTGGTGTAAACCAATCATGGCCTCAGTATTGACCCCAAAACTCACTTATGGACTACCTGATGGACTCTGAATCTGTGACCACTCCCTCCAGAACCTGAGCATCCAGGCAGTTTTTCACCTGCTTTCTAGTCCATCCATGCAGCCCATATCACCTTAGTTTGGCTACAGGGATGCTATGGGAGATCATGGTGGAAGCCATGCTAAAGCCAAGGAAGGAGACATAGAGACATCCACTGCTGTTGTCACCCCTGCAGAGCAGGGCACATATTTGATCAGCAGGGCAGACAGGCTGGTCAGGCAGACCTCACCCTTGGAGAACCTATGCTGCCTATTCTAGCTACTCATAGTCATTCTCCTGTCCTTCATGAGGTGGACATAGAGTCCCTCAGGACTTGCTTCATAATTTTCCCAGGCACTGAGTTGAGTCTGACCATCTGGTCCTTCCCCAGATTCTCCTCTCTGCCTATTTTTTTTCTTTTCTTTTTTTTTTTTTAAGGCAGATCTCACGTCAAGCATCGATTGGCAGATCAAACACAGACCCGGCTGAAGCTGGCGGATGTACAAAGCAGCCTTCAAGTACAATAAAAGCAGCAAGTGAAGATCTCTGTGCAGAGTGAGAGCTGCTGCAGAAGCCACCACACTCAGCATCTCAGTGAGCATTGTGCAGCCTGGGAACTACAGCCCAAATGCTCCTTGTGGGGAACAACACAGGACAGTCACAGCTAACAACTGCAATTAAAATTGCAGAACTTTTGCGATTTGACCAATAAATAATCCATGGTGTTACAGTCTGTTTTCAAACAATTAAAAAATTCACTGTCTTGGGTTCCTCAGGTTGAAGAACTACAGTTAGTCCCCTGTTAACTACAGTTAGTTCCATTTCTGCTGGTACTTGTTAATCCTTTCAATTGCATGCATATTGCAGAGTTGAACGAGATGCACAAATTTGGATATGAGAATCTGGTCCAGTTCAAGCCTTTCTGATGTGGCTGTTTCAATAGTGAAAATAAAGGCAGTATCAGAGCAGGTAGGGAATACTGTGTCATTTCGGGAGGTATGAGGGAATTCTTTGTATTTCCTGGATGCAAACAGTATTTCTACTTTGTAATGTTGGATCTTTTCACTCTTTTTTTTCAATCCTAGACATGAAAAATCTCTATTTTTAAAACAGATTTTATATCTTTCCTTCATGTAGCTATATAGAGAACCCTAAAAGTTTTCAGCTAGCTGACTAAATATATTTTGTTTTCAAGAGAAAAATGTTTTAAACTTCCCATAATATTAAATAGCTCCCATAGATACTTTGAATATTAACGAAAGCATGACAGGGGATGATTGATTCCATGACTGTCAAAACAAAACTTCCAGAACATCACTAGGAAACTGGGCGTCTCAGAGTGCCTGACAGAAGGAGCTGAAGGTTAAGGCAGCATCTACACTTCCTTGATTGCCCTTGGGCGTCCCACCACGCTGGCCCTGGCAGGTAGCTGCTCTGAAATGAAAGCATAAATTTGTCTTTTAGGATGAAGTTTTGAACTTTCATTCTCTGATTGTACAGATCCCAAAATTATGTGAAAAACTGCTAAAATTGTAGTTGCCCACCAACAAAACAGCAAAGCTTTTACCTTTGTGCAAAGCCTAAAGTGCTGACTCTCTCAAACCTGAGGGTGTCTCCAAAAGCCAGTGAAGAGCTATCTGATCCTGCCAGCAGTGATCTGCAAAGCTATGAAGCCCTCTCTGCTTTTCAGGTTTCTGATGCAAGCGCCTTTCGTAACACCACAGGCTTCCAGGTACAGGGAGCATGGCCAGCCTGCAAAGCCGAGTGCATATCTCAGCCACCTTGAGGCCAAAATAACCTGACCTCTAGATGATCTTCAGAAGATGATGAATAATGCATTGCATCTCCCAGACGGCTGATTTCTGCCCATACAGTAACTGACAGTTTTCCTGACATCCACCAACCGTGTCAGCTTGTGTATTTTCGAAAAGGGTTCTGGGGTTTTTGAGGGGGAAAACCTGTAAGGCAAAGGAAGATCGATTAAAAAAGAAGTCAAAAACTATTGCAACCATCAAATGAGTGTGACTTCCAGGACGCACAGTGGCTGTAACGTTGGCATTCCCCTGAACACAATAAAATCCGTTGAAGAAGAAATAACAGGGATGGAGAAAGTGGGAACTGAGGGCTAGGAGACAACTTTCAAGGAGTTAATTAGTCCTGATTAAGTCTTTGTGGCTAAGCAGACACAGTAAGTAAGTAAGGACATACATTTGTGAGGTCATGTAGAAATTCCCAAAGAAGCTCTCTTTGTTGGCAAATGCCAGTGCTGACACACATACTACTCGCTATGAGAGATAATTTACATGTCATTCATTATGGAAAAGGCATTACAGGGTAAAGTCCAAATCCTTCGATTCAAAGAAATCCCCAGGACTACTTCAGACTAGCTGCCTGCCATCTACAGCTGTTTCCTGCTGGGCTGGGGCTGTTTCCAGGAGCCATGGGAGTCCCAGGATCAGCTGGGCAAAATCATCTCCTGGTGAGTGAATTCCCTACAGTGGACAAGAACCCTACCATGCAAGGAAATGCTTGTGTCCCTCTGCTCTCCCTTATCCTGGAGTTGCCATTAAAAAGTTCAGCAACAGCAGCTTCATGTCATGAGTCACAAAAGTGACTTTTAATTCCCAGAGGGAATTTTTAAAGCTATGTAATGCCTAGAAGTTTACACTTGTTTGGGGTTGGGTAAAGCTCCTAAGCCCTGCTGTGGTGCTTTTAAAAATGTGCAACGCCAATTAGCTGCAGATGTGTTTTCAAGTTAAGAAGGGTGCTACTGGAGATTCCCCTCCTTTTTTTCAGCTAGTTAATTTCCTGGGAGCAAACTCTGCAAAATGTCTGAGCTCTCACCCTCATGGATGGCAGGAATTGGCTGCACTTCCTTCTGGTATGGTTTTTGGGAAGTGCTGCCCTTTAGTGCTCTGTCCTGCTTCTCTTGCCATCCCATTGCTCCTCTGGTCTGTTTGCTGTAGCTGGATGCTCACTGCAAAGCTGGGGTTGTCTTAAATGCTTTTAATAGTGAGGTGGCCTGCTATTATTAAAGGAAAATATATACTTAGACACAGCAAATGCTTTAGCTTTTGGAGAAGAGCTAATTTTCAGGGAATCACATTTTCTGCCAGCGTAACTTCGATGGAGTCAATGCAACATCTTTTCCAATAAAGCCTGGGTGCAGGGGATCACATCCATTATCAGGATTGGAAACTGCTTGCAAATAAGAGCACAGACTTGTTTTGAAATATGATAAAAAAATGCTTCTGTATGATTTATTATATATTCATTATGCTCAGGCTGACACCACTTGTGTTCCTTATGTGCTTTTCTCAATTACATTCTTAAGCACTTGTATAATTCCAGGCACCTGGAGACCTTGGCTTGCTTTGCTAGGTGCTGCTCCTGCTTAGCCTGATGCCAGGGTTATGCTGCAGTGTGTGCTACAGTCTAAACAGGTAAAACTACTGGTTTTGGCTGAAGCGTGTCTTGTCTCTTATTTCTCTTAGGATTTTATCTTCTGAAGTGGTTCTCTGCAGTAAGCATAGCTCCAAGGTCTTTTCCATGCTTTTGGAAGATAACATCCACCTTGTTGGGACTTGCTGATTAAACCATGTGGGAATGAAGGGCCATTTGACTCGCCAGCTGCCTTAGGCCTGCTGTGATCCTTTAACAGCCTGGGCGACACAGCAGGAGCTGGGACTTCCAGGGTCTGCACTGCTGTGCAGGGAAGCTGGATGTTTCACTGGAAGAAAGCAGGGATAGGTGAGATGGGAATTGAGTGTCTCAGCACCAAGGGCAGTGGGTAGGGAAGCAGCTCCACAAATACAGCTCAGAGTATAGACAACCACTACAGGAGAGGGTGTGTGGCTCCTCCTGTTCCTCTGACCAGTGGGTCAATGCTCACCCCTCCCTGAGGTCAGGGCAGGCTCCCATTGCTCTCCTGTAGGCTGCACCCACTGGCTGAGCTCAGGCCAGGGCAAAGCTCACTGCTGGGGAGGGCTGAGGTGGACACAAAACCTTGCTCAGCCTTTTTCCAGCCAGCATCTTCTATCACAAGGAAAGATGACAAATTGTTTGTTAAATTATTTAAGATATTACTGACTAGTTATGAATTATTAAAGTGTTTATTACTTACCATTTGGATGGCAACTCAGGGCAGAAATTCACAAGCCTTTCAAGAAACCTGAGGCCAGCCTTTGCGTGCCAGACATGCTGGAGACTCGGGGGTGAGCCAAGGTGGTGGGCGCAACAGCATCTGGTGTGAGAAAAGGCACGGCTGGAGCCTGGAGCGCGATGCAGCCTGTGCTGCTGCAGATGGCTTTGCCACTGGTGCTGCAGTCTCACAACCTCCTGCCACTCCTTCCAGTGCTATTTTTATTGAATATTTGAATGATGGCCATGCTAGAACCCCTTTATACCACGTGCCATATAACCTACGACAGAGCCAATCCTTATCCTGGTGGTTTTCTCCCCATTACTGCAAATTTTTTATAGATTGAACTATGTTTAGGTAGGAGAGGACACTAAGAAGCAAGAGTATGCTAATTGTCATCAGCAAATGTATGTTTGTTTATGGTCTTGCTCTGTGGAAGATATTTTAATTTTTTTATACTGGCCTTATTTCCCCCTTCCTTTCAGCCTCCGTCTTGTTTGGTTTGGTTTATGTTTGTTTATTTTGTTTTGGTTTTTTTTTTTTTGTTTCTGCTTCTGGTTTTGTTTTTTGGTTTGGCTTTTTTTTTTTTTTTAAATATCCCATTCCTTGAAACCGTACCCATGTGCTGATCATTAGGACTTCTGTTCAATGCATACTTATCCTTTGTGGTCAACGTTCACGAGTTGGAGGTTAGTGATCAAAGAAAGAGTGTACCTTATCTTCCAGTGTTATTTTGAGGAAGACAAAGCCAGGAGATAAGCATAGTTTGGACATGCAACTCTGCCTAACAGTGTTAGTCTGCCTCCACATCAGAGTTGAGACAGTCAGGATTGGGCAGTGGTTAAAATACAACTAACTACTTGCAGCAAAAATTCTGCTGCTGGGTTCTGACCAAATAATGTGGCTGCTCAAAATTGAGAAGAAGCTCACAATTACCCTTTGGGCTGTGAGATGAGTTTGGCTTGCAGGCATAGATATATGACAACATTCAGAATCCACAAGGTAGTCAGCAATTGCTGGAAATCTCTGAAAGTGTTTGTGAAAACAGTCAGCTGAATATGTTTGTCCTTGAAATGCACTGTTTCTTATTTAGTATCCTGTGCTCATTTTTCCTCCCTTGCAAACATTTCAGTCATTCAGCCCAGGAACTGATTAAACCACCCAGTAAACACAGTACAGATGTCAAAGTGAAAAATACACAAGCTATTCATAACAAGCCATCTGCTGAAAATAATTTGTCTAAACTATTTAGGGAAAATTTGAGAAGTAATGAAAATGCTCAGAGATATTTGGGAAAATTCTGACTACCAAAAATCATGAAAGGGCCTAATGATATGTTTTGGATACAACTGAAACCTTTACAGCTTGCTGCAGGATTTGGAATACTAAATGCTCTTTGGCCTGCCATGCTAAGTACTGGCTGCTCAGTTTTGAAGCATGTAAGCCTTTTTCATGTTCATGCTTACCCTACAGAATGTGCAGTTTGGGCATAGTCCATGGTCTGATTTATATTCCCAGGGTGATAAACGGCCAAACTCCCACCTGGGCTATATTTGGACTATATTGGAAGCCCATATATTGACTTTAGAAATTCAAGCCATCCAAACAATACCGAGTCATACCCAACCTTTGCAGACCTTGCTCAAGAAAAGACATACCTAACCTTCAACAATTTTTTCATTCAGGTAAGTCACTGTTTTTCCTTGGCTGTTCAAATAGTCTCAAATAATGTTGTGCATTATCCTGGTTTTCAGAGCTCGTGCTGAGTTCTGAAGATATGCTCTTTAATGTGCCACAGCTCCAGGAGCATGTTTCTCCATTCTCTGCATCTTTTCTTTGCCTTGGTTTACACACTGGTGCTTTGACAGACACCTGAGCTAGCTAAAGTGGGTTTTGTGTGTGAAACGCAGATTCAGGCCCCTGGGAGATGTATTTGCTGGTACATCAGAGATCTCAGTTTTAAACCACAAGCAATTTCCTGAAGAAGGCTTAAAGTGAAATAAGAAAGAAGGGGAAAAGATTAGTATCTCCAGGGGACATTTTCCAGCACATCACTTAAATCCTCCTCCCCAGCCTACAGGCTGAGTAAAGGTTAATCCTATAGCAGCTAAAATCCCATACAATCCACACTCCCTCAATGTACACATTTCCAGGAGGAATTCCTCTGACTGAGCGTAGTTGGCAGGCTCACAGAAAGGTATCTCAGTTTAATGGCCACAAGTCAGTGGATATCTAGGTCCATCAATCTCTGATGGACATAAAAGTCACACAGGGACATTGCTGCTGTGCATGTGTGGGATGGGGGCTTCCTTTGTGAGGAAACGATGTGGACCAAGAAGAAAGACCTTTCTGAAAGCCCACACCCTCTTGGGTCGTCAGACCTTTCACTGTGGGATTAATGGGCCTGGGGTCAAACAGATAGGTAGGTACTTAATGAATTTTTCAGTAGATGTTATATCTGAAGTCTGTGTTGTTCCCATGTCCTGTTTCTTCTTTTCTTTGGAAACTGTCAGTATCAATACTCTAAACAGACTGAAAAGTCCATAAGTAAAGCTGGTTGCTGAACTTCACCAGCGATGAAATGAGGGAAATTTGTTTTACGTTTGTAGTCAGAACTTGTTTTCCATTTTTAAATTGAAGTCCTAATTAGGTACTTTTAAATAGAGATGAGCTAATGCATTGTCCAGCTGCTCTTGCCACTGTCCTATGCTTGTTGATAGCTGCCCGTCTGCTCTTTGCCAGCTTAAAAATAAACATCCGCTACTAAAATGAAAATATGTTCATTTAGAGTATTATCCTCATGCTACAATACAGTCCAGTATTTTCCATCTAAATGTTCGTTCTGTTCAATAAAAAACCACCAAAAATTACAGTAGTTTGTGTTACCAGAGGGACAAACTGAAGTCACTTTATGAAAATACGCCATGAAATGTAGTTGCCAAATGAAAAGCTCCAGAACCCGCGTTAGCCTGCTTCCTTGATCTTTCGCCTTCTAACACGCAGATCCACGAAGCTGTTCGAGTGTGGGACCCTCGTTGAGTACAGCGGGAGTGAAGCGCCTGGGTGTTATCATAATGATTTGGACTGAGGGTCTCCAGCCTTGCACTGTGCGCAGCCCTGATGGAGCTTCCCACCATCTGCGCTTCCGATGGGAAACGATGGGAACACGGGGTATGTACCAAAAGACCGCTGCAGGGCTTTGGGAAGAGCCCCCCCCGCCTGCTTCCCCGGCAGTGGGGCTGGCAGATCGCGACCCCCGCCGCGGAGCAGGCGATTGCGGAGGGCTCGGGCTCGTTCTGGAGGCAGGAACCCGAGATACGAGCAGCGAGCACACGGCCCGGTCCCGGCGATGCTCCCGGGCAGCGCCGCTGCCGCCGGGGCGCGTCCCCGCTCTGCCGCCGGCCCTGGGCGCTCCGTGCCGAGGGGAGCGGGACAAGAGGGGAGCGGGACCGAGGGGAGCGGGACCGAGGGGAGTGGGGCTGNGCCGGCAGCGGCAGCGGCCGGGCCGGGTTCGCGGGTTCGGCGGGGCGAGAGCGGCACCCAGCGGTACCCGGCGGTACCGGGACAGGGGACAGCGCCGCGGGCTGTGTGTGACATCGGGCATGCCGCGGGCTGTGTGACACCGGGCGTGGCGCAGGGACGGGGCCACCAACTTAGCAGCGCCTGTCGCGATAGCACAGCGGGTGATGGTGAGATACTGGCACAGATGGCCCGGAGAGGCGATGGGTGCGCCATCCCTTGAAACGTTCATGGTCAGAGTTGGATGGGGCTCTGAGCAACCTGATCAAGTTGAAGATGTCCCTGATCATTTCAGGGGGTTTGGAACCTTTAAAGGTCCCTTCCAACCCAAGCCATTTGATGAATTTATGATTCTATGATACCATGATACCATGAGTGTTTCAGTGAGTCTATTGTTCTATGACTCCTAGCCCTAGGAAGGCCTTGAAAACTGGTGTGGTTTTCTGCTTTTGTTTTTGTTTTAATAAAAATCACACATAGTATGGAGGAATGGCAGAGGCCTGAGGAAGCCAGAGGGAAGGCCTGGACTTGCTGCTGCTGTGCTGGGGGCAGGAAGGGAAAGGGACCTACAGGCTTTGGGACCTTTATCTCGCTGTCAAAAATATCAGGGAGCAGGGTTTCTCTACCTGTCTCTAGCTTTGTCCTGAGGGAACCTACCAGAGGGAGCCAGAGGTGCTTCAGGGCTGGATTGCATGAGGCAAACCTGACCTTTCTCTGCCAACAGGAGAAATAAAAATGGGGGTGAAAAATCTGTCAGACAACTGTAATCCCAGCCAGTGACATTTCAGTGGAGCTGCTGTGGACTGGGAGTACTGCTCTTAAGAACAGATTTTTTGGCAAAAAGAACTTAACCCACTGCCTTAGAGTAACAAACACCACATTAATCATGTCTAGAATGGTCTGCATGCTTGTGTGAACCAGCCACGAAGTCCACAGCCCATCCCTCACCTTCTTCCTCTGGGTCTGATCCAGAAACAGTGCCAGTTCTGCCAAGTGTTGCTCCAGCTGAAATCCTAAGGCAAGTGAATCTTAATCCTACCCATGTTTAAGGTCTTGAACATTGCTGTCTTTGTAAGAAGTGCCTGTTTATAACGATGATCCAACTGTTTGGACACATAATTGATAAATAAATAGTGTTGAAATGGCTGCATTTCAATAGAAGTGGTGTTTGGTGGAAAACATATTTTAGGAAAAAAATCTGCATTTATTATTGGTTTAAATCTTTTTTAGCGTGATTCCAGACTGGGCTGGCAATCTACATTTCATGTGGTGTAAAAGAATCCTCCTAAATGAATAAAATATGGGATATGTTAAGAGATCAGCTTAAAACCTAGCAAAAAAGAGGAAAGAAAAAAAGCAGAGAGAACACAGGCAAGTCCCTGTCTCAGCTCTGAGAATTCGTGGTTGGGCTCCTATGAAAGAACAACCCCTGGTGGGACAAGAATTAAAATTAAAAGAAGAAGAAGAAAAAAAAACGTAAAATACAAAGTGACCCATGAAACCTAGCCCAAAAAGAAGGAGGGCCACCAGAGGAAATGAAGTTAAGGATATGTTTGGAAGGAGTTTGTTTTCTCAAAGCCTTCCGTTTCACTGCAACTGATTTAAAACCAGGGTTGTGTTTCAGCAGCAGCAGTTTCAGGAGTGCAAGAGGGGAGTCTGCCACCTCGGCCTCTGCCAGCATGCCTCACACTGAGCTGTTTGTGGGGTTATTCTCAGAAGCTGTTCATAGGACCAGACCTGGAGGAAAAGCTGTCCTTTCCTTCTGGTGACCCAAGTGATGCTCCAGAGGGGCACAAAAGTTGTCCCTTAGCCTGGCTGCAGACAAACACAGGAGGTTGTTGCCCAGCAGTTTTCCCTGTGCCCACAGGCATTTGTGCAGTGCAGGAATTGAACCAGATTTTGCTGAGGATCCAGTGCCATGCTATTAAAACCTTTTGCATCATAAATGCTTGTGGAGTCATCATTCCCCCATCAGCTCAGCTTCTTCCCTCTCACATCAATGGCTTCACAAGTGTTCCTACTTACTTATTTTATTTACTTCTTGCCTTTGTTGTCCAGACAGCAAATCACTGTGGTTTGTTTGTTTGTTTGTTTTCAGGGCAATTTGTCTATTCAGCTCATTTACTGTCTTGAAAAAAACACAGGAGGAGACCTGAGCAAGCTGTCACAGAGCAGAGCTGATCTTGAAGTGCTGTGCCAGAAAGTTAGCTCCAAATTGGTGTTCAACACAGCAAATTCCCACAAGGAGATTGGGAATGGATACAGGAGCAGAGAAGAGGTTTATTCCAAAGAACATGGGTCTTCAGGAAGGAAAACCAAGCATGTTGTGTGGTGGTGGTGAGACAGCCTTACTTCTAGTAGTGACTTCAGTGCAATGAGATTTCCATTTTGTGGATGAAGTAATTTTTTCCTCATGGGCCAAGTGTTCATTAAAGCAATGCCCTGCTTGCCTGCTGCCTGCCTCTCCTAAACACACTGGGTGGTGAGAGGGGCAGGACATCAAGCCAGGCTGAAAAGTAATGTTTTAGCAACTTCAGTGAAAAATGTCACTCCTCCTGCAAGTGTGCCTGGTTACACAACAAACTCCATTCCCCTAGGCTGGCTGTTTTCCAAAGGCAGGGCTGTTCACAAACTGCTAACAGCAGTGCTTTTCACCTCACAGTGCTGCTCCAAGTGTGGGCTGCTCTCCATCATAGGGGACAGATCTGTTCTCCTCAGTGCAATCCCACTCCAGCCAACACAGCCTTGCTCCTCTGCCCACTCCCACTATTACCTTCTCCTTGACCACAAAACGCTTCTCATCTCTCCCCACACTGGGAAACTCTGTGGGGACCATGGCAAAAACAACTGACCCCTGGGGATTTTGTAGTTCCTTCCTGGGTCAAGATAGTCCTGCAGTGGCAGGTGGTGCCTGCTGTTGCATCTTTCCCAGTTGATGGCAGGCACATTTCCCAGATATGTTTTCCAGTGGCCCAAGTTCCAGCCCTCCTCAGGGGTGTGGTGGGTGTCCATGAAGTCCAGTGATGTCAGCTGGGGGTTGCTGACACCACTGAGCAAACACATTCCAAGGGATGGTTCAAATAATAGATAAATTATGGGGAAGTTTCTGCTTAGCAAGGATCTTTACACTCGAAGTACTTGTACTAACCATGTCTGAAAATAGCAGTGTGGATGGGGAAATATAAATTACACTGTCAAAAGCCAAGTGAGTAAATGCTGCAGCTTGGATGTTTCAAGTTCATTAGCTCTTTACAAAGCCATGCTTATACTGATTTGGATAGAAAGTATCTCCAGAGAAGGGATGCAAATCTGCCATCATGATCCAGGGATTGAAGAGCCTGGTTGTCTGTCCCTTGCCACAGCACGGGTGCCTGGGTGCTGAGTGGCACTTGGGAACACAACATCTCACTGGATGTCACGGCTGAGGACACTTTATTGCTTTCTGTCAACACTGCAACATTGAGCTAGGAAGTAATATGTGCTTCTAGTGATGTGATCCCTCAGACAGCATTTTAAATCAAGCTTCTGTCTGTGGGGAGGCATGAGAGATCCCGTGACACCATTTTTATTTCAGGAAGAATAAAGGCATTCATCTCTGCAACATTGGATAGATTCACTGCCTTATCCCAATAGGGCATCTTCACATAAACAGCTGAATTAAACTGCAGTCTGGAATAGCAGTCAGGGGTATGAAACTCAGGCACTAATTTTACTTCTTCACTAAAACTATCTGTGTTTTATTGCTCTGTAGGAGGGTAGCCAGCAGCTTGTGCTGTGTCTTCCAAATAATGGCACTATTTTTCCTCCAAGTAATTTTTGTTTGAATGCTGATAACTGGTATTTATATTTTCAAGCCCAGTCATGGCCAGAACTGTGAGAAGAAGATCAAAACAAGTTCCAACCTTTATTTTCGAGGAATCTGGCAGAGCTGTGGAGGCCAAACTGCAGTTTAAATCTTTAAAATGCAGTATTAGTTCTAGGACAATTGCACTAGGACAGCCAAAAGAGGAATGGTGATAACAGTTTTAATACCAATGGGGACAGCTGATTTGAATTAAGCCTTTTCTCTCAAGTGAGAGGCAGCAGCCCTTATAAGGACCACAAGTCTGCCATGGTGGAGCTTTTCATGACCATTCATAGTCATAACCTTCCTGAATGCCATGTAAGATTTGAAAGCATTATCCCAATTTTACACATGTGGGGCTGTGGCCCAAGACTTGGCCTGGGACCTCCCCTGAGAGCGCTCAGCAATCTGGCAGTTGAGCTGTAACTTGTGAGAATCACTCCCATGCCCTTCTCACCTTCCTTGCCCTACACCAGCATCCTCCAGGATGGATCTCCCCCTCTGCCCCTTGGGCTGATGACAGCCCTTAGATGGATGTTCATGCACTGCCCAGCTGCTTTGAGGGAGGGCAGAAGAGCCAGCAAACTCCTCTGGTCCTTGGATTTCATTCTCCAAGCAGTAAAAAATAAAGATAAGGAGAAAAAAAAAATCAGTGTGTGGGGTAGAAAGCAAAGCTGATGAAGGATATAGATTTGTATGCTCAACACAGCCTATGGTGTGTTTAAATAACATAGCAAGGATCTTAAAAAATCCAATCCTTTTATTTTAAAAGTAAGCATTGCTCTTGTGAATATACAGCTGTGTGAGTTAACAATTTGATGTTATTTTTAGTTCTTTGATTTGTTTATGCATTTTGAAAGTTGTCTCAGCCTCAATGTCTAACAACCCAAGAGGACAGGAAAATGCAAAGTGCGTTGTCCTTGTATCTTTTCTCCTTTTTAGGTTTTGCATCAATCTGACTTTTTTCAGGTCAGTTTATATTACTGTTGGATCTGAGTGTATCCATCGCCACATAGTAAAGATGCAAAGCTGCAAAGCCACAAATTCACAGAGGGTTGCTGCCTTATCTCACCTTTTCACAGACCTGACAATTTTCCTTATCATTGGCAGCAACTGGGGATAAAATCTACATGTGAACTGCTTACAGTAGGACCTGTCCTATTCACCCCGTGGGATAGGACTTCCCTGCCTTCCCTCTGCCTGCCCTTTGCAGAGTTTTCAAGAGCATCCTGCCTCCCAGCAGCTCAGACTACCGGGGTAAAGGGAAAACTCTGCTCCAGGCAACCACTTCTCCCTCCTCCTAAGCATTGCTGCTGGAGAGACACAGAGGTTTAGCATCTCCCACCTGCCACCAGGGTTATTTATGCAACATATTCCCTCTCCTTTTGTCCAGAAAGCTGCATCCCTCTCTCCCCACGACTGGAGTGACTCTGAGGAGCAGAAATCCAACCCTGGGGCTGCATCCTGCAGACTGTACCTTGCTGGAGACAAGTACTGCAGATGGCTGCAGCTGCTCAAGCCAACTGGGACGGCAGCCGCCGGCCCCCACGCACCAGCCCCGCGGCTCAGGTGTCCTCAGGAAGGAGAGAATTAGTGAGGACTTTAATGCTGGATTAGGCTGCCCCAAGTTTTCCCTTTTTCTCCTACCACAGCTCAGCCCATGGAAGCAGGCGATCTCCGGTGTGGGTTACAGCCTGGGACTGCCCCTCGGAGTGGCCATGTCCTCTCCTTGACCCACAGCCCCTCTGCCTCTCCAAGTATCTTGAGGTGGCTGATGCCTGGGAGTGTGTCTCAGGGCATCCCAAGGGCACAGGGATGGGAGCTGCTTGACGCTACAACTTTGAGTGGGAACAGAGCGGGGTTCCACTCTGTCCTCTGCTGTGCAAAGTCTGGAGCTGAAATGTAGCGTTTTGCAAAGGAAAAAGGCTTTTGCCTCTTCGCTCTGTCTTTTTCAAAACCCCTCCACCTGAACATGGGTAGAGCCCCCTGCACTACACGTTTAAATTGTTCTCCCCTGTGCTTGTAGGCTTTCCCTTTTTTGATGAAACCTTTGGGATATCCCACCAATCTGCAGAGGAATCTGCAGCCATCCTGGCAGACTTTAATGGCCCTTAAGCCCTGGAGGACTGAGCAGCCCAACACTGTGGCCTTCTCTTGCTCCACAGAGGGAAACACACTATTCCCCCTGTGGTCAGACCTGCAACCATTAATGCAGATACTGGGAAACTGGAGCTGATGACTTGTTGAGTGGTAGCTGGTATAGGCTTCTTGGCTGGATTTAGACAGCCCAGCAGGTGGCCCTTCCACAGCATTTATGTGGAAAGCCACAGAGAAGATCAGGATATTGCAATAATGCCATCTTTCTGAAAAGCCAGTTCAGTGGCTGAATGAGCTCATGTGGATTCGGGACAAAAATCCCATAGTCATGCATCACAGAAATAAGAATTATAAAAGATTTCATATATGATTTATCCCTGGGACTTACAGATTTGCCAAAACCACTGTGTGCCGAAAACCAGGAGAACATACAAGGATATCACTTTTACCCTGTTTCTCATCTTCTCTTGAACATCTCCTACTTGTTGCTAAAGGGAGGTTTGGGATGAGGAGACACACCAGATCTGACCCACTGCCATAATTCTTTCACTTTCTGCTATGCAGTATTCACTTTTTAACCCCAGTTAACTTTGAACAGCTCAGCAAGGCTTATCTGCCACCCTCCTCAGGAGCTGCTTCTCGCCTTCTGAGAATTGCCCATCTGAGTTTCCTCCTGATAATTCATAGGTATTTCCCAAAGGGTAATTCAAAAGCTTTTGTTAACATCTGTCAGGTCTGCCTGTCAAATTGAACACACCTTGGAGGGTGCTGTCCTCTCATAGAAGGATTAGCAGCAGGACTGACAAGCCAGAAGGAATCTGACTACTTTTTGTGGAGATACAACCTCGGAGAAACTTCTGGCCCTGGGGATTTGCTTTTCATTTTCTGCTCTACAAGTGCAAACAGAGCAGAGAAGCTGCACCCAGGCTGATGGCTCCTGACCCTCTCCTGCTCAAGATATGAGGCAGCAGGAGCCTGAAAATCATGGTTGTGACACATTAAGCAACTGAATTCCATCTGCCACAGCAAGAGCCATGCTCTGTGCAGTACCACTTGGCTGCTGGCATATGAAGCTCTTCAAGGACAGCTGAAGCAAAATTCACACTTTGGGAAACTGGTGGTGTTTTAGGAGCTCATGAAAAATGCTACGAGGAATCAGTGTTTTTCACAAGAAATATTTTAAAGTAAGCCAGATTCTCCTTTAGTCAGCGTGATTATCTCTCAATATTTTCAGTCTTGTCTAAACCAGGCTTCAGGAAGGTTTCACTTCAGGGTACAGAGACAACTCACAGCTCAGGCCACAGTCTCTACCTGCATGTAATTCAGCCCCTCAGAGCAGAACCCCAAAGGGGATGGGGCACAAGAATGTTTGGCTTCTGTTGAATGTGTCAGAGATCCTGGCACAGATTTTGCATCAGATCATGCTGTGGGCATGTGCTTTGTGTACCAAAGCCCATTTCATTGCACACTGCCCATATTCTTGTTCCCCTGCCATGCACTCTGCAATGCTACTGCTGTAGGTAAATGGCCAATGTCAGCCAGAGCTTTGTGAAAAACCTCAAGAAAAACATCCAGAACTCTTGTCTGCTTGGAGCAGTCACACTGCACATCAGAAGGTTTGGGTCCAGCTTTCTCGGCTCAGCTTGGTGACCCTGTTCAAGCTGTTGAAGATGCTCAGCTTGGGTGGATATAGGAGCAAGTTTTCCTTGCACCAGCAAATCAGTTTATGGGGAAAGTTTCCATCAAATTTCAGGAGAAGTTGCAATTTGTGCTAATAAAAATTCACAGATTTTTTTCAGCCTGACATGAGGTAGTCCTGTGACTTCCAGGATAACACAGCCCCATGCAATTCAGCAGTCATGTGGCTGACCAGACACAGTTTGGTGGATAACCCCTCACAACTCCAATGGGAAGAGTGAGTCTTGACAGCCCCCACAGCTTGGTAAGAGCAAGGTTTCAATCCCCAAACAGTGTTTCTTACTCACCAGCAACATTGGGCTGCTGTGCCAGGATCTTCTAAGCCAAGATGGGCAGTGCTCAAGTCCATAAAACCAGCTGTCAAAGCCTTTGGGGTGCTGCTGTCCCTAGAGGGTCCTGGGAGCCCACAAGCACCTTGGTGACGATGTCACTGTCAGCTGAGGCACAGTCTGTGTGAGCTCCTTGGGAACAGCATCCCCTGAGCTCCCACATCCTTCCCTGAGACTGTGTGTGGTCTGGCACTGAGTGCTTTTAATTCTGATGCCCCAGAGCTGGATCTGGTGGAGCAAGGGGGAGGTGTGTTGGCATCTTGCAGCAGTTGTGGCAAGAATTGATCAGTTTGAAAGGATAAAAAAAAATTATCAATGGATTCCATTTTACAAAATGCAGGTCAGAGGGGCACAAGTGCATTAAACCTGGGGTCTCCAAACACTGCCTTGCCTTTCCTCCAGTGGGATGTTTTGGAGATGGTGGCCCACACACATCCTTTTGGACTGTGAGCAAGGGTCCCTGCTGCCTGGGGACACCTTACAGGTTTGAAGATACTAATGGCCATGAACTTCCCTGTGCTCAACCAGGAGTGCCAAGGGCTCATGCAATGCCTGATGTCTTCAGGTACCACTTGGCACCACTGGCCAGGCTGACCCAGTGTCCTACAAAAACTTTTTCATCAGCTGGCATGTGTTCCTATCTGAGTCAAGAAAACTTCCTACTGGAAGGGCTTGGTTTTAACTTTTTTTTTTTTTTAAAGAAACTCTTTGATTTATGTTGTGAGATAAAGTTTTTAAGGATCCTGAGGCAAATCCCACCTCAGATGGCAGTTCCTGGTATTGCAGATTAAGCAAATAACCAGTAGTAAATAACATGACATGCACCAGGTTTTCCACACATCATTATGGCGGAAGCCATGTGCTCAGAAAAGATTTACGACATACAGAAGCAGAAAACAGCAGAAGTAATGAACATTTTAAAGCAGAGAATATGCCTGTTTAATAGATAAATCTTCTTAATTAAAGAAAAGGGAGTATTATTCTGAATATACCTTTTCAAAGTGATTTTCTAGTATCAATATTTTGGATTTAAAAAAAAAAATCTGCTATAGATCCCCATACATCTGTCCAGGCAGGATGATGGCAGGACAGCTTGTGAAAAGTGTGTGCACACAACTGCTGGTGGCTCCTGGAAAACACTTGTTTTCTGTGTGACGGCCACCACCTCTCTGTGTGCCACGGTTATTTTGGGCAAGGTTGTGTGGACTGGTAGAGAGACAACCAGCTTTGAAATCCTCCACTGTGCTTTATAAGGAAGGATGCCAGGGATGCAGGATGCGGGAGGAGGGCTGAGGCACAGGCACACCAGAAGGAAGCACTGGGAACACAGAGGTAGGAGCTTTATAGGATAAAAGCAGGGGACAAGGACAAACTAAGGGGACAAGTAAAATGCTAAAGACAGAGTGCTACATTGCTGGATACCTCAGGCAGTTAGAATAACAATTCACACCTCAGAAATGCTATGGTTTATTTCACATGTCATTTTTTACCCTTTTGCCCCCAGCCCTGAAGAGGAGGGAGCAGCTGCATGGCATCCATAGAAACTCAAATCCTGCCCCCTCTGCCTTCTGCAGAATAAATGTGTTATGGGAGCTTTGCTTGCAGTATTTGTGCTTTGCCATCTGCAGGTCAGGACATGGTGCAGATTTTGTCTGCCCCTAGGATGCTCTGAGCTGACAGCATCCACAGATTGGCTTGGCTGCACTGTTACATTTTCCTGCTGCAATAAAAATTAAACCATTGAGTAAAATACTCCCAGAAGGAAACACGAAAATCTGCAAATGAAAAGCACAGGGAAAGGTTTTGTTGCCATGCCAGCCCCATATGCACTGATGAACAATGAGATATAGTGACTTCTGCAACATTCATAAATGCAGAGTGCCAGGGCAGACTTAGGGCTGGCAGAGGCAGAGAATAGTCTCTGTGGATCTTTGGTTGGATTCAGAGGGTGGACTGTGTGCTCTTCACTGCATCAAAAAGAAAGAGAAGGCAGAATGTGAGTCCTGACTCATACCTGCACTGAGTCCATAGGCACAAAAAACTGCCGAAGTTTTTTAGATGTTATTTGAGTAGGGGGAAAAAGCAAAGGAGGATGGAGGGATTTCTCATCATTTGGGAAAAAACAAGACTGTAATTGCAAAGGTGCGATATCCTCTACCTTCTCTGCTCCAGGTCTGGAGTTCCCAGCATGAAATGTGCTGCTTTATTCTGTGGTGATGGGGACAAAATCAAACAGCAGTGCAGACATGTGGGCCAGCCATGGAAAGCCAGCATTTGTGGGCTCATGAGAGGAAAACTCTGGGTGCCTCCCTGCACCCACCTGGTACAGAGTGGGGCTCAAGCACCCCAAAATCAGTGTGGCTCTGGCAGGTGCCCCAATGGAGGGCACAGCTGGCCCTGTGAGATGACTGCAGCAAGGAGACCCTGGGGGCCCTCTGGTGCTTTTCCCCAGGCAAGGCAGGAGCTGGTTGCAGGCAGCAGGAAGGTGGATGGGGAGGGATAAAAGGAAGAACCCCCCAGCAGAGGCCACAGCTGATGGCCGTGCCCAGGGCGCGCGCCCCGGCTGCTTCTGGTCCGGAAACGCCATCGGGGGGCCCAGCAAGGGCGAGCTAGGCGAGGAGAAAAGCAGCCTCAGAGCATGTCTAAGGTCATGGCACTTGACCTTTCCATTTCTTTTCCTTTTGAAACCCGATTACATCTATTTTTAGGCCAGTAGTTGGGGAAGGAGGGGGAGCAGGGGTGGGCTGACTCCGCTCTGCTGTTCCCTCCCTGTGCCTGCCCCTGTTTGCACATGGCAGTGATGGCTCCATGTGCCCACGCACACCCCAAGCCACTGAGTGAGCCAGGAGTGGTACCAGAGTGCTGTCACCATACCAAAACCTCTGTAGACTGAGGTTTGCTTGGCATGTGTGAGGAGCAGGAGCACATGTTACAGCTGATTTGGACAGGGAGTAATGCTCCATAGTGAGCAGCTTTGAAGGGAATTTGCTCTGGGTGTTGAGAGAAGACATGGTTTGGTGCAAAGGAGTGAGGTTGCTGCAGACCTGTTCTGAATTGAGATAACCCTGTGGGTGCTGCTGGTGAGCGAGGGGCTGCTGGGAAGGTACTGGAGTGGAGGAGGGATATGAGGATGTCAGAGTCAGAACACAAAAATTGCCAACTTTGAGACAGATTATTGCAAACCAAGTTAGGTTTTGGGTTTTTAGCTTTAAGGCAGGCCAAATCACACTTGAAGCAACAAGGAAAAGGCTGTGAAATAATCATGGGTGGTGAGAGAGAAGCTGGTTCCTAAGACAACATTGTCTTCATAAAGTATAATGTCTACCTTATTTTACCATTTTAGCTTGCCTGACCAATAAGAAAAAACCAAAAACCCTCCACAACCTTCTGGCAGACTGTTTTGCCAGACAGTTTTTCTCCCACTTCAGCTGCCTGACTGCCAGGAGCACAAAGGGGGAAATCCAGGAGCTGGGAAGCTAGCAGCATGGTGGGTGTCCCCAGGTGGGACTGGGCTTTCTCTTCTCTCCCCAGGACCTGGTGTTACTTCACCCAGTATGAGTTTTGCTTCCTGCCTTTCCCACAGCTCTGGCCAAAAGCAAACTGGGAACAGCAGTGGTGAGAAAAAGGGCTGGGGGTTCTCACTACTTTGTTCTGTTTTCTACATTGGCATTTGGAAAAAAAAATGCTAAAGTGGCTGGTGACAGTGGCTGGGAGAGGGGTGGACTTGGCTCCCCGGGAATCAATTTCTGTGAAGCCTGCAGCTTTTCAGGAGAATGAGAGATTGTGCCCTAAAGGGACTCTTGAGTGGGGAAGCACTAAGAAAGTGCTGCTTGGTCTTTCTGTATGGCAGAATCCCTCTCTCTCTCTTTTTATTTATAGCAATGGTTACCCTGCCCACCCAAGGCCTGACTTGTTTCACATCACTCATGCAGCAGCATCTCACAAACATTCAACAACAACAAAAAATTGGGTATCTGTTTTCCAATATGATATTTACATGTTATTTCATACACCAAACACACACACATACATACACACATACAAAGCTTTCTCCTTTGTGTTTTTTCTTTAAAAGGCCCAGGGTTTGGTCAACCAATTCTCTTGGCTGCTTAGCAACAGGCAATTGAGCCTGCCTATCAATTCTCAGTTTATAATAACCTGAGGCAGACCTAGATTTTTGTTTTCCCTTGAGCTTTTGTCTTCCCTTCCCTCTGTAATAAATACCAGAAATGTAGGGGCAGCATGTGTCAGAAATCCCACAGTGGAATATCTTTCATCGTGCTGGCAGGGCTGCTCCTCTGGCAGGACAGAGCTCCAAGACCCAAACACCCTACTCTTTGTTAAAACATTTGAGAGATTAATTCTGCATTAGACCACACCCCATCGTAGATTTATCATTTAAACAGCTAAGTTAAAAATAGACATTTTCTTTTTTGTGTGAAAAACAAGACCCAAAGATTTCACCTGAACAGAGAGACTGAATGCAATCCTCAGCATACACAAATAACCTGGATACCTCTGTCTTTGAAAGTGCTATTAAAAAAGACAGAATATAATTAATTCTACTGGCCAGTGGAGCCCTAAACAGCATGTTCTGCACTGTGACTTAAGGGGCTGGAGCTGAGGGGCCTGGCTGTGCCCCAGGGGAAATGGCAATGGCAGAGCATGAATGGGTTGGGAACAGAGGGTTGTGCCTTAGTGAGCGCTGAGGAACTGCTGCCCTGTGTTGGAGGAGGGCAGCACATGGTGATGATGGAGAGGTGGTTATCCAGCCCACCTGGTGGGCAGTGGGTGGGATGTGGCAGGGTCTCATGGCCAGCTTTGCTGTAACAGCATACTTCCTCTGGAATGCTCTTGTTCTCCACTGGCAGCGGCACCTTAGGGGTGCTGCTTGCTGACTGTCACTGCCTGTACTCAGGAAGGAAAAGCAACCTGTAAGGCCTGGAGATAAGGCAAACCTCTAGAGATAAAATTGAGCAAATGGGAGAAGCCTGTTTATCAGGTACATTCATAGAGCTTGGGGTGGGGATTGTGTGGTTTTTTAAGATGTGGCCCCTCCATACCAGGATGAACATGGCTCTCACAGTTATCCTGTACCAAGCATTTCCATCATAAAGAAGCATTTCCAGGAGACCGACACGTTTTTTACAAGCAGGTGGTCAGGAGTAGCCCAGCCAACCCACGTGTCCTGGATCACTCTAGAAAGAATCAAGATCCCTGGTGCTGCTCCTCAGCCTCAGCCTCAGCACAGCTCTTGAGCTCACACAGTGTGGTGCAAAGCTGCTGCCTGGAGCACTCCTGCCCACAGCCATATTCTCCCTGCCCATGGTGTTCCTTGTCCAATATCCAGGTAGCCTCCAGCTCTCCTGGCTGGGCTCCCCACAGAGGACAACTGTTTCCCTCATGTGGGGAGTCCTGGCTCTTAGGCAGAGGCTTTGCACCATCCAGCCCCTCGTCTTACCAAGATATCACTGCCCAGTGTAGATCCCTGCACTCCCCAGGTGTGGGAAACCAGTTTAATCCTTCTCTTACTCTGAGGAATTTAAACTCTAGTCAGGAGGCTCAGAAATCCTGGCACGATGTTCAGAACACCTGTGGATTTGATTACGAGCCATGGAACAAGTTACCACCTTTGTTTGAGAATGAGAGAGTTACTAAAGTTTAAGTAGTGTTAGTATGGAGATGGTAAATGTAGATTTTAGGGTTTTAGATAAGAGGTTTTGGGGGACAAGATGGAGGAAAGTGGGTGTGTCTGAATCCCTTTCTTCTTCTTCTTGCTCTCCATTTCTGCTGTAGAGTTGGCACTTTAGGATTGGTTAAAGTAGAAACTCACTGTCTAATATAGATGATAGTTATTGGGAAGTAATTGTAAACATTAGAGACGTAATTTTAAGTATAAAAGATAGCACCGCCCGGAGAGGCGAGAGAGATGCCCATGGCTGCGGAACAGGGCAAACCTTGGTCGGGCAGACAAGAAATGTTCTAGATAACAGCAAATAAACAACCTTGGGACTGGACCACTCAAGCTCTGTGTTTTATTCTGCGAACGCGGACTGAGAAAATAACACCTTCACACATCTCAGGGCGGCAAACACCAAAGGTACCCCGACACCCAGGCACTGATGGCCTGTGACCCACAGCAGCAGCAGATGCAACTTCAGATTATAACCAGCATGACAAGATTACAGTGATGTCCCTCATATTCCTTATGACATCCCAGCCCATCTGAAGGGGACTTGCAAACAACCTGTTACAGGGAGGACTGAAATGCTCTCCTTTCACTCAGGTCTTTGCAAGTCCCACAGGCAGCCTCTGATCTTTACCTGGCCTCCACTGTAGGCACAGCAGAGGACCAAGTGCTGTTTCTGCCCAGAGTTCATGACCTGAAGGATGGTCAGAATCTGCTGGCAGCACCTTTGCTTTCTTGATCTTTCTGTGTGGACCAATAGGTTCTTTGAAATCAGGTTCATGCTGATTCCTGAGCTGGCAGAGATGATGTGGATGGAGAAATCCATTAAAATGCATGGATCTCCTCTCACAGGCACCAGACACCAGAATGTTCCTCTTGCAGCATGAGTGGAGGTCACACCAGGGAAGGAGAACTGGGGGTCCCTATGGTTCCAGCACAGCTCATGTGCTCACTGCCCTCCCATCCAGGCTGGAGTGTGCTGAATTGTTCTGAGCTGCTGGATCATGTAATACCATCACTTACCTTTTGTTTGCTGGCAATTTAGCAGAGGATCCAGCTTTTTATAAACCAGAATGTGTGGAAATGAAAATAGGCAGGCTATAGAAGAGAACTGGCCTAGGTGTTCCCTTAATTGTAACTTAATGGAAGCAGCACATCACTGGGAATGCACATGGGCAGGACTTTTCTCCAAGAGGCATCCTACAGGAAAGCTACATCCCTGCATGGTGAAAATGCAGTCAAGTGTGAAGCTCATGGTATGGCTCTGTTCAGAACCTTCTTACAGCGGGAGGGAAATGTCACATTACTTTTGTTGAAAGTTCAGTTATAACTGTGCCGAAGAATGTACCAATCTATCTTCTCCATCATGTTGTGCCTTCCTGTAAGGACAGTAGTATTACAGGACAAAGCAAGTTCTTCCTTTCAAAATAGGATATTAAGGGGAAAAAAAAACTCTTCACAAAATCTGTGCATTTGACCTGTTTGTAGCAGGAATTAAAAATCTACAAAGAAATCCAGCTGCACTATTGTTTCAGCAATAATTTCTGGATGCAA
This sequence comes from Toxostoma redivivum, assembly GCA_013397375.1. NCBI lineage: Eukaryota > Metazoa > Chordata > Aves > Passeriformes > Mimidae > Toxostoma > Toxostoma redivivum. Next base: position 588,408 of record VXBI01014242.1, read on the forward strand.
AGCATCTAACAGGGATTTTAGAAATGCTACACAATCCTTCAGGAAAGGGGAAATATTATAAAACACATTAGCTGGCTGTCATGTAAATGAGAAAGAACTTCACTGAAGCCATACAAGGTCTTGTCATCACAAAATTGACAGCATTTTAAGTGTACATTTAGCTTACAGTAACTCTGTTGCAATTCTCTACTGGAAACCCACTTCTGCAACAGTTAATAAAATTTTTAAAGCTTAATTATAGCTAACAGTTTATGTTTAAGAAAATAGAACAACCAAAATGAAAACAAAACACGGGAACAAATACTCAGACGAGTATTTTAGCATCCTGAATTCAACTCTGACTCTCAAAATGTTGACATTTTCCTGGATACACTCTTCCCATAGACCCTGCTATATTTATGCATCTGTACCTCTGGTGTACAAATGGAATGAGACCCTTTCCCTCAGCGAGGATGCAGCACAGGCAGTATTTGAGGGAAACAGCTTTGCTTTACCAAAAAAGCATCAGCAACAACTACCAAATCCAAGCCAGAATAACACTGAGGATAGAATAAACACAACTGGGAGTGCAAACTGCTGAGAAAATTGCTCCAGTGTACAAGAAAATAATTCATACTGAAGCTTTGTGTGTCCTCAACTATTTATTATGCTCACATACTTGGTGATAAATTAAAATTCTTGTTGGCAAAATGTCTGTTCAAAATTAAATGATGCTGTAGGCTTACCATGAGGATTTTTGTTGTACCAAGTCACATCTGTAATAAACTTTATTAAATGTGATAAAATATTACACAGCTCAAACAGAGAAATCCAACAGGGAAATCATGTCAATTTTTGTTAAACTAAGTAGCAGAGTTTTGTTGTTGGCATTAGAACAGCTCTGAGCTTCACTAGAGATATGTTCTAGAAAATCTCCCCATAGCTCTTAATGAATAATTGAAGGCAATATATAACTGAGATGCCTGTTTGCTACCTCCAGAGTTGGATCCTAGAGGACCATTAAATTAATTTTTAATAACCTATGCTATGGTTAAAGCTATAGGACACAAATATTCATTCTAAACATACTCATCATATAAAGAATAATCCTGAGGTTATAACCTGGCTAGCAGGAGGTGCACAATGACTAAGAAAGCAGAAAGGGAAAGATTAGCACAGCTTACAACTACTCCAAGTTATTTTTCAGATGTTGTCTGTGCCTCTTTACCTACATGTCTCATGACTTTAACAGTGCACCATGGTGTGAATGCTCAAATTTTCCAGGGCAGTTCTTCTTGCTTTTGTGGTCACCTTTTCCCTCCAGAAGCTGGGAACTGATGAGGCCTTTTGAGTGTACGGGGTCTGCACAAGATCTTACCCATCTAAATTATTAATCAGCAAGGAGGCAATTTCTGTTAGTGCCTCAGGGTGATGCTGCAAATGTCTCGCAAATTTATTATCCAAGAAAAATTCAGTATAATAAGTTGTCTGCAAAATAAATTTGTAGTGAACAATGTAATCATTAGGAAATCCAGCCCATTTTAAGTAATTACTAACTGCACCTAGGCTTCCATTAATCACTGCATAATCGTTTCACCTAACATTAACTCTGTCCTCAAGAAAGGCTGGTTTATCTTTGGAATAAATGAACATAATAAAAGAAGGGAACAATGAGGGAATGACAAAATCAGCACAAAATTTACACCAAAAAAGAACAGAGGAGTTACCAAGTACCCATGCCATGGATGACTCAGTATTTGTATAGAACTTCTACAGTTTAGCACCGAGATGATCAGCATGCAAGAACACATTTGAAGGCAGATAGACTAGATTTTGTGGGGCTATGATGGAGCATGAGGGTTTAGGATACTGTGCCTGTGTCAGAAGCAGAAAGCAGTTTTGGGAACCCTGGTTTGCAATTTCTTGTATGCAGATATACCATGCTCCCTATACAGACTCACATAGCTTTACTTGGATGAGAAAATATCTGTTCATTTTGGTTTTTGAGAATATCTTCAAGAGATTTTCAAATAAAGGCATGATTTAATTTCAAGGCTTCTAAGAGAGACCAATGAGCTGAGAAGGTCCTTTAAGATTCCTTGAAGATATCTGAAGATACCTGCAAATGCAGTAAAGTCTCTGTGGCTTTCCCCTGCCACCCAGTTAAGGATATGCTACTAAATTACAAGTAGAAATCTCAGCTGCATTAGGAAGGAGGTGGGTAAAAACTTGTAAGTGCCAAGATGAAGCAATCCTAAACTTGGTTGTTCCTTTTACTCATTTTTAGGCCAGAACTGTAGATGAAGTGTAGCTCCTGCCAGAAAAATTACAGTTATGGTTTCTACATCCAGTAAAGAGGGAAAGAACCGTAAGTATATGTAATTTTTTTTTTTAACCTCCTGACTTTGGACATGTGGGGTTTAGACCTGTAGGGCCTGTTATCCCACTCACTTTTCACCATCTCAAAATGAAGCACAGATTTCTGGCTGAAACCAGAATGCACACATATCCCTCAATTTACAGCACAGCTTATTTTCCCTCCAAAGTCTGTCATGCCAGGGCAACAAAGACCTAAGCAGTGAAGAAACATTTGCAGCCATATGGGCTTTTAAATTCTTATTCATTAATTTGATTTTTTTTTCGTTTGTGGTAATACAGAGTGCAAGAGACAGAGCTATTCCAGCCATCATACAAATACTGACCAAGACAAGTTTCCCTGTAACTAAAAATTTGTGAACTGGTTAGTCACATCTAGATTAACACTTTGTAACCTTTTAGACAAAGGTCTCACAAGCTCAAAGATTAAACAGAGCGGAATGTGCATCTGATTATGCAATACGCTAGTGGCCCTGTGTTTAAATATCACCTGGCTGGAGGGATTGTGTATTTCAAAGACAGCAACGTGGTTTTTCAGGAATCTTCCCTTATTTGAATTACGCAAAATTGAATAAAAGAATTGACTCAAAACACCATAAGCTGTTAACTCTGTCAGCACTGCTACAAGGTCAGGTAGTAATTTAAGAAAGGCCATTCCTCACTTTTGTTTCTGTGGTTATTTTTATTTTACTTATTTATTTATCTTTTGTAGACAAGCAGGGCTCCTCAGGTCACTCCACAGGGAGGTTGCTGTGATCAGATGTCCTCCACTGGGGCTGCACAGGCAGTCCTGATGAAGACAACATCAGCTCACCCTTGGCAGCTTGGCTTTTCTGAGACATCACCATCACGGCGTCCTGCTAGCAGGGTGAGCCCCAAATCATACAGTTCATGTACAGCAGTGCCCTGGCTGCCAATTGGTGACAGAGATCAAAATAAAGTCACACCTAGTGCTCCTTGTTAAGTACTTTATAGCACTTTGAATTGCATGAAATTGAAGGATTTGCATTTACTTTACTTTTTTTTTTCAGCACTGCTGTAAAAGTTGCAGCTGTGTCTCAAAGGAGTGTCTGAAATCAGTGCAAGCTGAAAACAGAAGTTATCCATGCTCCTGGATGGTAACACAAGCAGGATTCAAAAACTCAGTCTACAACCACAACCCACTGACTCAATGAACTTGAAACATCCCATTAAAAAAAACAACTCCATGAGAAGTTCCCAGGAGCATGACAAACCGATAGGTAGAATAATGTGTGGGCTGGACAAAGCACTATCAAGGAAACGCCTTGATCTTGAACTGTGGCTGCCAGATCACAGAGCAGTCTTGAGGGAGGACATCAGGTTCCCATCTGACTGCTGCTTTTATTAAATGGTCCCAGAATATCCCATTACAGAGAGAGGGTGCACAAAGCTATCACAGGCATTAGCTGACTACTCAACTATGTCCCTGCAACATAAAAAAATCAAATTACAAAGGAGATGATGAAAGAGAAACAATCAAAAAGAAATTAAAACTGACTGGTATCTTAATCTACAGTAAATTTCCTTGTGTTGCTCTGAGTAGCTAGGTTGGGATGTTGGTACTAAATAAGATGAAAAGGAACCCTGCTCTTTTTATTTAATCTCAATATTAAGAACCGTTCACGTTGCCATTGCAGCCGTTACATTTGGCAAAACTTGGGCTGCACTCACTTTTCCGAAATCTTATTCCCTGTTAAAATCCAGGAGAACTTACAAAGAGGATAAGCAGCTCGATTTTAGGCATGTTGGGGGAGTCTATAGTTAGTACAGTTCACAGCATAGCCATTTAAACCTGTGGTCTTTTGGTAAATATGTTAGGAAAAGCAAAAGGGGTTAAAAATCATTTAAAGTCACTAAAATATGGAGCCACACAATAGCCAAAAGCTATGGAAATAGAAGATCACAGAAAAGACAGGTTCAGAATATAAAAGCTGGCAAGAAAATATTAAATTTCAGCTCTACTAAACATCTTCTAAAGGTTTTTTTGTCTTAAACACATTACTGAGCTCATAATCAATCAGTCTGGCTATTTAGACACAGCGCCCCATCAGAGGATTTAGCAAAAATGAAGTACTAAATTATTCAGCATTTAAGCAATAGTATAAAGAATATGTAGCTGAAAAGGACAAACTGCAAAACAAGATTATTTCCCTGTTACATCAGCATGTACTGTAGTTTTAACAGGGCTTTCCAGGGAGATATCCAGTTATTTTTTGCCATGCGCAGAATTGAGATCTCAGCTTTTAATCTTGTATTTTAAAGTCAAATTACTCTCGTGTTTATACGCAGCTGAAAAGGATCACCTCTTTCAACTTCTAAAATTAACATTTTTACTGTATTTACTGCTATGTTTTCTCTTTCTCAGTTAGGCTACCTTTTTATAAAAAATACCCAACAAATACTCCTGCCCTTTTCTATTACAAATTTGCATAATGTTAAGCTTGTAGAGAAACACTAGGAAAGTCTCATCTTTTTATACATGTACTACACACATACTGTACATGAATCTGTCCAAGGAGTCACGGAGATAACACTTTTCAGACAAATACCATATATTTTCAGAAAGACAACTGGAAATTACTAAGTGTAAAAATTTCCATTTCCTCAGAAAGGTTTTTCAAGCTGTCATGTACACAAACCAGATGAGATTTACATTTTCCATGAAGAGTTTTGATGAATTTTGGATACGCTTTGATACATCAGCTCTAATCTTCTGGGAGACTTTCCCTTTTTTTTGTCTTCCTCAAGATTCATTATCAACCTTTTGAATGCCTTACAAAACATGAATACAAGCCTACTAGTGCTGGAGACTGCATCCCAGCTGTTAACAGCCGTAAGAACAATGACAAAACGGACACTATTGCATGTAATTTCATGCAATTTTCATACACAGCTGTTAAAACACAGGCAGGAGTTCTGTAACACTGGAATTCACAAGGAACTGATACTGTAAAATGTTACACCAACACCTGACAAAATGGGAAATGTTGTTTGCCAGTGCTTGCATCTCAAGGTCACAGTATTACACAGCAACAAAATAACTTGTTAAGGTGATAAATTTTGTCTCAAGCCCCCATCTCTTTTATTTTAGCATTGAATTTCCATCTGGCAGCTGCACTAAAATACTAAACCGCTCTCAGAGGCTGAATGACACGATCTGGGCATCACGGTTTATTGACTCATGACGGATAACCAACACACATTTCAATTCTTTGATCAGTGGTAGGGTTTCTTACTTACCTTTCAAATGTATGCTGCAAATTTCTGAACAGTAGAAAAACTCAAATCTAAGCCAAACAATAATGATTAAAACAGCAAGACATCAACTCCACCTGATTTAATATTAGGATTTGTTTTTAAAGAGGATGCTTCTTGAAACTTCATACCAAACGTTTTTAGTTGGTCACAGAGCAAGCAAGAGTGTTGTACTGGATAAAACTACAGATGTCAGTACTCATTCAAATATATTTCCACAATGAAGTGACAGCACTGTCTGTTAACAGAATTTGAGGTGCTCTACACTAATTAAAAACACAAGAGTTTCAATTCATCATCTGTTTCCACCCTGCCATAGTGACAAAGATTTTCAGAGTTCTAACCCCTTTTATTTCCCCTGCCATACATAAAATGTTAGAAATCAAAATGTAATTCTGACAGATTTAACCCATATATGTTTACCTAAATGGATAATTCTGTTACTTTTGGTCTTGAAAATAAATCAAACACGGCCAAATAAACACCTACAATACGCAATGCACCTTTATTCCCCACTGTTTTTCTAAGTATGTTAAAGAACGTAAAGAGGCCCATATGTCTGTAAAGGCAACTTGATCATTCAGCAGCAAAACAAACTTACAGAAAGTGCACTACAAAAAAACACTGTTAAGACCTTACACTGCTGAATTACTGACCTATACTCAACATTCATTTTTATATTGCTAAATGTCTAAACAGTTTTAGAGATTTCATAATGCATCTCCTTCAGAACTCAGGAAAAAAAAATTAACAAATGAGGGAAGGCCCACCCCCATGGCATGTAAGACAACCACCTCCCTGGTGGGAGAGTAGCAGGAATGGAACTCTGGTTTATTGCACAGACGCAAGACCCTAGCCTAGGTCAGGAAAAGTAAGCTGTCCTGTTACCCTTTGCAGGCTGACATGTTCTGCCAGAGGATTTTGGCTATTTTCCCTTAGAAGGAATGGTGAGAATCTTCAGATGCATCCCAGAAATGTTTTACAGCAACTGTTTCACTGCTTCTACACTTAAGATCAGTCCCATTCCGCCTTGTCAAGCTTTGCCTTCTTCAACCCCCATTCCACATCAGGGTCTCCATTACTTGGGAAACATCCCATGCTCTATTTCATAAAGGTTCTTTATGTCTTCTTCTCCAGCCAATTCCAGTTGTCTGTTCTGTGCTGCAAAGAGAAGCTGCAGTCACTGCTTTCAGTGACATTAGTGTCAGTCTTCACAGGATCATCTCAGGCTCTTGTTTGCATCCACTCACCTTCCTTTAGATCTTTTATCTTCTACTCTACAGTCAAACTGGACAGCTGTTTCTTCCCTCAAGCTCTAGACCGGGTCATTCAACTCAAGCAAAAAAAAACCCCAAAACACTAATACAGTCTTTTTATTCCCAAAAACACCTTACTTTCAAAGAGCTGAATGAGGGAATATTGCTGGGCTACAGTTGATGGGACTGGCTCACTTGCTTAGCACGGGTAGGACACAAGAGTAGCAGCAGTGCTAGTTGGACTGAGGAAGGGCGTGTGCCATGGAAGTTAACTACTTAGAAGAAACTGTCAATTGATCTTCAAAACCTCTCCAGGCACTGCCAGCAAATCCCCTGGATTGAAGGCTTGAGGAAGTCAGAGCTTCTGTCCTGACGTTTTAGAACAGATATTTTTGGGAACACAGTGGGGGTTTTTGCTTGGACATCTTAACAACTTGATACTGAGCCTTCTAACAAGAGAAACTAGAGAACCATACCAATTTCCCCACTCAATACAAACAAAAATAAAAGGCAGGTAAGCATTCAACAATTTCTTTTCTTTCTGTCAGTTATGGTAAATTCAAATCCAGAAATGTTAAGCAGTTGGTCTTTCTCAAATGATATTTTGCAAAGTAGTAATCCAAATATGCATTTTGGCATATATTACAATGAAAAGGCGCTGACATGCATTCACACTTTATTTCATTTTTTTCAAGGAATAAAGTACCAGTAAGGATCCACGCATTTGTCATACTGCAAACTCCTTTTGTTTTTACTGAGAAGTACTTATTCTTGCAGACAATCCCACACAAATCAGTGCTTGCTTCCTTCCCTTAGATGTCACATTAAACTACTCAGGGTTTAACTGTTGTGTATGGGCTTTGCAATCTGTTATAGTGTAAGTAAAGAGGATTGTCAGTATTTATGGAACAAATGCTGGAAAACAAAAAGAGAATGACATCTGCTTTAAAGTAACCACAGACAGTATAACTGACATATTTTGGAATTCTAAAGCAACAGTGTTGGACCAGCATGTGAAATTCTGATGTAGACTCCAAGATAATGCACTGCTCTCTTCTGCAAAGGAGAAATAGTCCCATGTTTTTTCCCTTGCTTTTTTCTAATTTAGGGATAGGCAGCAATATGAAATGTCAGCCTTGGCACTAGATAACTTCTGTTCTTAACTTCTGCATTCAATGAACCCCTTAAGACAGCATGTGATGTCGGGCTGGAGTAGTACACTCTTTATTTAAGATGATCTATCTGGTGATATTCATGTATATTAAAAATACACATGCACATTTTTGCAGACTTGCAATTTATTTTCAGAATTCACTACAAAAATGCAGTTTCACAATTGTAACCATAAACTGTAACCATAACCATCCTACAGTAGTATGGATAATGCACAGATGTCCTTCCCAGGGCTACCAATACTGTGCATTGTGCAAATTGTCTAGGACTGCAATCCTTCCTCAGCAGCAGTTGGAAGAAAATTTGTGAACTGAATACTGATATCAAAATACAGATTTCAATAATTTACTCTTAAAAACATTCCTATTTATAACCTCTTACAGAAAATAAAACAATCAATCTGATTATCAGATACATCTCTCAGTTTTTCCAGTTCCAAGGTATACACAGGTCTCCATCCTGCAGCACAGAGTAGAAATGCGAAACGCAAAGGTGCATGCCTTGTAGGTAGGGCAACGATTCCTCCAGCAGCCTCTTACAGCAATCTATCATCTGTGCACTGGAAACACTGGGTTCCTTATACAACCGATCCAAAGAAAATTTTTCTGTGGAAGTATTGATTAGCTCCTTCTCTGTAATCATCATCCTAGCAAATGGAGACAACACACAGTGAGAAAGTTACAACTTCATCTTTTAAAATCCCCACTTGGAAATAAGCATTTCAATATATATTGAACATATTTTAAAACAAGAAATACTGAAATAAGTAGATTATATGCTTGTAAATAAAAGTGTCAATTCATATACAGCTATGGTGGAGCCAAGATTTGTGTGCAGGTTTATCGATACACTTGTCTAATCTCAAAAGTCAGAGTGAACATTCTTCCATGACTATGGGCACCGCACACCCATGGACTCACATTTCAAAGCCATGAAATCTTTTTGCTCTCTAAGTAATGGGAAAAACACAATAATAAAAATCCTCTGAGGCTTCATTTTAAATGTAAGGAATGAAAATACTTAAATAACATTGAAAGTTTAGGTTTTAAGCATAAAATCATGTTCAGAATGACTCTTTATTAAACCAGTACCCTGTATATCATCAAAACCACAACTGATAGGTACAGTAAACTGATGCATATTAAGTGTGTTAGTAACTTCCCAACTGCAGAACTTTGTTGTTGTGTTAGGACCGAATGATCTTAAAGGTCTTTTCCAACCTAAATGATTCTATGAATTTTGAATCCAAAGCTTGCAGATGATTTCCTTTCTTCACCTCAGAGAAACAAGATACCGCCTGGCAAACTCAAACTACTCAGAAAGAAAGTTAATGTGTAGATTTAATTAAGTCACTGGAGCTGTGACTGATCAACTGAGAGACAGTTCAGGTTCAGCCAGCCCCACTAGCCCTGGCACTGTGCCACACGAACACAGCTGCACTTCCAAGCCAGACTGGCACAGACACAGCACCACTGCTGCCCTACAGCACGGACCCTGTGCTAGACACGAGAGGAGCTACAAAGCAGCAGCACCACTGGGGTATGAATTGGCCCAAGCTAAGCATAGACATCACTACTGAGACCATTTGCCTGACATGAAAATGCTACTGTAGGGCCTCGCCACTACTCTCCAGAGCTCAGGATGGGACCTTGTGTACTTGCATGGCACTGAGCTCTGCTGAGACACTCAGAACACTGCCCAAGAGCCCAGCCCACTCTGGCAGTCAGCAATAAGCTGAGCCAGTGAGTTAACCTAGCGCAAGCCTGTCCTCTCTACAGACTATTATCATGCCACCTTCCTGAGTGCATTCCCAAATACCTAGGTACCAAGCTTTCCAGTTCTATGAAATCTTAGGCTCCCTTGAAGGAATTCCAGTTACCTGGAGAACTGCAGGTTTGTTTTCTCTCACTTCCACAGGGAGGCTTACACCTTTAGCACCACACAAACCTGATATTTTAAAGAAGCATGGGAAGGAGAATCCTGCATGACTAGAAGACTGACATTATCCACACAGACAACAGAATTTTGTGTCAGCGTTTGGATTTCCTTGTGCGTGCAGGCAGAATTACAGCTGCTCTATGCTGTTTACTGCATGTAAAACATTCAAGTCCATGTGCAAAGTACAGCCAGTACATCTCAAAGTATTTTCCTTTATTTTAGGGTCTTCTTAACTACCACACGAGGCTAAGGAAAATGAGGACATGAATGAGTCCAAGAAAGCATTAAGTGGAAAAGGAGATTCGAGCTTCGATAAAAGACAAGTAAGAGGAAATATGACACAGCTACAAAACAAAAGTAGCAGTGATACAGAATGACTTTTGTATTTCCTATCACACAAGAATAAAAGAATGACAAATTAAATCACCAGGCTGTGGGTCTATAAATCACAGAACACCTCCTCCCTCTTTCACGTACAAATGCTGTATGTGATTCAAATATGCAATTTGCTGCCATTGGCTATTTGGAGCCACAAAATGCAAATTGGCTCAAAAAGTAATAAGACAATTAAGAGGGGGAAAAATAAAGTGTTTATTGAATGCTATTACCATGAGATAATGTTTCCAGCTTCAAGTATTTTCTCTCAAGTGCAGTCAGACAGAAACTGGGAAGGAGTATGGAGTAAAAACTCACCACATTTTTTGCTCCATCCATAAAGCCTCTCCGTAAGCTAATGGATAATGGGACAGACATTGTGACCCAGTACAGTTGTTCTTCACTATTTCATACAAACCAGCAATCATCCAGCACACAAGATATGCATCTTGGCTCTTACATTCTTACAACACAGCTGCTTGTACTCTGAGGGCATAGTTTTCCTGGATTAGTGTCTTTATGGGTAGCGTGAGGTTTTTTGGAGAGCGAGTTAACCAGATGCAAATGCATATATTTGCTACAACATCCCTCCCAAAATCTATAGATAATACTTTCCCAGCTGTCACATGTGGACAGATACATAGAGAACTATTCAGTAATTACAATTTATATGGCAAAAATCTAATTTCCAAGACGGGCTAGGATTGAGGAAAAATTCCAAAAAATCATGTTTACTGAAGTCCACCTGCAAAACTTATCTTTCCAAGTAATGAGGTCTTAACAGAGCTAAAACCACAGTGCCTTCAGCAAGACTCATGACTAAAAAACCTTCACAGAAACATATCTGGATCTATACACCAAGTATACATTCATGACACTGTGATAGTTCAATAACTCAATAAAAGCTTTCCAAAGAAGAAAAATAAAGTTGCAATAACATCCTCTGAAAGAACAAGTACCGCCCACTTACTTGTAACACTATTTTATTAAAAATCCCAGTATCTCTACTTCATCCTCAAGGACACATATAGGGTACAAGGTCAAGATCCAAATTCACAGCTCTGACGGATATTACAGAGCATGGCCCTAATATGAAGTATAGTGCTGTGACTGCCTATCATTAACCACTCTCGTCTCACTCACATCTGTGAGAGAGAGTACCCACAAGGTATTTCTCTCATCATTTTTCCCCGTTTTTATTTTCTTCACCTTGTTAGGTACTGATTAGTATTTTTCTTAAATAACTGACCAACAACCAGAAATAATGATTCTCCAGTTGGTCTCAGTTAACTTGAATTTAGATTTCACTGCTTTTTTTTTTTTCACATTTTAATTAACGTTATTAAAAATTGCTGCTTTTCTTATTCATTAAGAAGGTGTTTTCCACCTCTTCTTCGAGGACATAATTGTAAAAAGAATTATGCAATTTTGTCTTGTAGGCAAAGATATTTTACTTCTGAATTATGTACAATTGTCTCTACAAGGCGAAAAAACGTATTTTCTAATAACAGTTTGCATTTGCTAATGCTATAATTCTTTACTTAGTAAAGCTGATGGGTGAAGTTCTATTTTAGAAACAAAAGAGGTTTTTCCACCAAACGGTATGAATACATTCCTTAAAATTCTGCTCCCTCTCCAAATGAAAAACAGGACATGCAAAGATTTTAAAGAGCTAAATGTATAGAGTCAGATGAACACTTACTCTTCCTTTCTTTTCAAATTCTCTCTTGCTTCCTGCGCTTTGGCAAAAATAAACCATTGAAGAGCTGCTGGATCACAGACCGTTGGGATCATAAAGTGTCCAAATTCATGTAAGCTTGGTGCATATCTGTCACTAATGAACAATGGAAGAAAAAGGTGTACTTTTTTTAATGCAAGTATTTATATAAATTACTTTCAGAAAAAATTATAAAGATCCAAGAATATAAATTAATCACAATCAGAATAATTGAAGCTATCAAGTTTGGTTCATGAAAATAGAGAAATATAGTAGGTTACGCTTTTTTAAAATTACATTTCAAAAGCAACTGGCAATAATACTCAAAAAATATAAACACCATCATGACAGCACAAAACTTATGATTTAACGCAGCAGAACACTCTAAAACAGACAGAACTCTGAGTCCAACTTGGATGAAATGAAGTAGGATTTTCTTCAGTCTGATTCCTTCTTAACCCAAAAAATTCACTTAAAATCTTCAGAAACAAAAAGACTGTGACATAATGAAAACCCGAGATTATATCGCTTTTCTTCTTAGTGAAAGCAACAAGCAGCATAACAAGAAGAAAAAAGAAGAAATCAACCTTCCCTGCCAATACCTACCTTTCCAGAATCATTTGCAAGCCTCGCAGACTGCGAGGATGAAAAGGTAGTCTGCTGTCACGTAGTTTATTATAGAAAGAGTTCAGAAGCTCGAAGTACTCTTCTAGAGTCAACAGAGGCTGCAGTTCATCAATATATATTACTTGGATGCCTCCCAGGAGTTGGCTTATCCGATCTTCCAAGAGCAGCAGCCTTTTTTGAAGCTTATAATAATTTGGCAGTCTCTCAAAAATCTGTGCATACACATGAATAAACATTTTCTATGTTACAGAGCTTAAAAATTAATTCAAATAAATTAAAAAATAACAAGAAACTATAAAAGAGACACTTAACAATGCAAACATGGAACCCAAGGGGAAAAAATAAAAATCAAGAAATACCATAGGTGAGAAATATCAAGTATATACATTTTGGGACAAGATATAATCCAAGAAGCTTTTAAGTGTTTTCTGTATTTATAACATAAAGGTACCAAAAGGACATAAAAACATGGATGGATGTCCTCTATATATTCAGAAATTAATAGTCTCAGATAAAAGATTTATCACTAGTTATAGTGGTTGAGTTACTCCTCATACAGTAGTCACTACCTACCATCTACTCTATTGATATTACTTTAAAGCAGTTTTTCATACAAAAAAAAGCTGCTGCTGCAACAAGTCATGTGATTTCAGAACTATCTATTTAGAAACCCAGAAGAACAGTAGAACAGATAGTAGATAGTTCTGATAGTAGAATCAGAACAGCTTTTGGCACAATAAAATTTGGTTCTGCGTTTGCATTTGTTACAGAGAAAACCAGCAAAATTCCTTTAAATATTGTGGCTCTGACCAAGCATTCTACAGACCGATTTGGACAGTATTCTACTGCTTCCTTCTTCTAGTAATTAGTGATGAAAAATAATAGCACTTAGGACTGCTTTCTAAAATGAGGTAGAATTGGACAAATATACTCTCTAGAAACTGACTCACCAACCTCTTTGCTGACTTTCTGTGTCACATTTCATATGATCTTCAGTGTATTTCAAAATAAAAAGCCTTTGATTTCAGGGTCAAATATATACCACTCCTAATGTCCTCCCAAGCAAATACCATCACTACAACTAACTGCACATACTGTTCCACCTGCATGGCACTTTGTGTGGCTTTATGATGTCTTTGGGAAAAACCCGCAGCAAAGGTTAGAAAGATGAAGCATTTATCTTCTCAAGGAAGTCAGTGTTTTTTAGTATTTTAGTATAATCAGAATACTTTCATTGCAATGACTATCAACACTCTCAAATCTCTGAAAGTTTTTTATTAAATACTAGTTTTTTAGTGTAAGTTCTTAGTAAACTGTTCACACTAACAAGCCATGGTTTGTTTTCCCCCCTCAGTGAAACATATAAAGGCAAAATTCAAACCACCACCAAAAAAAGACTGAGTGTTAATTTTTCATATTTTTCACTGATTGGAATACAGAAATAGAATATTCTGATATTCTAGCAGGGTGAAATTCCCAGCTACTAAATTCCACCAGTAATCCCCTTTACAAAAAAGTATTTTTTGACAGAACTATCAGTAATGTTTCAGTAACCAAGATGAAAGAAAAATTCCTCAAGTGACGTGTTGATATTGCTACATATTTAGTTTTTGGTCCTTTGCATACAACGCTATCATTTAGGATGTCAGAAGGCTTATCAACTCTGAACTTTACACAAGCAGCAGCAGAATTGACATAGTCACTAAAGATAAAATTCTGCAACATCCACATTAGCGGCTTAAAAGAACAAAAGGGAGTGACAGAGTTGGTTAGTAGTCATTGACTGAAATCATCAGTTCACAACTCCCTTTAAATCTCATATTTAAAAAAGATAGAAATAAAATCCATTAGCTCTTCATGGGAACAAGCTCTTTATGGATCACAAAGTATTCTGCCAGGACTCACTGCACAGACTGGAACACTGCATAAATTAAGTTTCCTTTATATCTAATCGGAAGTAGTTCTGACTTACGAATGAAAGCAAAGATCTAGCAAAGACTGTTGTTAGTAAAGCACACACAGGATTAAATTTCGAATGCAGTGTACACCACTATGCTAAACACATTAGCTAAGCGTCTGCTTTAAATCACTCAGTGGTTATCTGCACCTATTAACATTTTTGTTTATAGTTTAAAAAAGGATGTCACAGGGCCGTTTTCATTTAATTTGAAATCTGCTTACTTTGGTCCAGTGATGGTGAACATCCATGGTCCCCAGCATTATGTGACCTGCTGCACTCATACCCGAGCGGTCTGTAAATACCACCGTGCGTCCTAGAGATTGAACAAAGCTCTTTACTAATTCGGGTACTGCAAACATTCCTACAATTACTGAAGACTTAACTAGGCTGCTAACATGTCACGAGCCATGTATTTCTGCAGCACAAATGCATGTGAGCAGGTGGTTCTGTTAGTCTCAAAATTTTGAAAGGGTCTTGAAAAGTGAAGTTTAAGAATTTTTTTCATACAAACCTGACCCAGCATTTGACTTCTCGCTGAACTTGATAGATTTTTATTTACTTGGACTTTTTTCTTATGACTGCTTTTAAAATATGAGAAAATCTCATCAGAGAGGATATTCAAAGAATCTGTACAAATCATGTAAAAAGCAGGACATACATGCTGTATGCCTGAAGCATATATAAAATAAAATAACTATTAATAAGGCCATTCAACTCTATTTCAGAACTCTCAGCAACATACAGGCTGTAAGAAACACTTGGACACCATGCTTTCATTCTTTTTTAAAATAGAGACAACAAAAAAGGCTAATTCTCAGTGGATTTTTAGAAGGATAAATCAGTTTTGAGTGTATGTTTTTTAGGTTGAGTACAAAGATCCTCAAGAATTCTTTAGGGTAAAAGCACAGGCAATTATTTATCAAAATAAGCTTCCACAAAAGTCTTCAGCGTGATGTATTAATCTACAAGACAAGGCTTAAGTAGAAGTTCTTGCTCTCAGAAATCAGTTTTCCAAAATCTCAAAGAAAGAGCAACACTGACTTCAACGCATCTAGTCCATCCTTGTACCCTAAGGCAACATCAACTGTACTTGTATAATTACTGACAAGTATTTATCCAGTGCATTATTAAATATCTTCAAAGATGGAGACTACAACAGGTTCACAAGACAGACTTCTCTAACACTTTCAATCTTTAGCATGCTCAGGAAAAGAAATTAATTTGAAATCTGATACAATTTAAAACTACTACTCATTGTCTTTCCCACTCTGTCTTTTGGCAAAGGATTAGGTGAACCCTCAAATGAAAGCCACTCAAAACTGAGTATCTGCAGACAGGTATAAAATGTGGAATTACAATTAAAGGAAACAGCTACTGCCACAGGTCGAGCAGCTGTATGAGAAGAATGGTAGGTCAGGCTTACAGAATACTTCAGTTTTTCCTGAGAAAATACCAACATTAATATAGTTATTTTATGAAACACACATGAGAAAAGAAAGCAGTCAGTAGCACTTTTAAAGGTATTCTAGTAAATCCTCGCTAGGGCTAGAGACCTACCCACATTTTTGTGATCAATCTACCATGGGCAACAATCCATTGCTACCTCCACCCTTTTGAGAGGTTCAGTTTAGATTTTTTTACTTTCATTGCTAATATTAAGTCTAGTGCCTTCAACAGACTCCACTAGCATTTATTAAGAAGTAAACTAGAAGCTGAGTGCAGTGAATAAACTCTAAGGAAAGGTCACTTTAAAAAATACCCTGTAGCTTTAAATGCAAGTTCTCACCAGCTCTTCAGTAAGCCTGACAAGTTTGTTTTTGCAGTTATCAAAAGAATTTGTAGTAAGAACTAGAGCTCCCTTGTCAGAGAAGATCCATGCTCATTTCTGAACCAATACTATATTAGGATATATGAAACAAGCAAATACCTTTAACATTCTCTAATATTTCAGGTCGCTGTTGGACCAAGCGACTCAGACTGTGTAGCTGGCTACAGCGGTGAGCAATGCCCCAGCTTCTCTGCCACCTAAATAAAAATGTAATTGAAAGCATTTAATCCTCAATATTATTTAAAAAAAAATCACAGAAGTTGAGATGCAGCTCAAAGCCTTGTAACACAAGCAAAACAGCACCCCAACAGTAATAAAAGCAAAGGCTACTCAAAAGCTGTCCATGGCATGCTATTTAAACTGATAAAAAGCCTAAATAAAATTCCAGTGTTTCTTAAAGTGAGTCCCAAAGAACAAAGAAAGAAAACTAACACCAGGAAAAATAAATATAAAACCAGGTAGACAGAACTTGTAAATTTCTCCCCCAGTAAGAGGGAGCTAGTAAGAAAACACCACCAGGCAACCCAGTATTTGGTTTGGTAATGGAGCATGCAGTTTGTTTGGACACTGTGTAATGTTTGTCCAGAGGAGCAAATACAATATGTAAGGACATTGTCTTACTTACTTTTTTTTTTTTTTTGGTTCCTAGCCCAAAACACTACTATGATTCAAATGGAAAGTCACTACGAATTATTCGTATTTTACAGTGGAGTAATTTTTATTAAACCATTCAAGAGCCAGGTGTTATCTTGCTGGCTGTAATACACATAGTTTTGACATCTTTTCCATCACAGACAGATCAGACTAATTGCTAAGCAAATTTCAAAAAGCATCTAAATTGCCAAATTCTCCCAGTGTATTGGAAAAATACACCTTTTTACAGACTTTTAGTTGATATAAAACTGTCTCAAAGTGGAAAATTCCCATTCCTTTATTTCAGTGTGTCTGGAATTGAATTAATTTTCTTCATAACATCCATATTTCATATTTTATTAACAGTGAACATAACACATCAGTATTCTGGCTATTGCGCAGTGCTGGCACAGTGTCCAGGTCTTCATTCTTTCTTCCCACTACCCCCCACCATCAGCAAGTAGGCTGGGGTGGACAAGATGCTGGGAGAGGAAACAGCCAGGCTGGGTAACTTCTACTAACCAAAGGGATATTCCAGACCATATGCCATGTTCAACAATAAATGCTGAGGGAAGGGAGAAGGAAGGGGGACCTTCATGGTTATGGTGTTTGTCTCCCCAAGCAAGCATTACACATGCTGAGGCCCAACTGCCCAGAAATGGCTAAACACCTGTCCATCAACAGGGAACAGAGAGTTAATTTCTCCTTTTGCTTTACTTGAACTCAGAGTTTTGCTTCACTTCAGCTATTAAACTTCTGCCTTAACCAACAAATTTTCTTGTTCTTTCCTGTTCTTTCCCTCCCACTCCACTGGGGGTGTACGAGCAAGCGGTTGTGTGGGTGCTCAGCTGCTGGCTCAGGTCACCCACATCATCTCATTTAGGGAAACCTAACTGGCAAAACCTCACTCTTTGGGATGCAGAGAATGGCACTATGCCACAGCACTTGTAAGGCAATTTAATCAAATACAAGTAATTCACATTATTTACTGTTACCTAGTAATATCACTCTGCTTTCAGCAGCAGCAGACGGGGAGCAGAAAAAGGTGGCCATTTCTTCATCTGTCCTAAACTTATATGTGGAATAAAGCCAGTGATCCAGTTATTTTTCAGATCTCTGTGAACACTACCAGGAAGCTCCAGAAACACAAGTAATAGTGTCCTATTAAGATACTGGCTTGTCAGATTTCCAACACTCACATCCTTTTTTGAATTATAACAATGTAACTCACAGAAGATTAATAACTCTTTATGGTACACAATAATTTTAATGTATTTTTGGAAGCACAAACTATTTAAGAAAATCAATATAAGCCATGAATAAAATCAAACCTACCCTTTTAATACCGAGACTGTTTCAGAATGTTAAAATCCCTCACCACAGCACAGCTAAAGAGAATTAGAAATTGTGTTCAAAAAAACCTGGCTTCAGCTTAAAGGAAACCAGGGTCTTTTGCAGGGTGAAAAGGACAAAAGCATGATTTGAGAAGCTCCAACTCTCTTTCCTGGTTAAAAAAATAGAACCTAACAGACTAGCCCTTGAAATAATCCCCCAAAATTTATTTTTCCATTTGTGAATACCTTTTCTGCCACTTTTCCCACCTTGAATATCTCACTTCACGACATCCTCACTCAAAGGCACTAAACTTAAAAAAAAATCGCAAACTATTTTTGGGAAAATATTCTGAAGAATCAAGACCTCCAACTGCACTTAGATCTTTCAAACAAACAAATCTCCTCCTCCGGAGAGTGAGAAACTAAACACCAGAAGAAAGAACATTTTTATTAAGCATTCACAGGATGTCATTATGTACCATGTGCAAAGTTGCATTTCACTGCGGGTCTAGTTACCTTTGTAGATATTAACTTCAATTCAGGAAATGCAATTTTAACCAGCGAAACACCCAAACTAACAAATACACACCAGTTCTATTTCTGTGTGTGCTTCAACTGGAGCCTATATTTTCACTTACAAACAGGAGGTCTCTCGGAGCAGATTGTAATAGGAAATTTTTGTCCCAGTAGAATACCTCTAGAAAAATACTCAGTGCAGTAACACTTCTTCATATATGAAATATAGCTGTTTTGCTGAAATAAGCTTTTAAAGTTCAGAGCATAGTATAAGACAACACTTCCTTGCTTTGACTGTCTTAATCCAAGTTCAACTGATCTAATTAATTACCTGATATCTGAGAGCTGGAGTTCATGAGAAAGTTCAATTTTTAAACGTTCTAATTCTTTTCTAAGCGGCAAACTCTTTTTCAGCTTTTTTACTGCACTTGCTTCATTATAATCTAGCCAGGACCTGAAAGAAGAAAAATACTCAGCAGTAGAAGCATGCTGCTGTATGATCTAATACGTAAGCAGTACATGTAACACAATTCTTACTGCTAACATGTTTCAAATCAAATTATCAGGTAAAGGGATATTTTTAAAACAGAGGACAAAACTTGAAATTGCTAAATGCTTCACCTGAAGATATCTACAGAGGAAACCCTGGCACTTAATGTCTTTGGAGGGGACTAAGAAATTGAACAATCAAAATCACTGACAGTGTTAAAACTGTAAGACTTGTGTGTGTGTGTGTGTGTGTAAAAGGCATAAAAAAAATCAGTGTGAATACAGGGGAGATCTTCAGAATGCTATGATTTAATTTAAGGAATTTCCACACATGTGCCTTTAGAAAAAACCCAAACAAACCCAAACACACCAAAACCTAACAAAAAAACCCCAAACAAAGTGATCATAGTAGACTATCAAATATGGGAGGTGATACTGAAGGGCTAAGTTAGGTAACTTTTACAGAGCTGACATGAACATAGATCAAACAGGTCAAAGTTTTATAGTTTTTTTGCCAATAATCACAACCAGACAAACATAACTCTTTGAGTACATCTAGACTTTCAGTAGGTAATTCTGTTTCCAGGAAAAGGTTACTATTTAAGAGATTTAGCCTTTGTTCACAGTATAAACTAATTTTCATACTCTAACTTTTGCAAACAAATAGTTCAATTCTCATTTGTATCTGAAGCAAAAAAAATTCAAACTCAAGTAAGAAGGGAGGCCTGATGCCAGCTGTCTATGTATTAAAACAAGACTGTTAATACGTAACTGTCTGAGGCATTCCTTGTAAATGTGTAAAAATAAGTAAAAATATTTTCTAGCATGTTAAATTTCAGTTAAATGTTTTATAATTGTGTATATTACAGTAGTTTTATTTGTGAGGTGGTATGCAGGACAAGGGGCACACCTTGCTCTGAAGATCCTTCCAGCACAGTTCTGCATTCATTTCAAATGGCACCTAAATCTCATTGCTACAAAAAGTTTTTCAGGGTCCCAAAATGCATACATGTCCCCAAATGAGCACATATACATTTTTTAAACCACCAACTTTACTACATACTACATGTAATGCAAGTTCAGCATTTATAACTACATTGACTTAAATATTAAGGTTTTCCTGCTGAACAACAAATGAGAACCACAATACTAAGATACCATGCATATTAAAACCTTTTAACCTTAGTTTTCACGTATTATCTCCCACACTCAACAAATTGTGATAATGAAATAGGAACAATAAAGTTAACAGCCATATAAGTTTGTGTCACAGAAGTCCTGTATGGAGCTATTTGGAGCAAGTGGAGCCCCTGCCTCCTTTTGAATTGCCACCAATATTCCACAAATCTGAAAAACTAGATCAACCAAAACTAGATTGACCAAACATGACTGCTGGGCAAAGAGACAAGAATGCTTCAGCTTTGCTGGCACTGTAGTTATCCCAGGAGCTCACTTGAATTTTAATTATAAAAAGCATGGTAAAATTACATGTTGGACAAAAGTTTTGTATTGTTCAGAATGTTTATTGCCTACCTTTAAAAAACTCAGCATTAGAATAAGACCAATTTAGGTTTCAAAATTTCACTTGAATGAAAGCATTACATACAGTAAAGTTGTTTCCACTCTCTGGGCTTGCTCAAGTTCCTCCTCAGGATCCTTGAATCCAGTAAATGAATAATAAGTCTTATCCCATTTGATAGGTCTGTTCACTGTGCTTTTTGCTTCCTTGTGGGGCTGAGAGTTCACATTCAAACTCTGAACATGCTCTGTAGATAAACTGCAGGAGTTGAGAATATCTAATACTGTGCTCAGGAGATCCCTAGTATGTAAGGTAAAACTGACTGCTCGAAACCCTGTAAAAAACAAGTATAATTTAATTAGGATTATTTAAAATGCATTCCCATTTCCTTCCTCTTACACAAGAAGCTAAACAAGGCTCAGATAGTTGGAAATTATGATGATACTATTATTTCAATACTTACTGCAAAATTCACATGCAGTTTAACTATGTCCCATCACTTAGCTACTGGGCCTAATTTCCCTAATTAGAAAGTAAGCTTTTGACTCAAGAGCAGAGGACAGCTTCCAGTCCAAACATTATGTTAAGGAGACCAGACATACCCCTACCGTTTTCTTGGAAAACAGCATGATTTTAATTTCTAGCATGAGGGTCCCTCACAATTTGCTCAGGTGTTTTGACTGTCAGGATATAGAATGTAAAACTCTTTTTTTAGGTAAGGCATATTGGTATTGGAGACAAATATGTGGAATAAAGTTAATCAAAAGCAACATCCCAAATCTGGCAATATTTTTTTATAGTCTCAAAAATAAGAGACAATTAACTAAATTGAAACTTCAAATACTAGACAGCTTCTGCTTAGAGAGTAAGTTCCTACTGATTCTACAAGTGCCCTGACATTGTGCAGTACACATGAACTGCCATGAGGACAAGGACTCAACTGCTGCTACAGTTAAACATGGCAATCGTATTAAAAGCAGAAATATTATCATTTACATCCACCTTTTTTATTTCCTTATACTGTAACTTGACCTGAGGGCTGTCATGTCTTATTCTTTCAAGGCTTTTTAAAGCTTAAGATATGCAATTACTTGGGATGGTCCCACCTGCCTGATCTAATACAGATTTTCACACTTTGACAGGACTTTACTCTGTTGAAAAGTCGTTATGACTGCACAAAGCCAAGCAATGCTCTGAAGGAATTCAAATACAGGAAGATACGTTCTACCCAGTATAAAAGCACCTGAAGCACTGAAGGATTCCTGAACATTAGAAGAATTTGGTTCTCTTTCTCTTACATAAAAAGTAAGCTGAGTTGGCTTAAAGGAACGAAATCCTGGTTTCTGTAGGTTCTCCAAGTAGCCATTTAGCCTCTTCAGAGAGTTTTCATTTACTTCCTGTTTTAAAACAAAAACAAGCAAACAAAAATTACAGATTATGAATTTGGCCATTTTTCATCTAAACCTTTTTAATCTTACATGCAGAATCAGGTTTTACAACATGTCAGTTGCTTTTAACAAGCAATAATATGGTTCATATTCTCAGCATTTATAATTACCTTGCATTAATAAATTTGTATGGTGTACATACTTGTACATTTGTGTAGATTCCAAAATCCACTGGCTTTCAGGCTTAAGGAAATTCACTGATTTAAATATAATGCACAGCATTTCAAAGGGATAAAGTAAAATGTATTATAAATTAGCCTGGAAGAATTCAGTATTTTCTTTGTAACAATTAGAAAATATGATTAACAAATCAGGGACTTTTATGGGACCTATCCTCGCTAAAAATTAAGGAAGTGCATCTTTTTGTTCTCTAGTGCCAACCATAATTTATTCTAACATTACTTTTGTCTCTGACAGCAGGAAAACTAGAAAATTTCCATCCTTGATATATGAAATATTTACGAAGAAAGCATACTAAAGTATTTTTACCCTCTCTTTGGGATGCTGGCCAAAGAAATCTGGATGTACAGCGAAATAAAAAGGTCTGAGAGCATTGATGGCATCAGCGCCTGACAAAGTTCTTGACTGAAGAATGCATTGCAGCAGTATCTTTTCCAGACATGACCTAACAAAGTAGTAAAATGTTTATGTATGATGCTACCAATCAAGTGACAAACTGATATAATTACATTAAAATGTGACAGAATGGAGCAAACAGTCATAATTGCAAGTATAATAATTTAAAACTGGAGAATTTAAATTAGGAGTTGAATTCTGGACCTTTCCCCCTGGGATTAACAAAGCTGTGTTTTGACAGTGCCAATCCAACAGGTTTGAGGAATGGTGGATGTCAGTGGTTGAACAAGACATGTAAATAAGTATAGGAACTTCTCTCTACTTTCTCAAACATGCATCAAATAAAAATCTCCCAGTCATGTAGTTCAAATTGCAAATACTGGCTTTTGCAGCATTTTTTTGTAGGCACTGCTGAAGCTGCTTTTAAATGCTAACCCTTATATACCTCTGAACCTCCAAGTTAAAAAGCCAAACCAAGTATTTTTCAAGTAGTGCCAAAAGAATATTAAATTTTACCCAAGAATAATAATCACGATTCAGTGAAAAAAAGTTCTGCACTCGTTTCTGAGTTCCATTCTTGTGTCCATTAAAAAAAAAAAATCTACTTTCCTGAACATACTTTTTAATAGAAAACATCAAGTAAAAAGACAATACTTTTTGCCCTTTTATCTTCACTGAATTATAAGAAACCAGGACTAAAAGAAATGTAATGCTAAGAGAAGAAGTTTGTTTTACCTAAGATCAGAAGGAAAAGCTAAGTTGAAGAAGTTCTAGGAAGTTCAGAAAGTTCAAATGATTGAATGCCTGCAATTATGTAGAAATTAAATAACAATTCTGTAACAAGCATACTTGTGTAACAGAAGACTGAAATGGAAAGAAAATCCAAGTCCTGCATTAAAAACCACCAAAATATCCTGCCATAGCTCAAAGGAAATATTCAGATTTAGCAAACTAAGAAGCAAGAAAGTATACATAAAAGCATCAAGAAAATGTGAATTGGTAGATATAGAGCAACAGGTTTTTCCTTCAGCCAATTTCACAAGCTAACAAATTCAACAGGCCAATTTCAATGATTAAGATTCATTTTAATTTGCAAATCAGAACAGCAGAGGCTCTGCTCTGTTAAGCAGTACAATGAAGTTTCACTCCTCATAGTATCATTCAAACTGCAATTTCCAAATAGGAAAATATATAGCAGATTAGAGACAAAGCTGCTTCCAGCTCACATAAAACTAGTAAGTTTATTAATGATAGTTAGCAAGACTGTTTTACAGAGAGCTATTTATCCAGCATCCTAGAGCAAATAATCATCCTGGACACAGAAATGTGAGACTTTCCCAACTGCTATCATTAATTTTAAAAATGCCAAAAAAATCCCCAAATTTGTGCTCAGACAATAAGCAGAATGTTTTATTTTGGCAAATGATAAATGACAACATTTGAGCTGTCAAGCAGCAGCAGTGACCCTTACTTTAACTTCTTCTGTCAACCTTCCCAGCTCTTCAATTAGAAACATGAAAGCAGTGAAGACTAATTTTTTTCTGCCTAAGAGGTGGGCAAATATTTAATTAGTAAATCTTAAAAGCCAGCTTGCTGAAAAGAGAAATTATTCTAGAAAAGTGGGACAAAAACCTCATGATGTAAGAAGGCCGATGGAATTCCAAATCCGCTACAACTTAAAAACAATTTTCATGCATGTAGATGAAATGTAAGATTAAAAAAAAAAAAAAGCTAACATATATTAGTGGTAAACACTTCTACCTCCTTGTTGGCTGCATCTCAGAGACTCTAAGGCTAGTCATCAGTACACCTCATGATCCTGCTCAAAACAGCAGGAGATGGTGAAGCAGTATAATGTTATTAGCTCTTAATGACAAAATCATGCCACAGTTGCCCACTGATGTAGGAAAAACACCTCTGCTAGACTAGGCAAGACAGGAAGCAAAGCACTCTGGAAAAAAGTCCACTTGGTCATATGCTGTATCTTTTGATCTGGAAGCACAAAATAATTGTCTTGCTGAGAAAAAAAATAGCAAATTTTTCTCTTTTTTCAGGTAGCAAGTGGACACGAAACAGTAAAAGGAAAAAAAGATATTTCCAGCAAAGGAAAAAAGTAAACTAACTAGTTACCCTTCTGATTGCAGCTGACTGCCATGCAAGAAATTCACACCCTCCTAGACCAAGCTGCTAGGAGGAAGGGGACCTCAGTTCTCTGTTCACCTATTTGTACACCATTTCCCATATCCACTCAAGCGACGCTGCATGATGTTTCCAGTAGTTCAGAAAAAAAGTTCAACATACCTGGAAATCACTAATCATACTTCTGAGTTTATTAATCATAAAATTCCATCTGTTATTCTACATGAAAAATGGCCAAGTATGGCTAACTTTAGTTCCCTTGTTTTGTATCTAAACAACACTGTCATGCTAGAATGAAGGCTCAGGATTCCAGCCAAAAGTCTATTTTGAATTTGCTTAAAAGAGAAATGCTCAAAGGCCAAAATTAGTCTATGTGACAGAAGGAAGAATTCATCCACTGAAGGTGAAAGACAGAACTCTGAGGCATCTTTCAAATGAAATGACAAAGTAAGTGAATTAAAATGGATTTAGAGGGAGAAAACGCAAGAAAGATGTTTGTGGCTTCACTCACAAGGAGCAAAGATTGTTCCAAGAGCTTCGTTTAGATCTGAAGAGCAGAGAAAGGCTTCATATTAAAACCAAGGTCACAACCACCTTGAGGACAGCGTCTCCATGAAAGACATGAAACACAATCTCTACTAGAACACATTATGCAATCATACTCCAAGACTGATTTAATTTATTGGTTAAATAAATTCCCTTCAACTTAATTTTTCTTCACATCTCTTCAAAGTTCAACTTTTTGGCATATAACTTTGGCACTGAAAAGCTCTGTTAAGTTCATAGTTACAGACATATTCACACATTTTGAAGCACTAAACTTTAATAACTCAATAATGCAGTAATATATTGGATATCATATTCATATTTCTCATAATTAAGCCATTTAAAAACTCTTTTTTTGTTGAGAGCCTTTTTAATGCCTGACTTGAGGACAGGCATTTGGCTTTGGAGGGTTTTCAACTGTGGATGCTCTGCTGAAAGCTTCAAGCTGTAAAGATGAGAATGTCAAAGAAGTAAGCATGAAACAAAAATATCAAACCAGTTTCACAAATATGCAAGTCATATGCAAACACCAAAACATATGCTAAAGGTAAACTAGGTCAGTAACATGCCATACCTTCTCACGGTTCTCAAGCAGCAAAACATTTCAGCAACTTAACGGTTGAGCCAAATTTCAGCCATCCACTAACTCACTTAAAAAAAAGGAAAAAAAAATCCCTTTTAGAAATGGACATGGATATTTTCCCCTGCTACTTACCAGTGCATTTTCTAAACCTTGGGTGATAACTTTCAAAGTCACAATAGTAATATAAAATTGAGCAACCACACATAAAACCTAAAGCTTTGTATAAGGATGCTTTTCCTCTACTAATAAAGCCAATATTAAGAGTTGTTTTACAGCATCTTGTTTTGAGAATGGACATTTAAAGGTATTCCAGTTAGGGAAGAAGAACTAAGAATTTAGAAAGCAAACAAACAGAAGCTTTCTTTAAGCACTAACACATGGAATTCCATATAAACTTTTACTAATTCCTACACTCATATATTAATACTTTAAAACACATGTGCCAACTACTTTATGGGAGGGTAATATAAAACCAGAGGGAAAATCACTGTCATACAACAATGCCTGGGAATCTTTATCAAAGGTTTGCTGACATTCATAAAAACGAATTAGCAATTCTTACCAGTAACTTCTGCACTAGGCAACTGTAGGCTAGAGTTTGCCAACAGAAGACAAACAAACCACTTGGCATGTCAGAGTGCCTATATACACCTAATTATTAGGGATTATGAGGTAAGCTCCCTATTAGCAATGTTTTCAAGCATTTTTAAAAATACATTTCACACTCATCAAAATAACATGCCTGCTACATATGCTGTTTTAAAGAACCTGAGATAAACAGCTATCAGAGAAACATCATCCGTGTTCCGATACAGCATGACACTTCCTATGTCTACTTTGCAAAACATGCTAAGTTTCAGAAGTGCGTATTATTAAGACAAATATACTTAACCAAGAACCTAAATTTTTACTAGAGGCAGATAGTGGGAGGAAAAAAAACATACTGAGCTAAAATATCTCCAAAACATTTGATACTTTTTGTCTTCTGATTTTCAGATAGGTAGGAAAAACAGTCATCATGTCGTTTTCACTATCTGTAACAACAGTCCTAATCACAGATTAAGTTAAATGCATTAACAAGCTCTCTGGTCATAAAACAGTTTTCCCTCGCTGTAATTTTAGCTTCAAGCATTTGGGTAGAGAATGGAAAAAACTCAACAATCTTACTTAATCCGCGGTGACGCTTTATATAATCAGACAAAAACATCATTGTTTCTTACTTTAAATGCTCTATTAACTGCTTGGAAATTGGTACACCGCTTAGCTGAAAAACAAAACCTCCTGTGTTTGAGTTTCACCTGCACCCAACCTCAAAGACAAACCCACTGAAACAAAACAAAATATGAATTATGTCGCAGAAGCCTTTGGCACCAGGACGTCGCTCATCGCTGCCATCCCCCCGCTGTCTGTCCCAGGTGTTTACCTACACTTGAGGCAGTACAGAGAAAACAGCGTGAAAAATCAACAAGGTGACAGCGCTCAGAAAATAAGCTCGGGCGAACGTGACTCGCTCACTTCTTGAAAGGAGATCAGCTGCAGTGGTCCAACCACTAATTACTTTAACTACCGAAAAGAGAGCCCTGGTAGAATTCGCCTTAAGATCCACTAAAGGCAAGGTCTTCCCAGAGGGCGGCAGAGCTGACCGCGATGCGGCTCACGGGCCTTTCGCACCCTCGTCAGGAACAAGGAGCGGGATGAGGAGCCGCCGATGCCGG
>VXBI01014243.1:0-31126 GCA_013397375.1 Toxostoma redivivum
CTTTTATCGGGCAACACAGTCACTTATTTCACTAGAATCTATTCCAAATGTGGCTTTAAATTTGAGAATAATTAACAGTTGGAAAGCTTAAGCTCTGGTGAGAGTACTAATGAAACCCCATATTTAAAGTACTGCTTTATGTCTTTCTGACACCATAATTTGATCTTGAAAATATTTATCTGGCCTGAACATTGATAGATACAAGACAGAGAAAGAGCATTCTCTTAAAACCTAAAGAATACTTAATTAATCTTTACAAAGAAATTAATTAAATTTGCAATGCTAATCAGAAAAACATTAGATTAAATATTGTATGTAGTGTTTTTTCTCCCCCTTCTCTCTTTGCCAAGCAGCGAGGGATTTTGCTGTTAACGCTTCAAACTGCATAGATTTCAGTCTTTTTGGAAAGGCCAGCATTATTTATAGTTAACCTAGATTAACAACAATAAACACTGTGGACAGCACTGGGACTCAACCCCATTGTCAGGTATTTGGTGAGTTTTTAACCCCAATAGCCACTGACATGAATGGAGATTCTTCGGATGGTGATTTCAGCACAGTAAGGACTCTGCAGTGCATCCCATGTGTGATCGTGATTCCTCAGCTGACTAGCTCCATCTCAGGAAGAATTTCAGTCTCTGGTTCTGCAGGGTAACTGAGAGACCTCCTCTAAAGTGCCAGGAAGGTCCTGCTGTTCTGAAACCCACAGACAATCTTTGATCACGCAGACTTTGAGCGCAGAATGGAGAGAAGAGCTAATAGTCAAAATTTCAAAGTAGTACTACTGACAGTTTGGGCTTTTCCATACTTTCCTTGTTCACTGTTATAAACCAAAAATATCACATCTTCTGTATTTCATATCTTGGGGATTTAAGTTCTAATCAGTATAATTCTAGAAACATGAGTAGCTTGATATCAAATGCTCAGAAATAATTCCTTTCTAAATTGTTTCTCAAGTGACTTACATTTGTGACTCGCTGTAAATCTCATGAAATTATGCTATCTCACAGTATTTAAAACCAATCTTGTCCCTTTCCAGACACCAATGAATCTTGGTAATTTTCCTAATTTCAGTATCTAGATATCACAGTGGAAAAAAAAACTATTTTAAAAACCACTTTATCAAAAGCTAAGATAGATATTTCTTTTTCTTTTCTATTTCTATTTATTTTCTTTTTCTACACAGTCAGTAGGCAGTTTTCAAGGCAGATTTTAAGATATTGTGAGGATTTCAAATGAGACATGATTTTCTATCAGTGAAATTGATAACAAGAAAATGGAAGGAAAAACCAGAGGGGAATACATCTTACAGTTCTCTCTATCAACACATGCTTCAGGTGACCAAAGCAAAATATGAAGGCGATATATTACTTTTGCCTAGTGATCTCTTGCCATCAACCTGCACAAAAATCCGTTTTGAGCCTGCATCTGATCTGAGAATACGCAGCAGAAAACATTTTCTAAAAGCTGAATGTCTTTGCATTTCTTCTCCTTTTTTTTTTTTTTTTTTTTATAGTGGAATACAGATACTGTGTTCCTATTATTAATGACTCTACCACAAATACAATTTTATTTGGTCTTACTTTATGAGATGTTTTATAAATTCCCTTTTAAGGAAAAAATATCAAAAAGGCAAAAAAAAGGGTCCAATTTTATATATGAAGAAACTGTTTTAGAAACCAGACAACCCTGCTAAGTATTCAAATATTCAACAATCACCAGAGAAAAACAAACAGCAATAATAGAAAAGGTCATCTCAGCTTTTTTACTTCCTTCATGCAGGGAGCTATTCTTAAAAAACTATGTATATGTCAATGCAATCATATCTGGGAAGATGATTAATATTATTTTGACCTATTTTGACATTAGTCGTTTCAGAACATAAAGTCCTAGTTTAAAGGAAAACATGAATGGAAGGGTCTCAAGGACAGATATAGAAGTGCAAGTCCAAACAGAAGAAAAAATATTATCATAGATGAAAAAAGTTCTTATTAAACAAATGCTTTACAGTATTATGAAAAGAAAAAAAAAAATCTAGGAATGTTTTGCCAAAGATTTTTCTTTCCCTGGTAAGTGGCATTAAGTCCTGCACTTCTTATCACTCCACAGTCCCTTTAAAAACAC
Organism: Toxostoma redivivum; assembly: GCA_013397375.1. NCBI lineage: Eukaryota > Metazoa > Chordata > Aves > Passeriformes > Mimidae > Toxostoma > Toxostoma redivivum. The sequence goes on from VXBI01014243.1 coordinate 2,125, forward strand.
TGGTTTCCATGGTGGAACACTCTGAAGCTTGCTAGAAAGCCTCAAAGCAGGATGTGTGGGAAAAATGTTCCCTGCAAACAGCCCTGCAGCAGGCATCCCAAACCCCAAGCGGGCAGTACTGGGACCCCCAGGGTGGCTCCTATCACAGCTTGTCCTTCCAGCTGCCATGCCCTGCTGCCATACCATGCTGCTCAAGCAACTGCAGCTCAGATGTGCAGACCAGAAAGGCTGGTCCTACCTGCCAAAGGGAAGTCCTCCCAAAAACCTGCTTTGTGGAGCATAGTAGAAGGGGTGGTAGGGAACTGTATAGTCCCTGCATTACTGGATGAGGGACATCTGTGTGTGTGTGTGTTTCTCTGTGTTAGGACGTAGTCTCACAAACACTTGTTCTCAGAGGCAAGTCATTTTAAGAAATGTCAAAGCCTACTTTGCCTTTAGGTCCCTGTACATCTGCCACAGCTCCCAGATGCATCAATTGTGCACTTTTTCTGAAAAATTATATTTAACACAGAATATTTCCCAGTCTTGGTGTGCAGAAGGGATCCACAGACTACATGTACTACATGTACTTGAACAATCACAAGCTGAGGTGGGAAGGTGGGAACTGGAAGCCAAGTCCAGAGACTTCTTCAGCCACCTTCACATGTGCAAATAGATTGATAAAGTGCACAGGTGTGTCCTCTTCAAACTCCTCTGAGCGATTTTAACTCAGAAAGGAGTTAAAAAGAAATGAGGTCAAAGCTACCAATGATGCACTGCTCATTGTTTCAGCTTCTCACCTTCCAGTAACACCATTAGATCAACAGCTACTGTGTAAAAATGAGTGCAGCCATTTCTATACAATAAAATAAAAAAGTTAGAACAAGGAGAGAACAGAAGAGTGAAGGTGGTGAAAGGAAAGAAACTGAAAGATGCAACCTTTGGGAAAAGAAAATAAATCAAAGCCAACCCTAGAGTTCCACAAATTAAGAAGGATATGAGGGCCATAGAATACTTACAGAGGAGGGCAATAAAGCTGGAGAAACAAAGCTGGAAGGCTAAAGCCCTCATAGGCTGGTCTACTTCAGAGAAAAGGAGGCTGAAGGAAGATTTCCCTGCTCACTACAGTTTTCTCTGGAGGGGAAATGGAGAGGGAGCTGCTGATCTCCCTGGTACTCAGTAATAGGACATGTGGGAATGGTGCACAGCCGCACATGTAGAAGTTTAGACTGGACACTAGGAAGAACTTCTTTACTGAGAGGGTGCTCAGACTCTGGAATGGGATTCCCAGAGGGGTGGTTGATGCCCCAAGACTGTCAGCATTTAAGAGACATTTGAACAATGCACTTAACAACATGCTTTAGCTTTTGGTCAGCCCCAGATTGGTCAGGCAGCAGGAATAGATAGATGATTGTTGTAGGTCCCTTCCAACAGAAACAGTGTATTCCATTGGATCCTTTTGACCCTCTTTATTATATTCTAGTCTGTAAATTACAGAGGAGAAAGCACGTGATGTATAGTTTGCTTTTCCTACATTCATATGCCATATGGAGACTCTAGTATGGCTGTGTGATTAAGCAATCCCAGCTGCTAAAATGATAAAACAAGTAAAACATCCAAAGATTTCTCTCTTTCTTCCCCTCATGAAAAGGACAGGAAAACCAATAAAATTTGACATATCTGTTCCATTTGACTGACACTTCATTTTGGTAATTTATATTAAAAACAAAGGGCTCGCAGGCCTTAAAGGGAAGGTGAACCGGCAATCTCCATGGCATCTTACACGGCAGGTCAAGCTCTTATACGTACAACTCCTTACATATGGGCCAAGATCCCCTTTTAAAAGAAAATTGAATAAATATAAGCAGGACTACTACAACCACATGCTCCTCTTGCTTCCTTTATTTCTTGAAAATACTTGTACAGGATGACTTTCTAATTTTTAGTTTCTTAGAGTATAAATAATGAAAGACTTTGAAGCTACAGACTATTTCTGGCAGAAATTAATCATATCATGTCATTCTCTTAGGCATATTGAGGCAACCACTATGTGCTTATTAGGCTAATTTCCTCAGCCACAGCAAACCAAGTCCAACAATCACATTAAGCAGACAGACTTTTTGTGTTGAGTTACCTTGCCTTTACTTCTGGCATACACTGTCAGCTTTCACTACTCTGTCTGACTCAATATTTCTAAAGCAATGTTCCCACACCTTCCTACATATACTTGGCACAGCCCTTTGACCTGCTTCAGCACTAGAAATCTACATAGCTAGCACTTGCAGAGAAGGAGCTTAAAAAGGCTATGAAAAAAATATTTTTTTAAGTCTAACTAGCAGTTCCTAACCAGCCTGGGCCAAGGTATTGCTGTCAAACCTTGACATTTCTCCTGAACCACTAAGCAGAGTGTCTACCACCAGAGGAGAGATGCACTGAGTTATAGGGGAAAGAGAAGTGATGACTCTCAAATGAGAAGGAAAGTCAAACTATTCACCAAATGAGTTCTGGAATGAAATTAAGCAAACCACAGAAGACCATTACCTAAAATATTAATTTCAGAACAAGGCAAATAAACCAATGTCTTGTAGTACAAGCACTGCAAGAAAGAAAGACATGAGATGTTTAAATTTATTAACTTATCAGAAGGACAACATTTATACAAGCTGAAACATGTCAATAAACTTTAGTAAGCAGTCAGCCCTTCTGTGCTAAATCTTCCTCAGCTTCTCTAAAGATGCCACTTCTGGGATGAAGAGGGTGTCCTTGGGGCCTGCATCTGGGAACTGAGGATGAGTCATTGCCAGAAGAACACTGCTGCAGGACAAAGCCCATCTTTTATTACCTAATCATGAAAATTAAGCTGTTTTACTATAACTGTGATACGTTGTTGTAATTAGAATGTCACATTTCCACACAGATTTGGTCTAAGCTTAAACCTCATTTTCATAGCCTGTGGTTCCCCGAATGATGATATTTGCTAGCCTCTGAGACTTGTGAAGGCAAGAAGTTATTCTACCATTTTGTACCTTTTCTACCATTTTTGTACCTTTGACTTTTCTTCCCTTGATATCTCCTTCTGTTTCATTCTAGCTGAAACACAAAAAACAGCAATCTTCACAGCATGCTATGAAAAGTCTCCAAAAGTCATTGCTAGACCCTCTTAAGCATATTTGGATCTTACTCTTTGTCTTTCTTACCTCTATGTCTTACTCCATGTTTTTTCATTTCAGCCAGCAGTATGACAGAGTTTGAGGCTCCAGGGTACCACTTAAGACCTAAAGTGCCTGCTGTGCTATATTAGAGCCAGTGGAGATGTCAGCAAAGACAAATCTGATTGCTTCCACAGGACAGCTTTGTGGCACTTACTGTAGCCTCAAAGACCTCCTGAGATCTGCTGACAACAATTCGAAGACCTCTCTATCCAAGCAAACTAGCATCTAGAAAATTAGTAAACTTTCTCATTTTTATCTTGAAGCCAGCTCAGAATTATGTGTTACTGAAATCCCTCAACCTCTCTCTTTAACTTCTTTGTCCCCAGATAGCATTTCTTGCACTACCAATCTGCATTCAGCTGCTGAGACTTCCCACTTTAAAACTGTGTCAAGACACTGATGATGTTATGACAGTGCAGGTTGTAATGTGGAACATTTGACACAGCTTAGAAAGAAGTAAAAAAAAAAAAAACAAAAACCTATTTCAAGTGCAGGAGCAACCAGTTTTCTAATGTAAAAAAAAAAAAAAGCCAGGCCATTGCAATAAAAGAACAGCCATAAAGACTTGCTTGCTGGTAGAGTAGATTACTTTAAGATGGTGTCTTTTTGACACAGGAGCTCTGAACTACATATTATTATGCATTAAACTTCCAATTTTTAAAATATGATTGTTCAGAGTCACTTTCCTAAATCAAATGTAAGTGCCATATTTCCATAAGTGATGAAAACCAAGTCTTGGCGCAATGGCTTCTACTTTTATAGTGTAATGGATTTTGAATGATGAATATTTTGAGAAAAACAATCTGTTTGTTTATACATCTAAATAAGGACTGAGTTAGGACAGCAAATTTCAGAGAGATGAAAATTATTTTCCATCAAAACATGAAAGGTCTCTACAGTGAAAATTCTGACACATTCGTAACAGTAATAGCAAGTAAAAATCCTAGAATAGATTACTTTTTCTCAGAAAAACTTTCATTAAAGCTGCTATGACTGCCATTTGAATCCCATGTTACAGGAGGATGTGTCTTGGCAAGCAGGAGGGGTTTTTAAATGCATGTGTACAGCTCCTGGCCAAACAAGTGGATAATAGACATTTTTTTCTAGAAGCAACTCATGGCCAGAGGGTGCCCTTAGAGCAGTAAAATCATAAAGTTTTGTGTGCCCAATAGAGAAGTCCGGGTCTCTGATATTTGTTCAAGCTATCCACATCTCCAACATACGATTACCAGCAGAGGTTCGGGGAGCAGAGGGACAGGGAAGCAAAAGTGAGCACTGTGAGAGGCAGAGACATGTATCAATAGATTCACAATCAGCCAGGGCCTCTCAAATGTCTAGTTCTTTTTTTTGTTTTGTTTTGTTTAAGAAATAAACACAAGACACAAAACCTGTATTTTATGAAACAAACTGTGGTGTAGATTAGGGACATATTTTGAAGCATAAGCAATGTGTGCATGATTTTGACTGGCTCCTTATGTTTAACTCATTGCTTTCCATACTTAGCCCTTGATTTTTCTCTTGCTGTTGATGGTGGCTCCTTGGACACACTCTGCACTAGGTTGCACTTTGTTTTTATTCCAGTATGAAACACTGGATTGCAATAAGTAGAATGTTAGGAATGGATTCTTAGCCAGGTGGTGCTCCAAATAAGAAGGTACCATACCACCTGTGCTTTTACAAAATGTTGTGTCACATTGTGATGAGGTAACCATCATGTCGCTGTGACTCAGTGGAGCTCTTTGTTGCAATATAACCTCTGAGCCAAAGGCATAGACATAAACAAGAAGAGGAAAAGTGTGTGATGATTTTTTTTCTGACCAGCCACAGTGGATTGAAAATAAAACAGTAAAGCTGTGGCAGCTACAATAATTTTCTATGAAAAAGGAAATATTCCAAGGCTGTAAGAGGAATCAGACAGACGATAAATTTATTCAGAATTCTTAATTCAGCCAACCTTGTCATGCTTACGATCATTTTGCATATGCCCTCAGTACATATGAAACTCATCCACAGCATTGCTTAAATTCTTCACGCTGCATTCAAGACTTTCATGCTTCTTTGGCAGTGCACAGAAGGAATCAAACAACATTTAACAGGGGAGTTGAACAGCAACCATGAATTTGGTGCAAATAGCTTCTGCACTAGTCTGTCTTGGGAGCCTTCAGTGGCATGCCAGGAGTTTGCCAGAGTAAGGATCTACAATAAGCACTGCATTACAGCTCAGGAGCTGTCATTAACTGAGTGGGAGAGACAAAAGTCCCTCCAGCTCCCTCACTAAACCAAAATGAATTCTCCTGTCAAGAACAATACAATAAATATAAGCCCCCTAATGGAGTAATATTTTCCTCTCTTTCAGCTCATCCACATGAAAACCTAGAAAGAGGATGCTTCACTGCAGAATTGTCCATGATTGCAATGTCCCCATTCCTACTGGAAACCCTTACATTTTCCAGGCTGAGGCAACCAGCTTTCCTGAGTGTGAAACATTGTCTCCAACGCGCACACATGAATAAAGCCTAGCAGGGCTCACAGATCCCTACAAGTAACTGTCTCCTGGTCAATAGAATTTGCATTTGCTTGTTCAGTCTCCCGAAGAACTGAATCGTAGGAAGACTAAAATGATGCTGACAATGAGAAAAGCAGATGGAAGTGCACAAATTCTACCATAATAGCACTCTCTACAATGAATGTCTGCCCTGAGATCATGAAGACCTTCGGTAACTAGGCTGTTCACTTCAATTTATGTCTGCTTCTGAATATCTAACTGGAACCACTACAATAAAAACACCTTCCACTTTCCTGGGTTTAAAGAAGATTGAACTTTATCTCATCAAATGAAAGCTGAGCTTTAATGCCCTCAAATTTAAAGCCTCCATATTATTTACATAGCCATAGTTTTTAGTAGCCTTTACAATCCACATGTCTCTTTATGATGCTTCTAATCTTTAAAGGAACTAATTCACTCAGAGAAATCAATAGCATGTGATTAAGTGCATCACTACCTGCCTGCCCTGTTAAATCATGAGTTAAATTCCATAGTATCAAAATCTCTTCTTTAAAAGCTGAGTGTCATGAAATCAACTACATGTGATCTTCCAGAACACCTGTATCCCACTACAGCAATAGGGCTGCTATTTTCAACAGTGAAATTCATAAAGCATTAGAATTCTTTCTTGACATCACACTCAGGGTTGGAACAAACTCCTGGAAGAGAAAAAAATTTACCAGCCTTCAAAGAAAATTGTAAAAGCTACTGTCCCCAGGGAAATCAATTTGTATAGGTCTATTACTATTTTGGAACTAGAGATGGTAATTGTCACTGACATGCACTTTTTATGTTGTACAATGTACCTGAATAATACTGAAATGAAGCCATAAGCAGAGAAAGAACCACCTTTGCTCTTCTTTCTGAGCACTTTGGCTCTACAGGTCAAAGAATAACTATATTACTTGATCTGATTACCTACAAGTGAAGAAAGATGCACAAAGTGATGCCTATTGAATGCTGAGATAGGCAGAAAGCAGGAAGACAGAAAAAATCCTCTAGGCATTATTGATCCTCAACAATGGACATAGCCAAGCCAAAGCCAGTTATTAAGCTCAAGCTACTTTTGTGATTTCTTTGTCTCTCTTTTCCCTTCTGTGCAAGGTACAAATCCCATGTGTCATCACATTTCTTGTCAGAGTCTGAATTAGGAAAATAGCTATGAGTTTTTGGTTTGGTTTTTTTCCCCCAGGAATTACAGCTGTAGAAATGAAGTTGTTACACAAAACAGCCAAGTTTCCTAAAAGCCACCAAAACACCCCTTTAATATAGAATTGCTTTAATCCAAAGCAAACACTACTATTGCAGTTGCAGACTTCAAAATGGCATTTTTAATCTTTAACACAGATTTATGCCTCCATAACTCCATAACTTTCTGTAAAGAACTCACAATCTTCAGTCTTATTACTACCAGGGTTTCTATGGAAAATTCTTTTCTTCTTTGGAAGCCAATGACAGATTCAAGATTTTATATACACCCACATGGGCATAAACACATTTTTTGGTTTACTGGATATATTCGCCTCCTCTCTGAGAGAAATATAAAAAAAGCCTAAGTGTGGAAAACCGTGAGAACAGAGAAGGGGCTTCTATAAACCAGGTATTGTGCTACCTGCATGTTTCCAAACACAGCTTGGCACATCTGTCACCCTTTAGAGAAATCATGTTTCCACAGGTAGAGATGTATACAGCAGCTGAGCTGTGCCAGCTTTGAGCCCACTGAAAACCTTCAGCTCTACAGTTCATCTGTACAGCCCCACCAAAATCGATGCTCATGCACCTGGCTAATTGCTGGTCATTTCCTCAAAAGCAAGCAGTACTGACCCAATAGCAGACATTTGCTTGATCTTTCTCTTCAGTCACTGGGGAAGAAGGAAACACACCTAGTTTTCAGCCTTTTTCAAAAGAATGAGGATGAATGATAGACACAGCAGCTTGCAAGAGGATAAGGAAAAGAGGCTGCAATTTTTCATGGATAATAAAATAATGAATGACTGAGGGATATTATTTAAGTATACAGGTGCAAAAGATTGCTAGCAACAAAGCTTGACTTTGACCAGACAATGCAATACAAACAATAATATTAAGAAAAGGAACAGCTGCAGCTACAGCAATAGGAAAGATGAAAATCAGAAATACATTGTTTTCCAGAAAGGAAATTGTGACTGAAACTAAATAAGCAGAGTAATACACATGCTTTTCTTAGTGGCCTGCTGTGTAAGACAGTGCTTTAGCAGCATGGAATTGTTAACTTAAAGAGTTGCTTTGACATTGTTCAACCTTGCGTTAGGATACAATATTTAGCATTATTCTGAATGTTAACAAAAAATGGAAAAGAATGAACTAAAATTAAGAATTTAAATAGTATTTAGAAAAGTATGTGCCAATTAGAAACAAAAAACTCCTTGTAATTGTAAAGTGTTGGTTACTGAATATGTAGGCTAAACATCAACAATAGGAAGTACATTTAATGGCAGAAGCCTTTAAATAACTGAAAAAAAATAATAGCATACTAAGGATTATGCCACTTTAAAAAAGAGTGTGTATTATATACCCTCCATGAGTTTTGAATATGTCATTGAATGCTAGGAATTACACATTTAGAATCATAAGCATTTGGCTATTGCCACTGAAATAGACTTAAATTACTGCTAGGAATATCTAAAACATAAGCAGTATGTATGTTATCAAATTAATTCTGATGTTTAAATCTTTGCATGACCTTAAGGAAATGCAGACAAAGTACCTGCAATGCACCTGACCTGTCAATAAATTATAAGATGGCATGAGCTTTGAGAAGAAACATTCAGAGACATTCATAGCCTGAAACAACTGGAAGAAGGTACTAAAAAAAGAAATATATGTATATATGTACCATTTTCAGACTTTCCTTCTTATCCCTGTAAAGACTGTTGGCAATGCTCAGTTATAAGCTTTAAATTAGAGAGAATGATGAACATAACACTAATAAATTACAATACATGCAATGCCTTCACTGCAAGTAAACCCTGTATAAACAAAGTGTATACAAAGCAATTTCATTTCTTCAGAGACCGTGACATTTATAAATTACTCTCTTATAAAATGAGATTAAGGTTGCTAAATGACCCGCGTAGGCACATTTTACTCTAAAATGAGATCCATAACTCATAACATGATATTGGTATAGGGATATCCATAGAATACTCTGATCCTTTCTACTCCAGTGGGTTTCCAATAGCAGTGCCGACTTCTGTCATGTTTTCTTTGTACATTTCTTTAGTCAGAGAAATATAGCACATCAGTAGTTCCAGAAACAGATTTCACAAAACACACATATGATGCACAGAAACCCCTGAGGCATTGTTCCTCCTTGTCAAGCAATCAATGTGGCTCCCAGCCACAAGTTATTTCACAGCTGTGGCAAAAATTATTTTTTTTTTAAATATGCACACTCTGGTGTTCAAGAAGGCAAGAAGCTGAAGTCCTCAAAAAACTGTATCCAAACCCATGTACTTGACTAAACGATTAGCTTTTGTCTGTATTAAAATGACACTATCCTAGTCTAGTCGAAAGCAAAAGACTTTGCAAAAGTTGTGATATAAATACAGCAAAATGTTGCATCACTTCTGAGCACATCATCCAGCACATGGTTATGTTTTCAATACCACTCTGAGGTAGAAAGGCATCCTCCTCATGTTGTAGTGGGGGATGCTTTGTTTATCCCAACCTTCCAGAAAATCTACAGAAGTAAGAGGAATATACTTTGTCTCTGCTGGGCCAGCCACCATCCTTCATGTTACATCCAATATGATTTCTGATGTTTAAATTTGAAAATTTGGTACTAACCATATGACAACCTACACTAACTGTAGTGGATTGGTGGCAATTCACCTTAATGTCTGCTTTTTTACAAGGATTTTCTGAACAGCTGGGTTTACTATAATCTTCAGACACAGAAGATGCTGTGTTCCCCAAATCTCTGAATTTCTTTTTGCCTCTGCATGCAGGTTAGGTCTCAGAGTTATCAGAAAGCAGCTTTTGGGGGGCTAGTTGTGGTTTGAGTTTATTTTTGTTATTTTGATTCAAACATATAATCCAACACAGTAACAAAACTTCACAAATTTCAAACACCAAAATACCCCACTTTGCAACATTAAGAATTCTAGTGTTTGATCTATTTGTCTCCCACAATTCAGATAAAGACACTTACAAAATTATGGTATGACTTATGCAGAGTTACAAATTTAAAATAAAATGTAAATTCTAACAGTTAACATGCTAAATTACTATTCTGCTATTACAACATTACAGAATACTTATATAGGGAAATATCCACAGGCTTCAAGGAGCCAGTAAATAAGCATCCCAAAAGGATACTGTAAATCATATCATATACCAGTTGTAGTACACAGCACATCACACTGCAGTTATAGGTAATTAAAACCATGGACTTTTCCTACACATTGTATTCCCAACCCTGACTTTCTCTTCCTGATTAACTTCCACGACAACACCCTACTAGTCCTTTAAATTCCAGTCCTTGAATTCGTAAAGGAAACATTTGCAGCGATGATCCTGAGTCTGACATTTTTCAGCCTGGTCATGAATACTGTTAGATAACTTAGTCAAGCAGCAAGGCTCTGACAAGAAGGCAAGTATCTGCCAGTGAGAATTGCCATTCTTTGGACAGCTTTATCATCAGAACTACCAACACCTGTGCTTGAAACCAAGCTTTGGCTTCATTGCATTAAGCTTTGCTCACCAATCCTCTTTCCAACACAAGAACTGGTAATGGCATACACTGTTTAAATCCCCTTCAATTTATCCTGTCATATTTTATTCCAACAACATAAACTGTGATATTGCAAGATACTGAGTGTTATAAAGTACCAAGTGACTTTTACACCTATGAATGTCAGTAATGAGTTCAGTTTCTTACAGAACTGGGCTGATATTCCCTATCTTCTGTGAACAAATAATCCATGAAAACAAACAAAAATATCTAACATACTGCACTAAGTATATTTCCATGGCAAAGTATCAAAGTGTTCTTGCAGACATTGGCAATTTCTGTAAATATTTTGCCAACCATAAAGTGAAAGCTATTAGCAGATTACAGACCTGCAATTCAACATGCAAATCCCCAGATCTAGTGTATTACTTACAGTTCATGAGTTTGAAGTGAAATCCAGAGAAATTTTAAGGATCTGTTATAAACTCTAGCAGACTTTGTATGAGGTGCTGCACAGAATGAACCTTCTTCAGGTCACCTTCTTCTGATGTGAAAACAACATCAAGTTTGCAATAACCTTTATCCTTTAGGATCTCTCTCCTTACACTTCAGCTATACTGGATATAGATGCAAAGGTGCTGTTATCTATGCTTCCCAATACTTTTAAACAACTTAATGTATTTTCAAATACATCTGATTTTCCAGCGAGCACACCATCAGTACATGCTGTGACTTAAACTGTTGCTTATCTGCATCCACATTATCTAAATACTAGCCTAGAAGATTTCTGCTTACAGATATGCATTGAACCTGTCTGTATGAGGCTGGACATCTTACTTCTTCAAGATAAACAACTGTCTTGAGAAATAAAAAAGGAAATTCATATTTATAAAAATTTAAACACAGAAGAATACTATTATGTGCTAAAAAAGAATGCCTATCATACAAAACTTTTGGTATTCAAATACACATGAGTTATGCTTTCATTCTATTACCTAAATCATCATGTTATTAAAAAATAAGCTATGATGGAGATATAGCTACTTCATAGAATCCAATATATAGATGACATTTTAAAGCAAATTAAGGCAAAATACTTCTTGCACAATTTAATTGAACTTAGGTACTCTCTGTAAAGTGAAAAAGGGAAATTTCAGTGGTATTCATAAAAGGAAGAGAATCTTATCACCTGAATTCCACCTGACTCCTAAACATAAATAAAAAAGTCCCATGTTTAGAAGTGCCTTATTTAAATAAAGATTTTTTTATTTTCTTTGTGCCTGATAGCCAAAACTGTCAGCATCTATTGATATGTCTACCTGTTGAATTATTTATATTGTAAGTGCAATATTATAAAAAACAAGGCCTGAGGCAAAGAACGCTTTGCAACAGAGCCATATTTATACTCATCTGAAAGCCAAGTGAAAAAACCACTCCTGAATATTTATTTCAAACAAAATATAATTAAAATTAACTCAATGGGAAACAATATCTATGCCTGATAATTAAAAAAAAAAAAAAACAACTTCTAAGTGCAACCAGTTAGATTTTACTAACATAATGCAGTGATAACCAACGTGTGAGAGTTTTCTAGATAAAATATAGAAGAAATTATGTCCTACTGTTTCCTATTACTAAGAATGGGATAAAAAAAAAAAAAAGAAAAATTCCAGTACTGTCTGTCAGGAAAAATGACCTGTCAGATCTATGACAATCTGGCAGCATTTTGGAAAATCCTGAGATTTTTCTAAGTTAAGCTAAGACACAGTTCATCTCTCAGCAGCATAGTGCCAATGCCAACCATTTACTTTAAGGAAGAGGCTGTATTTAAGCTGAAATTCACATTGGACTGCTGGTGTGCTCCACACTCCCAGTGGTCCCATGGCTGAAGTTGTGTGCCAGGATGTCACTGAGAGCCCCTCTGGCTGTGTGAGCACAGGGTCCTGCCCACAGGCAGGAGATCGTGCTATGACACAGGACAGCTGAACAGCAATCGGCTGCTGGCCACTCAGCAGGACCACAGCACAGTCTGGACTGGAAGGCACCACAGAAGATTTCTGGTCCAACTTCCCCCACACAGCAGCTCCAAGATAATGCCACGTTTCTCAGGGCACTGTCCAGTTATCTTTAGAATATCTCCAAGGATGGAGCCTGCATAACCTCCGGGGCAGCCTGAGAGTTCAGCATACAGTGAGTGCCTACAGTCAGCAACTGGCCTGAAGTTTATTGCCCACATACACATCACATACACTTTGAGCTCTCAAAAAAAAAAAATTAAAAAGAAATGGATTGGCCTTTTCCTTCCCCCTCCACACTGCACCAGCCAGTAATCACAGAATAAGCTGAGCTGGAAGGCACCCACAAGGATCATGGAGTCCAGCTCCCAGCCCTGCACAGCACCATCCCCAGGAGTCACCATGAATCACAGCACATGAATCTCACCTCCCCCTCAGAGGTAGTAAATGCAACTCTTCTGCAGCACCAGAACTGCCTTCTGACAGAAGTACCTTATTAACTGTATCTTCAGGAGAAAGGGAAATCTTGAACACACCTGAGTTACACATTCATATATTAAAAAACCCTAAATCAATATTAATCATGTTTTGAAGCCTGTCCTCTAGTGAGCAATTTTTTTAAAGTAGCTTCCATGGATGATTCCATGTGTGCAGGTGTGACTCTTTTAGTTTCACTCTCTCAGGAACTGATTATTTTCACTGTCTCTTGGAGAATCAGATCAGCAAGAGACAATAGCAAAGATAATCAGGTCCTTACTTACAAAATAATCCATGAAAGCTTATGTTAATATAAAAGCAAATAGGACTTGTTGTGCACTTAACTTGGCTACATAACAGTGTTTTCTAATGAATAAAGCAAAAGAAATATACAATAGTATTTTCATAATGCATCTAAAATATTAGTATGCTAGAAGTTTTTATCCAAGTCACGTAAGGGACATAAGGTTAAGGCATTAACAGAGAAATTATTTCATCTGTGGTTAAAGGTTCCGACCCACAGTCTGAAAGGTCTCTTTGCTTATGTCAGCTGCATGTTACTCTAATGGTCATGATTCCTCTCTGATTTAGACTACTTATTCCAGATTATGTTAAATCGAACTCAAAATCTTGGCACACTGCCAAGATTTAAGAAAAAATGCAGGCTTTTAAAACTCAAAATTAGAGCTTCTGCCTTTTTGATGACTACCTATTGTAATCCTATTAATTTGTTTCCCAGAACTGTCTCAGCTGTGGAGAGATGTTGCTCTGTTCTATGACTTTTCACCTAGCCATATATAAAGAAGATAACTTTTCCAACAATTAGTGCAAAAACAAAGGCAGACAAAAAGGAGAGGTTTGCCATGTAGGCTACATGCAACTGTAATTAAGCCTGGGAGTTAAAATAGGGATTTCAGTTTCTCCCTAAGGAAGCCATTCTTCAAGAAAGACTCACACAAAGGTTAACCTTTTTTTTCTAATTGTATGAACAGAAAGCGTTATAGAAAGACCATTTTAATTATAACTACATTCATTTCTATCAAGTCTACAGTTGTACACACTTATAAATGTAAATTCAATAAGGCTCACCCTCCTTTTTCAATTCTTATGAACAGCTAATATGAAAGCTCACCTTTTAATTGCACCTCTTGACATGTCAAACCATGTACAGGTATTGTGTTCAAAGGCACCAGTGCATAATCAAGCTGTAGAGCACCATAAAAACTACCTTCTGCCATAAAGCTCTACATATGCACAGGTGATGGCACACAGAATCTCATTAAATTCTTCTTATTGCCTTGCAGACTGGCTGTGAAAAGATGATGCACATATAAATACATACATATGTTTATGTGCGTGTGAGCATCTCTGCACACACACACAGACCAGAAGCACAAAGGACTGGATATTGGTCTGTCAGGAGAAAGGATGACAGTGCACTTCACTTGATTTTCCTTAATACAATGAAACTGACTCATTTACTTCTCAGGTGGTGAGGCCTGCACCTCCCCAGAATGTTTGCACTTTCATCACCACTCAGCTGCAGATCAGCAACTTAATCTCTACAGGAGAGTGAAGAGCAGGTGAGACAACTTAATGGAGCACATCTTCATTTCCATCTTGATTATCAGATTTAGTGTTGGATTACATGCATTTTCCATGCAGTATCAGGTTCAAAGCCCTAATCCCTCTTTTTAAAAAATCTCAATGACTGAGCATCAAGATATTTCATAGTTCAAATACTGTGAGGATTTGGCAAATAATTTTATCCTTCTGGCAGAATGGAACTTTGTACAGTAAAGTTTTTTTCAGTGAATTGCATCAATACCAGAGATGGGGTTCACCTTCCACTTTCAATGCAAGTCACATTTCTTTCAATCTTCCCTAACAACCCATATGCCTCTTTCTGAGAAATCAAAATAGTTAGTTGGGCAATATAAAATTTTTATTTTAGAAAAAAGATGACATGGCTAATATAATGTACAGTATATCATGTTACATCCATTATACATATGTTATAATGCTGTAATTATATTATTAATATATTTTTAAGATGTCATACTAAACATTAATAATCTTTAATGCATTCCATGTGGAAAAGAGCAACAACGAAAGATAAGATTGTGGTCAGTCAACTTTTCTTAGTCCACAAATGCAGTGCTGTGCTTAGGTATAGTAATTTATGTCATTTTTCATGTGAGGAACATGGTAAATTAGCCACAGGTATTATATGCAACTACAGCTTTTCTGTGTCTTTTACATGCCTATCCACACCTGCCTATGTCTACGGAACAAAGAACTAGCAAAGCTCTGAGAGGTGTACTCACTACCTAAATATATCCTAATTTTTTACCATGCCTGTCCAACCAGACTAATCTTAGTTAGACCTAATGATCATTGCCCAGCTAGAACTGGATCAAATGAGGTGTCCTGACTAAAAACTCAGAGCAAAAGTCACTCTCCCACTGCTGGTTGCACATACTGACTGCACTGCCCCATCTAATCTCATGCCATTACAATATATTCAAGTTTCTGTTTTTTAAGAAGGTTTACCAAGATGTTTTGAATTCACCTCACTCTTACACAGTGGATTAGAAAGCTTTTCCCAGAACAAAATTAAACAAATCATCCTTGCTATTTCACTTTCTTTTCATTTAATCCTCAATTCACAAAATTGGGTCATTTTCAATGGTTTTACCACATGAAACAGTAAGGAATAATAATAGCCAGCAATTAAGTCAAATTTAGCACTTATTACTCAACAAGAATTGCCGAGGAACAGAACATGTTTTCCATAAATGCACTCATTGTTCAAAATTCTTTTATGCATTTGCATCCTCTCCTACAGATATTTAATAAGCTTCTCATTGCAAGAATGTATCAGAAGTTGAATACTCACAATTCAAAATTAAAGTTAATTTGACAGAGCTTAAATTGGATGTCTCTTTTGCTGATTACACAAGCATAGCTCATCTGATCTGCTGTATGTCCGTTCATGAGTCTGAATTCCATATTTACTTTTCATTAATACTCCCTAATAATAATTAAAAACATTAAGTTTTTTTATCTACTTCTATGAGTAACCATGTTCTGAAAAGATTCAAGCTACCTACAGCAGCAGATAAACCAGCTTCACTGAGCCAAACCAGCTTCACTGAGCCCTGTTCTGTCTTTGAGCACAAATCCAAATGGCCATATACAATTGAAATCAGACTATAAAGTTCTAAAGATGAGAAATATGGTATGTTTGACATGAAATTAAAATAATTCTGCTTCTCTTCAGTATGTGTAAATGAAAAATACAGGCTGCTGTCTTGACATGACACACACTTAGTGTCAAACATTCATGATTTCATAGCAAATACATAAGTGATCCATTTTGTATTCATCAGGTTTGATATGCTGTCTGGCCTCAAAGACCCCTCTAAAATATGTACGAAGGCTACAGTACCAGACATGCTTTTCTGGACTTTTTCAAGCCATATATATCCACATCTACTACAAAATTGAGGTTTTACATCTCTCCCTTTTTAATTTCAGTTAAAACTTGCTAAAGAAGTCAACATTCCTTTACAATACAAATCGCTCAGGTTGAATACTCATTACATGATCAAAATAGAAAGCGAGGAGTTAGAATAGGCACACAGTATTTATAAAATCCTTTGACTGTACCCATCCTCAGTTTCCTAGCAGAGAGAATCAAGCCTTTAAGTTAAAAATAGTCTTCAAATCTTTGGTCTTTAAGTTAAAATTAGTGCTTGAAAACATTCACGCTCTGGGAATTATAGCTCCAGCAACAAATCTCACCATTTCAGTTACAACATGTGACAACGCTCCCCTGCAACACCCAAAAACCTTCACATAAAGGGATGTTCCCTATTAGGCAGAGACTCAGGAGGCGTAGCAGCTCCAGGTTGGGCGTAACGTGGGCTCTGAGCCTGGAGCTGGAGCACAGTGCCACAGACGCCGTACTACACATCCAGCCTCAATCCCACGGGCTTGGGGAGCAGTGTCATGTTCAGGATGGCAGTGCCACATGGCAATAAAGTAAATCTGCTTCAGGTCCTTGAGGCATATGTCCAGCCCATGCGTTGTTTCAGCTGCCAGCCCTCATCCTGTGACTCGTGCAATTCACAGCTGTGCAAAACAAGAGTGCAGCAGGCAGACAGATCAGATTTGGTATTTGTGCTTTGCACAGCTGCGGGAGGCCTCACCCTGTGCACAGCACCAAAGGAGTCAGCCTAGCATTCGTTACTCCAGATTGTTCAGCACCTAGCTCTCACTCTCGTGTATTTGCAGACTGGTAAAAACGAACCAATGATGTTTTGAAATTAAGATGTTTCATTTCAGCTCGCAGTCTAACGTGATTTGGATTTCCCAGTCTGACCATGGAACCAAGTGGAACCCTGTAATGAGACAAGTGAGACCATGAAGGTCTGTCTTCCAGCCACCATTTGGCACAAACCAAATCACTGTATTGACCAAATCTCTATACAGACCTTGTTGGCTTACACAGCCATTCATCAGAACTGACTACAGGTAATAATGCTGGATAACTAAGATTTGTTCTTGTCTTGAAATAAACAAGAACATATGCAAGAATATAACAGAAAAATTAACTACACCATGCCTCTCTTCTAAATGCAATAAACTTGTGCATAGGATTTTTCATATCAATAGACTGACACTCAGAAGGGCTAATTAAGTATTTTGTACAAAATTCAAATAAATAAGGGACCAAATTAATAAAAGTATAGCTACCTCTTCCACACTTAAATATCACAGTTATGGAAAAGTACCCTAAAATGCTTTATTGCCTCCCATTTTCTTTCAAGTTGCAAATTTTATCAAATTACACAGGGGTGTGTATATCCATACACACACATAGTATTGCAAGCCTCACAAGATTATAACCCACAAGAAAAAATTGGTATTATTATGAATATTATTTCCAAACTGTTCTTACCCCTTTCTTCACCTTCACTTTGTTCCCTCTGATTACATGCAAGTAGAGGGTAGAATGAGGAAACATAGAGATTATGGGCACCTGCTACACTTTCTGCTTTGCTTCTATTTCCCTCACTTCACCCTTCATGTAATGGGAAGGGATGGGTGAGGAGGTGCAGCAGGTTTCTTGGTTTGCCACACAGGTTGCCACACTGCTGGGACAGCAGAAACTGGTGCAGGCTATGCAACACCTGCCTCCACTGGAAGCATTCTGCAAGCCAGTCCAAAGCCATCTTCCACTTTCCTGCACTGGCAGCCATCCCACCCTCTGCAGCCAGCACTGAAGCAGAACTGCTGAGCTGTCAGCAACTTCTCACAAGAGGCCAATTTTTACGCCGCATAATTGTAGCAAAAAAAAAAAAAATCACGAGAGTTGGCAACCCGTGTTAAATTTGCATGCATATCTGATTAACTGTGTCTTTAGAAAACACAGTCTTACAAAATATTGCAAAATTATTCATTTTAAGTTTTTTAAGTCTGGATTGAATTCTGTCAAAATATAAAGCCTGTTTTCTTCTCCCTTCCCTCCCTCCAAGTGAGTATAATCCATTTTTCCTTTCAAACTGTAAGATTTTATTTCACATTTCTTGGGAGTTATGAGCAAAAAGAGAAAAACAGTAATAGGAGTGAAAAAGGAATTTGCCAGCTTCATCTTTATTTAAGCTGCCAGAGAACGAAATAGAACACTTCCCTACAGTTAGTCCTCTTCTTCCACCCACTTCTCCAAAATATACCTAGAAGATAAGGCTCCAAACTGATTAATCAAAGCTCATGGAAGTCATTCTCGGGGGCAGTTTTATATATCCCCTACATGCCCTTAGCCTGAGTTCAAACTACTGAGATCACGATACAGGAAAGGAGCCAGGATGTTACAGATCTAGGCACAGATGGGAAACCTGCTCTAGCTCACCTACACAGCTGGTGTCAGAAGGCCAAAAACATAACTCTGCCAAGCTCTAGAGTGTAAGAGCTACAGTTAACTCAGACAAGATTTTCATGTTTGCCAGACTGGCTGGAACATATTTTCTGACACTGGAAACTGAGCATTGCAGGAAGATTGAGGTGGGAGTGTTGAGGTCACGTTTGCTGACCCTGCAGAAGAATTTGGTTCTGACATGCTCGTGTTTAACTATCTGTGAAAGCCTGAATGACAAATGCTGCATTTCAGACTGTGACTGGGGCTGCCAAACGTCCATTTCATGTGGCAGTCTCAGCTCAGCTTGGCCCCTTTCACCCAGCAGCCACATGGGACCACCCCAACTTATCCCTTCTCCCCAAGGAAGTCAAAGCAAGGGAGAACAAACACTTTCACCACAAGAGGAAGGACCCAGTCTGCATCTTTACCTGCCAAGCTACTGCATATGAATGCCTTTCCAACCTACCCCCTTCACAAACCTGCATCAAGAGCTTTCTTCCCAGTCAAATATAAGTAAGTCCACTTGAGCCATCTTCCCAATTACTGAGCCTTCACAACAACCAGAAACTTTCAGCAAAAGAAAAAAACAACAGGTTTCCAAGCTCAAACCACCTGCCTCCATCTCACCTTCACTGCACCTTGCTCAGTGCCTTCCTGGCATCCATGGTTCAAGGAGCAGCCTCTCCAGCACGTTCCTACTGCACAGCTCCAGTACTCAGGCAAAGCTCAGTGCTCAGACAGTGAAGACAAAGAATAAAAAATAATCAGGAAGCAATATAAAACAAAGTACATCCATGTGTGAGGCAAAACTAAAAGCTCTCCCTTCTCCTGTGGTTCCAGAGGCATGTATTCTTTATTCCATAAATGTGCATTGTGCAAACTCTCAAACACTGCCATGAGAAAAGCTGTATCAAACTGGTTACATTTTCTTTACAATAATTCAGGCAGAATTTTGAATGCTGTATTTTGCCCAAAGTGGAGTATCTGAGGACTGAAGTAATTTTTTAAAAACTGTAGTTAAAAAAAAAAAAATCAGATTTCATTTCAGGACTTCCATACAATGTCCTGGGTGTGTTTGTGTAACACTTCTGAAAAGAAAAAGAGAGAAAAAACCAGGCTTCACTTCAGAAGTGCACAAAAGGAAACATTACTGTGGTTACACTGATTTTTTCTTCCCCAGTACTTTGCAACACAGGTGCTTATGTACATTTTGTCAAACACTAAGCAATTAGATACTAAGCTATTAGAGAGTGTCCAAAGCTGGGCCACAATTGTGAAGAGTCTGGAGAAGAAGGTTTACAAGGAGTGGCTGAGGTCTCTTCATCTGTTCAGCCTGGAGGAGACTGAGGGGAGACCACACTGCAGTCCACAACTTCCTCAAGAAGGGAAGCCATCCCACCCTCTGGGGGGATGGAGTAGATCCAGATCTCTTTACTCTTGTAGCCAGTGACAGGACTCAAGGAAATGGCAGGAAGCCGAGTCAGGGAAAGTTTAGGTTGGATATCAGAGAGAGCTTTTTCACCCAGAGAGTGGTGGGGCACTGGAACAGGCTCTTCAGGGAAGTGGTGACAGCATCAGCACTCAAAACATGTTTGGACAGTGCTTTCAGGCACATGATGTGTGCCTTGGGCATGGTGCTGTGCAGGACTAGGAGTTGGACTCAATCATGAAGGGTCCCAACTCAACATATTATATGATTCTATGATAAAAATAAGCCTTCTATAAAGACTTCCTATTAGGGGGTAGAAAGCACAAACTAATAAGCCATTCCCAGTGTCATAAATAAAATCCATTTGCTTCTGCAGTGAAACATCACCTTTCATTTTTTATTATCCTCTCACAGCTTTAAATAACATGGTCACCATAGTTCATTTTCTTGGTGGTGAATCTTCATGCTTAACTTCATAAAAACAGAACATAAAGTTTTGCCACTAAGAAAATACTGTGCCTGCCAATGTTGAGAAATAAGAGATAAAGCAGGAAACAATAGAAAAATAAAGAAAATCTGGGAAGAAATGAACTATGAATCTTTCATACTTTTGTCACTTTAAAACAGCACCTGTAAATTCAAAGTGCAACTGCAACCATTTCTCTTGTCAAAGTCCTCAGAGCCTCTGTAGCTAAGCAGGTGCCAGTCCTCAACCCTGAAAAGGGTTTGGACCCTGAACTCCTGGAAAGGAACTGGCATCCTTATTAACTACTTTCTGCATATGGAAAGTTACGTTTACACCAGTGAAGAGATGGCATGAGGTTCTTGGCATCAGTTTGCATTCATCAAGGCTTTTTTAGCTACAGATGAGCACCAGTTTCAGAAGGGTCTAGACAGCTTTGGTGGCAGCCACTTGGATGTTTATATATTGCACTCTTCAGTACACCACGTAATAGGAAACATTATTCACTTGGCCACAGTGCAGCACAAGTACACAGAGACAGCTTGATTTCTAATCACACCTGAGCTAATAAGTCCTCCTGGGATCTATTATTGTCAGCTTGAGCTGTCTGGAAACATCTTGCCCATATTTAAAAAAACTCTCAGTCAATCCTCTGAAAAGGTCTAGTGCATCCATGAAGTAGAGTAGATGCCTGTAAAAGCACCACAGAAAACTTCAAACTGTGTTTTTCTAACAGACTTACTAGATTTTAGCAGCTAAAATCTCTGGCTGTGCTGTGCATGCTTCAGCCCAGGATTTTGATTGGTGAGTAAGAAGGATTTTCTCTCTGGTTGCTCCTAACCCCTTTCCCAAGCTGCCTGTGAGGTACTCCCTACTGTGTGGCTCCAGTGCTCAGGCAAAGCTCAGTGCTCAGGCAATGAAGACAAAGAAAACAACCAATAGGCAGTCAAGTAATTAAAGCCCTACTCAAACAAAATTAATACATATAATGGAGATTAGTTAAGAAGAAAGTTAACCACTCTACACACCCAAGGTTGCTTTATACCCTGGCTTCTTATTTCTCCCTGGTACAACACCCTTCAAAACTAAAGGATTTAATCCTGCTGAGGTCGTTGAAGCATTACAGTTTTCTAAAGTCAATTAGACCTAACATTTGAATGCTTGATTTTGCAGCTCCTTTTAATGAATTTTAATTTATTTGTTTGTTTTAATGATGTACTGACAAATATCATCAAGCAGCAACAAAAACAAGCTGAAAACAAGCACTGCGCTTACATGCACCAGGTTTAACTCGCTTCACATCCCAGAAGCTGTTTACTTTTTTTCAGATATCTGGATGCTAGACTATTAAAGCTAGTGAGAAAAGAATGGTTTTAAGGTTAAGCCACTGAAAAATAAGTTTGTGTTCTTAGAAAGAGTATTATACAAAAATGTTAAATCATTATGCTTTTCTAGTCCTTCTTTTCTCACTTTTAAATAGGTAGAGGTTAGTAAGACGACTTTAGCCCACAGAAATTTTGGATGTAATAATTAGCACCTGCATAATAATTTATGATCAGGGATGGATACAACAAATGAAAGCAATTAATTTTATTGGCTGTATTTTCTATAGTGTAACTGAAAAAAAAACCTGCACGTTGTAGACTGGAATTTCTATATACCACGTAACCAAAGGAACACAAAGCTCCTGGTGCATGCCCCGTTCTCTCAAGAGCCTTCAGCACACCACTTAATGAATGCATGTAAATGAACCTAATTTTAAAGGGGGAAAAAAAAAGCAAAACTACTACACATCTTATCGTTTCCATAGCACTAATTACCTTTACACTTTTTCCCCTCTCAAAAACACCAAAACACTTGGAATTATCAATGAAACCTGCCAAAAACTTCTACCCTTTTCTCCTTAAAATCACTACAGTTGAAAAATATTCCTGAGCTCTTTTGATTACTTCTATTCACACAGAAAAAAAGATATTGCACTTGTTTCAGATATTATATTATGTGGCAGTCCTGCTAGGAAGTAAGTGCTGTTGTGACAGAAGGAAATCTCTACAGCATCACTGATGTGAAAGAAACCCTTTCAGGTTGCATCAGCTGAGACACTTTCTATGGCGAGGGTGTGGCTAATTTTTCTCCTGAGGCTGTTGATATCTTGCTGCAGATCCAGTAGCTTAAACGTAGGAGAATTGTCAACATTGTGCCCACATCAGATAGACACATGCTTATGACTCCTGGGCAATTTTCTTTCACATGCTCATAGAAGAAAGGTTGCAGCCAAAGGAACTGGGGCATGACTTCTTTTCTTTGTTCTCCCACTGCCATCTCAGCCATCCAGATAAGGAATGCATGTCTGCATTGAAGATCTTTATTTACATCATAAGCCTGTGCATTAGCTTTGTGTCATAACCATAGGCAAGGAACTGATCTGAAAAAAAAAATACCAGAAATACTAGAAAAAGGAGCAATCCCAATTCTGCAACAGACAGGAGGTGGTTCTTTGTTCCCCCATTTTGTTGATTTCCAAAGTTGCCCTCACTCAAGTGAAAACCGCTGAAAATACATGCCGGTCTTTCTGCCCACATTGCACATGCTATGTTCCAGTCATTTGGATATCAACCACATCCATCTTTGAACAGATGCTCAGAGTACAGCAGAGCAGGTAATACTGCTTCCACTTGTGTAAATATTGTATGTTAGCAACTCTATGTGAATTACAGCCCAAATTCTGAAAGACTTTAAAATCCCTCGCCATTTATTTACCTGCTTAAACCCACAAGGAGGGGCCATTAGAAGTCACTATTTGTCAATTTTAAACAACGTGCTGTAACTTGTTATTTAACTTCTGCAACATTTGACAGTAGTGTACATTGTCAGCTGAGCAAAGGGAATGAGGAAAACAGGAAACTAATTGCCATTTAAGTAGAACTCACCATTACAGCACAGGGACGAATGAGAAGCAGAAAATGCTCAATAATACTTCAAAAATATTACCAAAAAAATTAGGTCGAGTTGTCAACTTTAATTGCTATCCATATTAAAGCAGAGTCCTGGCTTTGCAGTTGTATCCCACATCCCATTAGGAATCTGTGAATTAGGTGCCTTTTTAAGCAGCAGAATTGCAGCACTCCATGTGACACCAGGGATGGATTTGTTGTAACTGGAAGAAACGCAGTATTATTTTACATCCTGCAGCCCATGGTTCTGCCTCTAGCCTTCTGGCTGCTGCAGAAACAGCAGAGACATGGCTTTTCCCACCTTGTCAAAAATCAACCTCCTGGACATCTCTCTATGCCCAGAATAGAAGAAATAAGATTGTGCCAGCCACCCTGCAGGAAGATGAGGGAGAGAATGAGCTAAGCACTACTTTGTCCTTGGCATGCCAAGTGCAGAAATAAAGTATAATCTCACCCTTACCATATGAATAGCACAACTTGAATGAGTGCACATTATTGTACATGGATTTTCTTCGGATGTGTCTGGCACAGTCAGCATGTAATTTTTGTGCTTTTTTTTCATGACCATGGCAACACTATACCAAAGCAGAGGACTGAATAATAAAATCTTACCCTTTGTCACTGCATATGGGAGAACCTGAATTTGGACAGAAAGCAGTAAGTACTGTGGGGTGCTGGGATGAAGAACAGTGGCCATCTAAAACTCTATTTTAATTGTATGGTGATTTTTTCTAAATAATTTTTATCCCTCTAAAAGTATTCCAAGCAAGACAGGTTTCCAATTTTGGTTCTAAAAGTGAAGATGTATATATGACCACAACTCTAGTCCCACTCGTATAGGTACTTTGACCTACTTAGTTTATAAAAGAGAACAAGCCACTGATAAGACAAATGAAGCATTATCTTCCTGTTACCTCTGAAACTTTTTCAAAGACTGATGAAAAATAACTAGAAATTTACTTAGGATCAAGGTTAGCTAGAGTAAATACTGAGTATTTCTAGTTTTTAAAAGACATTGCTAAGATGAAATACTTTCCTTATCTCCTACTGAAATATTTTTCCATTTATGTAAGTAAAAAATCATAGGTTAAAATAGTAATAAATGGAAGAAACAGACTAGACTAGACTAGACTAGACTAGAATAGAACAGAATAGAATAGAATTCGCTCAGCTATAACAATTTCTTCGTTTTTCAAGCATAAATCAAATAACTGGATTATGTACAGGAACAATTCATCGCAAAAACAGTGAATTTGTAGTTAGCATCTTCATTGGCTAAAGTCTTAGACACAGGCCTTGAGCCTGCTGTTATTGACTTAATATGATTTTTAAATGACTGAGCTCATCATTAAACCTCTCAACATACTGAAATGCACTGGTAAAGTATACAGCTGGGAAAGGCTGGTTGAGAAACTGAATGGTAATACTAACCATAAAAACAAAATAGGCAAGTGGCACCTCCCATTTCATATTCGTGCTAACTGAATAGATTCCATTCATTAAATAATCATAGGGATATTTTCTCCCCCAGACTCATCCAAGTCAACAGGAGTGTTCATGCTTATTTAAAAGACCTTTGACCTGAAGCTGAAAGCTCCCAAACAGAAATTTTTTTTAACACAGCTGATATTCCATGATATGACAACTAGGCCATGAGCCTTATCCCACCATTAGCATTACACCACACCTTTAGGAACATTTTGAGATCTGTTAACAGCAGAATGAGAATTTGTATAATGTATTAAACTATTTATTTCTCAGATTATCGCTAGAATTTTTGAACTTAAAATTGCCTGAAAAAAACCCAAAATCTAATTGAACCAGCATCCACTGAAAAATCCTTCATGCTTTTTTGTACATGCCAAACTATGAAATATCAGGGAAGTATTACCAAAATTGTTCTCTCTTTGTACATCCATCATAAAATATGACTAATTAGCTTCCGTTTAGACATTATCTTCTTAAATCCTTGTTAGAATATTGTCAAAAATGGAGCAAAGTTCAGTGGACACAACTCAAATGGCTGCTGCATGATGGAAAAGAACCAAAATGAATGTCCTTTAGTAAGTATTAACAGTCACATGGTACCTATGAGCAGGGAAGAGCAGGAAGAAAAAGGAATATACATTGAATACAGTCAGTATAATATATGGAAGAGCAGAAGGGCTCTTTATAATAAAACAAAAACTAATTCTTTTTATCACATTTTAAAGAAAACTTCCAGTAATAAGACCCAAAACTTTTGATTCTCAGCCACAAAATATGAAGCTCCTTTGCTGAATGTCTGCCTACCAGCGGATTTACTGGCTTTGTTCTTTCCTCCCTCTACTCCACTCACACAAATTCCTCTGCACACAGGCTGGATGGTACAGTGAGCAGATCTTGTGCTCTCTCTAGAGAAACTTCAGAAGCCTTTTCCCTCCCCATCTGTTATTCAAATACACCCTAATTTGTTCTGAGTGGATCTTGTTCTCAGAAGGGCAGTATTTGCCACCGAGTACCATAAACTCAAAGTTCAAAACCTCTTCACTCCTAAGGAAAAGGCTTCCCCTGTTAGGAAACATCTCCATGCTGAATCTCATCAGGTGATGGGGCCACACACTGCACTCAGAAGATGGTCACTGCCACGAAGGTGTTGAAAGCTGTCACTGGTTACTTCCTCTCAGCACTAAAGGAAAACAGGAGCAAGACCATGAGCTCTCTTATGGAGCACAGTAGAAGTGTCCTGGCTCTCAAGCTTCTTAAATCCATCACAATTTAAAATACAGGGAAACTCACAGTGCTACTGAGGCTCTGCACTACAGCAAAGGATGTGAACTGACAGGAGCTTTGTACTGTATCCACAGAAGCAGAGGGAGCGGTGAGGAAACTTTGCTCCAAATCCCATCACCAGGTGGAAAAATTTCCCCACCCAGTGCTGTAAAGGAGGATTTTCACTCTTTCTCTCACTAATAAATTTGTCTGAAAGGAAGATGGAGAGAGAGACAAAAGGAGAAGGAAGAGAATAAGTGGATAGACTGCAGTAGAGGTCACAGCACTGGCAAAACTTCTCCCATGCTCATGTCTCCATCTCTGGAGGTATTCAGAAACCTGACTGGACATGAGGCTGTGCAATCCACTCTAAAAGACCCTGGAGGAGAGTTAGATGACCTCCAGAGGTCCCTTCCAACCCCAACTGTTCTGTGATTCTATGTTCTCTGTGAGCTAAAAAAAGGAAAAACAGCTTAAAGGGCTGTGTAACAGGATAATCTCTAATTAGGTAACTGCATATAGGGGCTGATGCCTAGGGAAGCTGGAACAGAGGCTACACACAGAGTTAAGGGGAACAAAATGGGTATTTATTGAGAGGCCTACAAAAGACCACACCCTAGCATTATCAGTGACACAGTCGTGGCCCCTGCCTGGATGGCTCCAAGATGGAAGCAAAGGAGGGCTTGGTCACAAAATCTCACTTTTATAGGTTTTGGCTCATTTGCATGAACCTGCCCTCCTCTTTCCACATTGTTTATGCTTAGGGCATGAAGTCTGAAGAAACTGTCCTTGAGTTCTTAACTGGAATAGGACTGTTTTGTCTTCATCACCCTAGCACATCAGAAAAGCACATCCAAGCAGAATAGAAAAACTTAGAACTTCAGGCATCAGGGCAAGAACAATCTGCCCAGTCATTACCAGGGGATATTCTGACAGAATTGCTGCCTTTTAATAGGGTTATTACAAGAAATATAGGAGCAACAGCTAATTAATTATCTCGTATAAAGAGTGGTAACAATTTGCCCAGAACAAAACAGAAGAAAAGAAGAACTTGCAAAAATATCTGAACAGAAAAGATTCAGCTCCATCCTCTTGCTATGAAAGCATTGGGTGTTGAAAGTGCAGATACGAGTTGAGTATGCAAAGTGCTAGATTCCAGACACTCCTACTTACTAGCACTGAGACAATTGTTAATGTAGAATTGCTCACCGCTAATTTAAACAAATTGCATATAATTGGTTCCTATAAACACTCCAGAAAACAGTTTCACTGCCCCAGCTGCCTGTTTCAGTGTATTCTCAGTTCAAAAGGCTTAGCACGGACTTGCAGAGGGTACCAATTAAGATAAAGGAGTTTTTTGGCTTAACTGCCCTCCTAGGTAAATATCTATGAACTTAAAGTGCGAATTGGTATATTTTGTATCAGTGATGGACCTTTATTTCATATTTTCTGAGTACTGCAGTCTACTGGGCAGCATTTTACATACTGGCCTTTCCACCAGTGCTCTTTCAGAAGTTCTGTATACTCACTACTGTATCTAACCTCAAAAGAATGAGTATTTGTAGAACTATTCTTCAAAAAGTACTGCTAACATCTACTGATGTCATATATTTTTATACAAGCCAGATCTTTCTGTACTGGATTAAAAAAAAAAAAAGAAAACCAAAAAAACCCAAACCAACCAACTAACCAACCAACCAACCAACCAACAACTTTAAAAAAAAATGGTAGCACTCTGTCAGGGATTTAGGGTACTATACATATCCCTGAGGGAGAAAATATTAGTGCCATGTACCAGGGACAAGGAGACTAGCAGGTGACTCGCTTACTAATTTGTATACTGCAATGTAGGCAGTTTGAACTTTCATTCTCTGATATTCCTTTTTTTAGAAGTATTTTTCAAAAGGATTAGAACTTCCTGCCAAGTCAGCCTTTCATTTAATAAATTTGCTTTGAGGTCCTTCACTGAAGACACATTGAGACTTCTGAAATCTATTTGTGTAACCTCCAGTTTGTTCTGGTTATCACTGTTGCCTGTACCTAACTGAGCAATGACAAAACCAAGAACTTTGGGATTCTGAGAAAAAGCTCAGTTCTCTCTAGAGGAAAACTCAAGAGAACCATGTCCACATGGAATGAAATTGTTGTTCAGTCTCAGCTGTTCATTTACTGCTTGTTCTATTTGTTTTCTCTAGACCCAGATTAGTTTGTTAACTAGATTTGTTAATGCCCTTGAGTGCAAACAGGGGAAGGTATGCTTGTTCTGCAAATTAGTCACTGTAAGATAAAATTACAAGAAGATGAAGCAGCCTGAAGCTGATGTTGTAAGAATTATTCAAGTAATAGCAGATTAAGGACAGAACCATTTAATCTGTACAAGAAAATTTTTGTCTTCCACAGAAACAGGGACCTTCCCTTAGAAAAGCTATGGAGTGGTGGATTAGCAAGAAAGGATTTGAGTATTAAAATCTAGCTAGATTTTAGAAGACCCAAAGCTGTGTGCCAGGGCCAAGAAACCTCTCTTTTTCTTTCTTTTTTTT
>VXBI01014243.1:31176-45793 GCA_013397375.1 Toxostoma redivivum
TCTGGCATGGCCAAAAACACTCTTTTTTTTTTTTTTTTTTTTTTTCTTTTTTTTTTTTTTTTGTTCTGAGAGCAAAGATAATTTACCACCACAAGAACAGTCCCATGTTCTGGCCATGGAGAGAATGCTTCCTTTATACTCCAATAAAACACATCTTTGGAGATCTTTGATGACCTGAATATGACAGTGGAGCACTGCCCTGTAAAGCAAACAGCAAGAAACTTCCTAGAAGAAGGATTAAACATGATGTTTTCAATTAGCATGACAAAAGGGAAAAGCACTATAAATGCAGAGACACCAAAAAAACTTAATTTCTCCAGCCTAGAAGTAGGACTGAAAATAAGGTACTTTCACTCTTGAAAAGAACCTCAATGCAGTTAGTTTGGCCCAAGCTGACTTAATTGCCAAGCCATATTAGGAGTCCTAGACATGCCACATTAATGTTCTACTAACAGAAGAAACAGTTTCCAAGATACTAACACACTGAGAAGTATTTATACTGAAAGTCTTTTATTCCTCTATTGCTAAGAAGACTTTACTGGCTTAGAAGATTTGACTTGACTTCCAAATTCAGGGTGTTTAGAATAGTTTCAGAAATCCCAGCTTTTTCTAACAAGCTAACAGGCTGAATACAGCCTCCCACTGTGCCTTAGTTTAATGCAAAACATAACTGTGTCCCATCATAAGAGCTTTTCATAACTGCTTTTATTGTAAGCAATGAAAACATAAAAATCTCTGTTAAATGCAAAACCCTTCTTAGCTCTAGATTAAACAGTGATACTTGGATTTTTTCAGATATTCAACTTGTAAAGGAACAGTCACCTTAAGGGATCTTCAAGGCATTGATGAAGAAAGAATTTACTGCTTACATTCAATCTTTTCACATTTAGCATTAAATGCAAGAGTAAATATACCCTATGTATCCTCACAGAAAAGAATCAAAAGATTCCAAGTGCCAAAGACTGATTTTCCCTAAAACTATTTAACCCCCACCCAACCAAAAACCAAATGCAAACTGCTTTATGTTGTCAGATTTTCATACCTTTAAGAAAAAAATACAAATATTCTGGACCATACTGTCAGACTATAAGCAAGACCCTTTAAATTCACAGACTGTGACCAGATTTAGTCTGACAACACATTTAAGGCATCAATAATCAGAAAAAAAATTATTTATTTACTCATCTCCTCACAACTATATAAGGGAAGAGAGCAACTGGTGGCCATGTAGGGAGAAATACATAACTTTTAATTAAAGGAAGATTAAGAAGTACGTGCAGCAACAATTCAGGTTGATGCTCATGTAGCTCAGAAAATAGAAAGTGGGTGTGCAGTAACCACTTTCAGGTTACTGAAACAACAGGTTACTGAGATGACTGATAGTGCTGACAAGTTTTGTTGCACATGCTCATACAAATGAAGGGATGATCCCAAATAAGCTCAGTGAGAAGGAAGTACAAGGCAGTGAACTAGAAGAAAAAAATATTTTATTCGGAAACAGAAGAAATCTCCTGTCCTTCAGCTCTTCCTAACCCTGTAACTCCATCTTCTTCTTGTGAAAGAAAGGAAAAAGAGGATATACGTTCCTTTCCTCAGCAAGACTGAGCTTTCCTTCCTGTCTGGTTCATCCTCCTCAGAAACGCCTTATGATTCATTCCCTGCAGACTCAGGTCTCTGCTGCTCAGCTGCCAGACTTGCTCAGAAGCAGGTATACTCTGCTCTCCTTACTCCTCCAACCAAGGGCCCATAGGAAACCCCTCTCCAGGACCTCCTTCCTCAAAAGAGGAAGCTGGGTTTCATCCACTTTACTGAAGCCCTTATAACCCTTTAGCTGGTCCACTATGGTGTTATGCTGTTACTAGTCCAGGTACAGTTCCTGTCTGAAGCTGGGGACACAAGTAAACCACCCTACAAGCAGAGCTTGCCTTAACTTTCCTTACTGGGAGTGAAAGGCTTTTTCTGATTCTCTTTGGCTGTGTTCAGACTGTTAAATTAAAGAAGTGCTAGAGCCCTAGTCATCCACATCCTTCCTTAAGACCCAGGCATCACCTCAGCGAGCTCTCTCCAAGCTAATCTGCCAGGGAGGGTGGTAACTGTAAGTGGTGTGGACATGAGCCAGCCAGAGCCATTTGGACTTGGATCAATCCCTGGCCCTTTTTAATTAAACAATATAAATTCAGTCTTATGTTCCTGAACAACTAGGAGGAGTTTAAGGTGGGAGAATTATATCAATGCCAAACTGAAGGTGGACAGTTCTTACTCACAATTCTGATTTGCCATCTGTTGATGAGAAGAAGAGATTGGTTTTCCCTCTGAAGTTACTTGAAGATCTCCAGTGTAGGCTTCTTGATGCAGATTTGTGGTCATCTGCAAGGACTGAGTGGCACCCAACATTCTTGACCTATCTGTGAACTAATAAGCTACTGGAAGAATAATGCAAATTAATACTGAACCTATAGCACCTTCTTCTATGGTTTGTACCGCCCAGGACATAGTGTCTTGCACAAAGATTTACACAGCTTAAGATCCATGAAAATACATATTCTGCATTTTAAAAGTTGTGCTGTAAAACAGTTTGGAGGGGGATAAAACATTTCCTCTCCCCAGCAGTTGCTGTGGCAACTACACAGGCTGTTTGAGTTTAGCTTGAGGGCCACCCTCAGGAGCCAAACCCTGTGCCATCATCTCTCCTGCTGGTGAGCCAGCAGGTGTTAGCCCAGGCAGCTGCAGCACACACAGGACTCCACACACCCATGCAGCTCCAAAGCTCCAAGGGCTGCCAGACAGGAGGCTCTCAGGGCATCCACATGACAGCAGGAAGCAGGAGGCCCTGGACACTCGGCCTAAGGTCACCCTGGAGGCCACCTTTTCAGGGCTGTGCAGTGACAGCTGGTAGACTCAGGGGAGCGTGGGAGCACCTTCATTTATAATAGCAAAGCAATGTTTACAAGGATATCTCACCTTTAGCAAGATAGCTATAAATGGAATAAATTGAGAGAAGCTAGACTCTCAAATATAACTCTCTTACATGTCCTTGGAAAGAAACACTTCTAGAAATAGATGTTTTCCATGAAAATGTTCTTAAATTTCAGACCTCTTTGCTCTTCAATTGATAAATAGCTTCAACAATTTCTAAATTCTGCTTGCCTGTACGACTCTCTATCACTAACCTGTCTAAATTACTACAGACTCCTTTAATCCCTTTATTATTTACTTTATAATTTCTTTTGTCATTCTGGTTTTTCATCTCCCTCCGAGAATAAGTGGGAGAGAGAGCATCCCACACTACTCATGTATCATCCACATAGCCCCTTATAAAAACTCACCTAATGTACTAACATCACATTCTGACTTACTTCTGTTTGAACTTCAGCAAGTTCCACCCCCAAATTCTTAACCTACATGAATGACTTCAAGGGCTTAGTATTTATCTTCTCCTCATCTTCTGTCTTAAATCTATTAGCAGGTGGGTTTTTTTGGCAGCCAACCGAGACCATAGTTACTCCAGAGAGCCACTGAAATCCAAGGAAAAGGAGCTCCAGAATACATAACAAACCCTTGTTTTGCCATATCTCCTGATACTTTTTTTAAAAGATTTTAACCCAGACTGCACAGCTTATTTCTGCTTTAGTTATAAGGTCCAAAACTTCAACCTCCACTGTCATTCAATGGCAGCAGCTACAACTGGAATAAAATCATTCTCATCCAGAACCTAAGAGAAACTTAGTAACCCTACAGTTAAAATTACCATAATATTCATCTTCATATACTAATGTTCAATTTTTTTTCTCATTTTGCTTAAAGACTTTTTTTTCAATGAGAGCACCATATTTATGTAACTATCTTGAGGAACCCCTTAGAAAGTGTTTTCATTAATGGTGTATGGAAATGGTCAAAATCAGCATCCATGATGTTGAAGTGCTAAGAAAGCCAATGTCTTCGAAGACATGCTTTCACAGAAAACTTTCAGTCAGGAGAGAATATCTTACGATGGCACACAAATCACTGGATTCATCTCCACTTCATGTCAGTAATGCTTCAGACGTATCATTTCATATAAACTGCAAAGACGAATCAAAATGATGAAAGACACTAGAACAGAAAATGACAATTCCTCTATTCCCACTTCTTCGGTGCAAATTTCTCCTACCTATATTTTAAGAATATTTACTTAAAATAAGTAAACTTATTTTAACCAGATATGCAAAAATAGGAAACTACAATCGTTTTTTTCTCATATGTTTTCACTATTCTACAAATATTATCTGAATTTAAAGTCCAGTTTGAAAACAAAAATAAGATCACCTTCAAAAAATGTGTTTTTTCCATCAAACACTACATAATGACTTATTTGCTGTAAAATAATCCCATACTGCTTTCAGATACCCTATTCCATGGAAGATACCATGCTCCAAGTTTCAAACATAACTCATCTCTGCCGTGTTTCAAATCTTTGTGCATATGGCCAGAGCTCAACAGTTCAGAACACAGGGTTTGGTAACACATAGTCCCTGCCTCTGCTGCTAATGTCTCTGGTCAGCAGAAATCCTGGAGCATGTTGCACTGAAGTGGCATATTAAAATCCTCTCATACAATAATGTCTCTAAACTAGGCTATCAAAAAGTGAGCTCAAAGATGAACAAGGTGAATCACAAGTGAGCAAGATCCAAACCACAGGTTTGTTCTGTCTGTACCCTGCTGAGGATGTGGACATATGGGGCACGCCTTGCATCCACACACATTTAGCAGTTCTCTGGGATCTCTTCTGTAGGGTGCCCTGGCCACAAGCTTCAAGGAGATATATAGCACCTAAGTGAAGAGACAAAGCCAGGACCTGGAACCAACTCCCTACCGATGCAAATAAGAAATGCTCAGCAATAATATTCAGAAAATTTCCCTGAATGCTGAGGAGTCCTGCTTTAACAGCAGAATCTCATACAAACTATTTTATCCTCAAGCAACTATTATTCTCAAATGATCCTCAAAACAAATGAAAAGGAAAACACTTGTTCTTAGGTTTTCTAAATCCTCTTGCTGATTTTACTGTCTTTTCCTAATCAATCACAGTTGCTTTACGGCCTCTGCATTTCTTTACTTCTGCTCTTGTTCTGCTACAGTAAATTAGCAGCAAGTGGGAAAACAACAATGCACACAGCTCATGCCCAATTAAAAAAAAATAGGCTAGACCATCAGCCTACCCTTCATCCATCCTAAATACTTATTATATAATTAATAAAATAAGCCTGTGCAGTTGTTCTGCTCATGGTCACTAGCTATTCAAAATGTGGTCACACTATTCAAAGTGTGGAGAGAACTTAAAAATATCTGAAAGAAATACAATTAAGGGCTAATTTTCCTCAAAGACCTTATCCAAAGTAAAAAGGTGAGATGCTTGCACAAAGAGAAGGTGAAAAAATGCAGAGATATGAGAGGCTATAATGGAGATGACAGAGTTGTAGATGGATCAAGGTCATATTCATAGAGATAATAAATGTCTGAGTAAAGCCAGGAGACAAGCAAATGTTGCTTATGAAACTCTGTGTAACCAGATTTGTTGAGGCAGAAAGTCTCCACATGGGGACAAACACAAACAAAAAAAAGGGATTTAAAAAGCAAGTGACTAGGAAGAACTCTCTCTGGGGTGCAAAGCTTTACAAATTTTAATCTACCTGTTAATGCTACTTTAAAATATGGATTTCAATGAAAGAGTCCAAGCCACAAAATTGCTTCTGGGTTCTAGACGTCTTAAAGGTAGTTCACATCTGAGATCTTGGGTTGATCTCCTAGTGGGATAATCTGCCTACATCATATTTACATTCAATTTCTCAGGAACTATTAGCTGTCTGGGTTTGACTATCAATTTCCAGTTCCAAGAAAATCAGAACTGTAAAGTAGCTCTTTGTGTCATTAGTACTACAAATTAATAGGGACTACCATTAATTTAATCCTCATTAGGATATTCCTGATAGGTTTCTCTGTAAGATACTACTGTATTAATGATTTAACTGATTTTTTTAAAGCATTTCCCTGATCTGTAGTTTTTCCACATCTTTTCCCACAACTTTATTTTTTTACATGTATTTTCCACTATGTTTTGCACTGATAGTCCCCCTTTATCTCATTCAATGTCAATAGATGTACTTATGGAGCAAAGAGTGATATGTGTAGAAACTACTGAGCAGTGGTAATGCTCCATAGTACACGTCTTTAATGAGAAGCATGAACTGGGAACTGTTTAATCTGGACATTTTGTTTGATTGTAGTGGGACATGCTTAGAAATACATTTACTGAAAGAGTAACAAGTCAGGCAAACTTGCCTTCTTTAAATTAACATTTTCATCTCAAACTTCATTAAAGGGCAATGAAATTCCTGTATATTTCCTTTGCTAGCATTGGTGGGAAGCAAGAGATTTATATGTAAACAGAAGTCTGCTTTTATAAGCAAGCTGTCTCTCCTGTTCAAACCGTTCAACAATGGTATGTAATTCTAGTTTTCTGTCACACTAGAGCTTAATTCTTTAAAAACTTCTTCAAGGGAGTAATATTCCACTTCTTCCCTCAAGAGAAAGGACATTGTGAAAATATGCCCTTTTCAGGAGATACTTCCTTATCCCATAGGCCTAGAAAATCCATAGAAATTAACTTCTTCAGCTGGATGAAAGCAGCACATGCAAAGGGACATGTCACCTGCTGCCTCATTTTTGTCCTCCTAAGCCAGAGATATCCTATACTCTCAGCAAAGGCAAGTTATACTGCACAAGAACCAAGATGATAGAAATGTCCAGAATTTCAGGACAGTTCAAGGAAGGAGAAGGCACCATGAAAGAAGTGCTTTTCACCTGAAAAGCTCTCCATAATCAGTAATCACAAGCATGCGGCAGGAATAGCAGTTAGCCTGTTTTTCAACAGAAGAACCAAAGAGTACCCACAGAAAATGCAAAGCCCTCCACATCCTTTCCACACAGGACATGGTTATGTAGAGCTCACGGCCATGCAAAGTTTTTTGATGCCCAAAATAGAAATACAGTTTGATAACTGAAGTTGCATAGCTCTTTCAGATTCTACTACGCACAGCGACCTGAATACAAGCTCCAACTTCACAGTCCAGTGACAGCTGAAAACTGAGAGGACAGATTAGGGGAAAGATCAAACCCAAAGATTTGCCCATGTCTTGCATTTTTTCTTACTTCACCTAATGCCCAGAGATGGAGACAAGACATGCTCATGCACATTCTGTATCCTCACTATGTTCTTATCTTTCCAGATGGCAAAGCCATGCACAAAAAAATAGGATGATACAATGAATTTCAGTGAAAAGCAAAGTCTGTTCCTCTCTCAGCTCAGTAAAATACAGGCCTTTCAGGAATCTCCTTAGAACAACATTTTTCATAGAAGATTACAGTTTATTTGTATCACTGATTCAAGCAAAAGCCAAAAAACTTCCAATGAAATTAAAATGTTTAACCTTGGTTTGATTCTACTGTCTGATAGGACCAGGTTCATTTCAGTGCCACAAAAAGATTAAGCAAAGTAATTTCCAAGACAGTGCCTACTGTATGCAAGTGCTAAAGTTGTTCAGTGCAATTCCTCATGCTGTTTCCAGTTAGAAGTCAAATAAGCAGGTGTCAGAGTGAAAAGACAAAATACAGACATTATATTAGACTATCAATTTCTGCCAGCAACTGTGTGCTAGCTACTGTCATTTGACCCACACGACCATTCAATATTAACTCGAAAACTACTAAAATGTTGATTATGTTCACCACAGTAAGGTACCTAAACTAGTCATTGAATTCTACTGCAGAAAGTGTTATTAATTTGGCTTGTACATTGAATGTTACTTCAGATACTATTATTCTGACTTCTCAATGCATCTTCATCAGCAACTGTTTACTTTCCTGGCTACTATTTAATGTGAATGCTTCTAAAATCATACACTACAAATACACCAAACCTGCATTAAATGCCATTAAATGCCTTTCACTTAATGATTTTTGAGGTTTTGGGCTCAAAAAGTTTTTCTTCAGAGTCAGTGTGTTTTGGGTAACAACTCTGTTAATTATTCACACGCTATTTATGTTTGCTGCAGAGTATATTATAAAGAATACATTGCTTAAATTTTGCTTGCTGTGTGTTCAGTTCCATCATGGTGCCAAACACCATCAGTTCCCTTTGCAATTATTATTTCCAGTACTTCTGGGTGGATCTACTGTAAGGATCCATTTCAAGAACACAATAAGTACTTTTTTTAATAGCCAGTCAGATGATGAATATACTCTTTTAAGCACTTTAATATATGGCCTCCAATGAAAAGATTTTCTTCTCAGCTTAATTTGCTGTGACGATAGAAGCAGACCCTGTGCAAGAAGGGGGCTCTTTCTGAACTAAACTTGAGTGCAGTCTGACAAAGTTTATTTCCAGGTAAACTGTTCTTCTATACACTCTTTCTGTACAGTGGCAAGTCACTCTTGGATACATTAATTGTACATCAAGCCTCGTGCTACATCTCAGCAATTTTTTTTCACAACAGAGATTGTAAAGTTTTATGATCATTCAATGTTTTGTTACTCTGAGTTGTTCAGTAAACTAGTAATTTATCTTTGAAAAGCTATCATTCACTGAAATGAGAAAAACAAACAAAAGGGCCAACACCACACTTGTGCAATGTTGCTTGCAATTCCTAGCAAGGAGGAAGGGAAGGCACAGGAAACTAATGGTGTGCCCAAAACCACAAAAGCCATCTAAACCAGAACTAGGTATATAAACAAATCACTGCTCCCCAAGTAACAAGATCATCCTTGACTGAGTGAAACATTCTCCAGCAGGGCTCACTGCTTAGAGGCACGTTTGTCAAACATCTGTAAACATTCAGTTTAATTTGCACACAGCCACTTCATTTATCCATCTGCAACCTAGACTCGAGTATTTTATCCTAAATGTTGACTCTTCCTACAAAAACCTCAGTAGTGACCCCACCAGCAACAAAATGCACTCTCAGAGTCAATGTAAGGGCCCAATTCCCATTTCTTTAGATTTATGAAGTCCTTTTGAAAAACTGGTTTCCAATTTCAAGCAAGTCTCTCATCTCCAGATTATATTTTTACAGGCATTTACTGGACAGAAAATCTTTACAAAGGGACAAATTCTGAACATGTAAAACACTAAATCACTCCTTTTTTAGATTTGCAATCAATAGGAATTTTAGCTTAAAATTAATATAGTTAATATAATCAGAGAAGATTAAGTAGAATAAACATCAAGCTCAAACAAAAAAATGAATACACATAAATATTTAAACCAATGATATCTGTAAATACATTTTTTGTATTTTCCTTAAACCTAAGTCATCCTTTTTATATTTGAATTAATTTATAAATGGCCTGTCATTAGCAGACATTGAACTAGGTGCAAATATTTTATTACGGTAGGGAGATGCATGAGCAGGCATAAATTTCACCCCTTAATAAGTAAAGTATGCAATTTAATTTGATCAAGAATAATTAAATTCGTATAAATTCAGGAAATGTATTCCATAGAGGATAAAACTTCAATAGGTGAAATACATGTAAATAGGCAGTTTTACATTTGAGCAAGAGAAACAGACCATGCCTCAATTCCCATTACAGGAATTACGGTATTTAAGCAGTCAGAGCTGCTTTTTGGACCTACACGAAAGAAACTTCAAGGACCTGATCCCACAGCTCTGTCTTTGTGATTTGGTGGGAAGTTTGTTTCCTATGAGTAAAGAAGGCAGTGGGGAGGCCAAATTTTTTCTGAATTCAGATAAAGACACATACCTACTATATATTTTATGGGCAGGACACAAGCTTTCATTTCAAACAGATCCTCACACGGCTGTGCTTAGAAACTTTTTCAAAATTATTAGCAACCAGGAAATACCAGCCAAGCTACTTTATGGAGTAGGAAATTAACATGGGACTATGCAGAGATTCCAGTTCAGCCACAGCCTAGATTTCAGATGTATTGTTTTTTAAATAGGTTTTGCATTTGAAATTTATGTGAGATTGATACTAATTTCCTAAACTAAATCCTCCATCAGTAATATATTTATAGTAGTGCCAATTGCAATCTACTCTCCTGTCAACATCCCTGACTGTGTTCTCCTTGGAAGTGAATGGAGAGGAAACCTGATCCATCTGTCTGTTGGGCTGCCACCAGGAGTGAAATGTGATAGCAATTCCCGCTGTGGGGGCATCTAGTACTCCAGCCAACACACCTCCCATGGGCACCCAAACAGCTATCATTTGGTTAAAAAAATCTATTCACTTGCTGGACTTGTTTCAAAAAGCAACCAGAGATAATCTCCTTTCCCACTTCTCCTCAGGCCCCAAATTCTCCCCATGACTTTGCCATTCCCAGCTGAAAATACCCAGTTTGGAGTCTGGGGATGGTGGTGGGAAAGCCAGGAGAATAGTATCTTAATATAACAAGTCCTGGTTTTCTGACTGATGGTTTGGAGCAGTTTTTACCTGTTTGTGAGAAATATTCCCTTTGGTCTTACACTTTTAAAGTCCTCTCTGTGTGTTTGTCAAGCAGGAAGGGCAGAGTTAAATAGAAATAATTGCAAAAGCAAGTGAGGCCCAGGGAACCTGACATATGGCAAACATTTTCATGACAGACAGGACAATGCAGATATATGGGGCTTCATTGATTTTAGTAGCCTTAAACTCAGGAACACTCAAAAAATTCAGTAGCTGAAAACACAGCCACACCTATTGATTCCCAAAGTTTTTCTCCTTATGAAGAAATATAAAGAGGTAAATAATTGCAGCAATCAAACGCAACTGCTCTATCGAGGACATCAAATTTGAAACCAAGGGGTTTCAGCCAACCAAAAAACCAAAGCCTCCTGATACAACCCTGCCATAGACTGACACACAGCCCTCCGGAGTGCCCATGCCTCCCTGCCGCACTTGGCCCATCTCCGGAGCTCCGACCGGTTACCGGGGCTGGCGGGACGAGACCCCGGGGAGGGCAGGTGAGCCCGGGAGGAGGTCCGCACATGGAGCGGGGGCTGCAGCCTGCGGTGAGCAGGAAACGCAAAGCAGATTTGGAAAGGAGCCACCCAGTCCCGTTTCTGGAAATAGACCAGCTCTCGGAAGGGACAAAAAAAGTGCAGCAGGCCGAAAATATCTAAATAAACTGCAATTACAGCCAGCATTAGCTACCTAACCTGCTGGATTTTCTGCACGGTTGGACCAGCGGCAGATGCTCGCTCATCTGATGCCTTTTGTGACTGAAAAGCCCGGTGGCTCCCGAAAAGTTTGGCGGGCAAAGGGGGCCGGGGGCGGTAGCGGGCCCGTGCCGCAGCGGGGCTGGGGGTCTGCGAGTGCCGCAGAGGGGCAGCCCCACAGGCCGGGCCACCAGGCGAGCGCGGGCACCCGGCTCCCTGCGCTCCCGCGGGCCACCCCAGCCTGAATGGCGAAGATCTGCCGCCAGAGTAACAGCGCCTGTGACCGAGCTACCAGCTAATCCGGCCAAGCGGATTATTAGCCTCCTCAGACAGATAGCCGCAGTTCGGCGCTCCCGGAACGGAGCGTCAGGACAGGGCGTGCGGCTGGCTGGGCTCGGCGTCCCGGCTGCTCTGACGGGATCAAGCGGGAGCGGAGCAGAGCAGCACAGACCGCGCGGGCGGGCAGCGAGACGCGGACCTGGCCGGAGGGCGAGCACCCGCCAGGGCCCCGCTCCCCTCCCCCTGCCCACCTCGCGTGCTTTGACCTGCTCCCCCCACTCCTTCAGAAGAGGGGGTTAGCCCTCCTCGGGCCAGTCCAGCCCTTCGCAGGCAGGATGTAGTGCCGCTCCTGCCACCCAAATCCACTCGTCCCATGCAGAGGGAATATGTAAGTGCGGCAAACTCCCCTGGGAGATGGAAAGCTGTGCTGCGGTTGCCTGGCACTCCGAGGGACACAACTCGGCTTCAGGGGCCGATGTCTTGACAGCCTGCCCTCCGCAAGGAAAGAACACGAATGTTTAGCAGTGGACCAGGGTGTGTGTGCGCGGAGGGGTATACGCCTCACCCCCCAGTATGCAAACTGAAAGGCCTAGAAAGCACCAGCCCTCTTCCTCACCCTGCCGCTCCCCCCTCCAAATCCCTTCCTCAGGAGCATCTCCTCTTGCCCAGAGCACCACGGCGCTGGAGCCGGCCCCCCTGGGGCTGGGGAGCGCCGGTAGCGGGCAGGGCAGGCAGGGCCACACCGCCGCTCTGCTCTCCCCCCGCGGCCACGGCCCCTGCGTGCGCGGCCGGGCAGGCGGAGAGGGGAGAGGGGCATCCCCGGGGCTGCGAGAAGGTGGTCGGCCGATCTGACCCTGTCTGGCCCATCCCGCCCGGGGGGCACACGGCTGGGAAGTGGCCCCCGGCTGGCTGCAGTGCTAAGGGATGAGTGAAGCGAAGGGCACTTTGCGGGAGGCTGAGCGCAGCCTCCGGCGGGGCATTTCAGCCTCTTTGGTATGCTAAGTGGCTGCTTTTCACTGCTGCGGCAGCGGCGGGGGGGAAAGGGGCGAGACGAGCTGGCAAACGGAAGCCGGGGGCGGAGAAGGGTAAATCCGCCGAGGTGCCCACCTCGACTCTGCACCGGACCTGGGCTAAGCAAAGCTGCAGCCTGCATCTCGGCTGCCTTTAAGAAGAGGGGTGCGGGCTGCCAGGGCTGCTGCTTGTTGATGTTGGGGTGTCAGGCAACGAGAACCTATGATCTACTACACTGCAGTGCCAGCGTCAGGAGCCTCCTGCTCGGGAGCTGCCACTGCAGGGCAGGCGGCACACACACACACACACACACACACACACCAGCGCGCACTCACGGCATCCCTCTCCTCGCAGCCCGGGCTCCGGCGGCTCTCGCCTCCCCAGGCACGCAAGTGCTTGCAGACAGCGTGCCGGCCGGGGTGAGCGAGCAAGGCGGCGTGGGGGACCAGAGGCCGGCGGGAAGGGCTGGTATTTCCCCAGAAAAGCTCCCGGCTCCCCCGCCCTCCCAGCATCCCTTCTCGCCCACCTTGCTCGCCAAGCCGCGGGCTTGGCCGAACGGACGCCCCGAGCAAGAGGGATGCAACAGCAACAGCGTGACCCCCAGGGACCAGGCGGCCCAGAGCACCTGCATTTGCATTTCTTATGTAATGTACTGCAAGTTTCCCCCTCGGAGCCGGGCTGAACCGGAGCGCATGATCCCGGCTGCCAGGCAGGCATAGGGACGGACGCAGAGACACCGCTGTGTGGCACAGAGGGGTCATCCCGCCAACGAGAGGCGGAGGAGCGGCACAGCCAACCGGGCGGTGCTGCTGCTGCCACTGGGCATAGCTGGCTGAGTTGCCGTCTGGGCACAAGCCCCGAGAAAGTGTCCATCCCCTTTCCTCACTACCCTCCATGCTCCCGGCCTAGAGTGCCGGGGGTAAGTGATAACGGGGACCCCTCCAAGCCGGGGAGGGGGGGCGTCTGGTTTGACTTTAGAAAGCCGAGCGAGGCGGTGGGTGGGTGTGTGTGCGTGTGGGGTGACACACTGCAAGCTATTCAGAAAGTGCTGTGCAGGACCCGAGCCCCGGCACACTCACCCACCGCAGGCAGGGCCGGCTAACACCAGCACAGGAGAGCCAGTCTCCTCTTTCCAAAACTGACTGAAGGGGCTTGCCTCGGGGTCGGGACTGGGGGGCTCCACCGCCTTCTCCTCAAGAAGGGTAATGATATAAAAGTTTCCTCCTTGGAAATAGCACATAGAAACTAGGAGATGCCAGCTGGGCGAGGGTCGCCTTTGATTTTATTTTTTTACCCCTTTTCGGTGGTGACAGGGACTGAAGCTAATACAAACCGCTCCTTGCTTATTCATACACGTATGCACATGCATGTCCGTGCTGGCCTCGATATATCCCCCCTTCTCCCCTCAGCAGGACTGCAGATCTACCTCGTCGAGCAACAGACAGGGTAGCATTAAAGAAAAACAACGCATTGCAATGGATTGCTTACCAGTTGGGTTCTTGTTTTTCTTAAGACTCTTGCCACAAAGACACTGCAGCATATGCGATCCTTTGCTGAAAATGTTCCAAAGAAACCACATTGATTTGGGCGAAAAGCAATCCAGCAGCTTATACACCCTGAGAAAGAAGAGATCCTTGTGGTTGCATAATAATAAATTGAGATCAGTTCTCCTGAAGAGGGGCACCAGTTTTATCATAGAAAAAGCGATTATACTCCGATCTTCTCCCAGTTTTTTTTCCTCACGTGGTATATTTCTTTGAGACTTTTCAACGGATGCTTTTTTTTCAGCCAGGCTGAACGGTTGTTCTCCCTAGACCAACACTGGATTATAACCAAAAGCGTGGAGAGCAAATACAAGAAATCCCTTTTTTCAGCGTGAAGCCAAACGAAAAGTAAGGTAGTGAAATCCCAGCCGAGGCCAAAACCTCATCGGAGACACCGGCAAAACGCGGAAGAAGGATCCCCAGAGAGAAAACCATAGCCTGGTACTTGACTGCTAGGAGGATGGGTGGATCTGCAGAACAAAAGCCACGGCAGGATCCATCCTACTGAACGACTGCCATTGTGCAGCCCCGCGGCGGGAGAGCGCACCGCCAGCACCCGGCGAAGCCCGGCTGAGGCGCAGAGAGCGC